>ML794592.1:0-23778 GCA_009831015.1 Picea engelmannii
TAGTCTTTGCTTTATTAGCCATCATTGACTTCGTCAATAATAGCATTTAATAATTGCTCATGTACTAGAGATAGTCATTGGTTTTATGAAGTACTAACCCATTGCAAGCATATACTCTAGTTGTCTCTGTTTTGTCTCGCAAAGAGGTGCTTCAGCAGTGGTTCTTGTGACTATCTTGGGCATCAATCTGTGGAAGGGTTTCCTCCTTGACTTGGCCTTATCCTTTAACCTTCCTTTATCCAGATTGACTTTAGGGACGTCTCCCTTGGACTTGCCCTCCTAAATAGAAAGAGCTCCCCATCGAGGTGACAGTGGGTGGGGAAGCTCCTGTTACGCCGGTTTCTACCTTTGACTCAAGCTATTTAACCTTTCCTACAAACCGTGCGATAACAATACCAACTTGAAATAGGAAGAAATGAAATAGAACCGGCTTCTCTTAGGCAAGGTAGCACCTGGAAGAAAAAACAATGCTGAGCAATTTATTAAATCAATTAAAAAGTACATTATATAAGAGGAGAAACAGTTTGGACGGTTGAAACTATTAGACGACTCGAAACATTATTAGGTTTTCTAATGCCAATTGGAGTCATTATGGCGTCTGAAATTAAATTTTCTAGCGACGATCGACCAGTCGCATCTCTTTTTCTATAGACTCGATATAAATTTTCTAGCGACGATCGACCAGTCGCATCTCTTTTTCTATAGACTCGATATGTGAATGGATTTTTACTGTAGCGTATACATAAAAAAAAAAAAGGAAGCTGGAGATTTGGTCTTGTGGTTGAACAGACAGAATCACAAGCTACTCGGTGGATCCATTACGCCCTTTGGTGACATGAATCAGCTCACACAGCCCCAGTCCTCGAATTCAATTATATGCTTTTGTTCGACTTGCACCTCCGAGAAAACATGCTTAGGCTCTCTCCAAGAAAACATGCTCAGGCACTACAATTAAGATGGTAAATATAGGTCTGGTTGGTCTATTATACTCTTCACACCTTTGACCAGTCCAACTCCTTCATCAACCCGGCGGTGATCTTAAAATAGAACACTACCAAGGCATTCCCATCAATATCGAATTCGAATTTCCTGAGCGACAATGGCCTTCAAAAAGTGGATAAATTCATCAAATATGTGGGACCGAATATGCAAGAAGGTGGTTTGAATAGTAATGAAGAAACTAGAAATCATTGATATTTAAATTGAAAGGCATATATCTATTGGTAATGGGCACAATTAATTATCTTTTAATCTAAAATTTTAATTTAATGGCTAACAATTGAAGATGCTGACATATTCTTAGTCGTTCCTCCCAAATCAATGAATGTGATTTACTCTTCATAACTTCCTTGTATTTTTGAATGCATATGTTAATGTGTTTACTTTTTAACATTTATCTAATCATATTAAGAAATTACTGTAACACCATATAATTGCTGCGTTTGAATTATTAATGAGCAATACTTCAACTTCCTCCTTAACTGTCTGTGTGTCTCAGCTGTCCACCTGTTTCATATTCATGGCTGGCTAACCCACTAAGCGTTTCATTTTCAAGCATGGATATCTTTAAGTGTTCTCAATCAATACCTTTCGACCTTATCGGCCGCGAGTTAGTAACTGTACTAATCGTATAATCAATGAGTTGGACATATTTAGAAAATACTAGGTCTAAATATCATCAGTCGAAATAGTAGTCAACCAAGTCGACTAGATCCGCTAGTTGACCAAATCAATCACTTATTTTTCCTTTCTTCTCCTATCCATCGACATGAAGTATATCTTTGACGTCTTCTGTAATGACATGTTGCTACTCGCAAAACAATATTTTACATTTCTTAGTGTGGGGATTGCAATTTGTGAATTATCTCTTGCACACCAACCATTCGTTCGATTTGTTAAAATCATTTCTGAAAATTAACAGGCATGGAAAGTATCAAAGGACTTTGGACCACTAGTCTGGGCAGTCGGTTTTTCCTTCACTTCAGTGGACTCGATCCACTAGCAAAAAGACACTACCAACAACATACAAGTTAGCGATCAACTATCCAACAAATTTCTTTATGTCATATCTTCATGCGGGGAGTGTCCATGAGCAATTTGGACCAAAATAATCTCGAACATCCTCTCCGAACAAATATTGCAACTTACAGGTTCTTCTTGATTTCAAACAATAACCACTAGCAATCAATGCTCTTCAAAACTTTTATATAGAATCTTCAATCATAAACCAACAAGTCCATGAAAAAATCTTCTTGCTTGGAATTGCTCTTCCTGCTTGCAAGTTTTCTATATGTTCTTATTTTTTCATCTTTGTTTGGACCACACCCATTCTTTGATGCTGTCAATCAGACGAAAAGAAGGAGGCAATGTTGTAATCTTCTATATTAGACAATCATTCAAGAAGAGACTATATTAGGGCAAACACATCATACACATTACACACATTTACTCAAAGAAAACAAATAATTTATAGGAAAGGTTAATCATTTCAAGAATATTCATACATTGCATGAATATTTATACATTGGAGATATGGTTGGAGCATACCATGATGTTTACTACAATCTAACATCATAATGGTTACACTAATCATGATAAATAATAATAAAATTGACCATGGAAGAAGGAAAATGTGTCATGGATAACTTGAACTATTGTGGAAAGGAATGAGACTAATAAAAGTTTCTTTTTACCAACCAACCAAGGTATCATTGATATTTGCATACTAATATTATTTTTTCTTATTAATTTATTATTATTATTATTATTTATGATTTTTTTATCTACTAATATTCAATATTATTTTTAAAATATGTATATATATTTTTAACCAATTAATATGTTTATACACACTAGATATATTGTTAAATATTTATCAGATGTTTTAAAAAATGACCATTTTGAAGTGTGGTAAAAAAAAATAAGTTTTTTAAACACTTATTGGGTGGAAAATCATCCAAAACCTTGTAAGGAATACACAAATAAGCAATAAATTGCAATTATTAATGTTAATAAGCTATCAATACTCTTTATCTATCTAATAATGACCATTGAGGATTATAGAATTCTAAAGTTTAGAAAACAAATTGACATGAAGTCTTCAACAATAACTTATTGAAGCATGTTATAAGGATTAATGAAAAATATATATGTAGACAAATTAAGCATGTGGGGTCAAATTTTAATAGATTGATCGGTTTTTAGGAGCTTCATTTTGCATGGTGACCTAGGTTCTAAACCTATCATTATTAAGTGGAGACACTAAAAACTCCATGATAACGGTTGGTGTGGCCGAGGATGGGTGCGATC
Source organism: Picea engelmannii (assembly GCA_009831015.1). Taxonomy (NCBI): domain Eukaryota; kingdom Viridiplantae; phylum Streptophyta; class Pinopsida; order Pinales; family Pinaceae; genus Picea; species Picea engelmannii. The sequence goes on from ML794592.1 coordinate 3,310, forward strand.
CCTAAGTGAATTTGATGTCTTAAATACTTCTAGGTCGCAATTTCTCAACCATATGCTAGACTAGTCTCATAAGTCACAAACAAGGTAGAAAAAAAAAGCATATGAAATCTAATGAAATAATTGTCATAGAGGTATAGTGCATTTTGCATGTGCAAATGAGATGTAGAAATGCATGAACCATTCCACACCATCCTTTTGGGATTTGAGAAATGTTTTTAACCTATATTATTATATTGGATAAATTATGGCATGTGCACTAAAGGGTTCTTGTCCAAGTCTAAGTTAATCCCTAAATCTATAGGGAAATCCACATCACCCTCAATTATATAATCATGTCATTAATAATTCATTGAGGGGATTATGATTTGACATGGTCACATTTCATCATTGTATTTCTTATATACATATATTGTAGTTATTATATACATATATGTGATAGGTCATCTAACATTTTAGATATGATGACTAATATGCTTGCTAGATTTTATCTAAGTGCTCAGATTCTAATGTTTATAGTTCTTATGTATTAATTTTCAAATATTTCCATTAAAGAAGAGCATGTTTGTGAGACTAATGGTGTTAGGATCCTCCCTAGGGGTATAATTCACGTGTTGAAGGGTCTATTAGAGGAATAATATTGTAGGTTTTTCAATGTAAAGTGGCCTAGGTGAATTATGCTAGTTAGTATGGAATAAATCGAATTTGGTCTCATTAAAGACGGTCCACTAAGCAGTTAGGAGGTTATTATGTTTATAGTTCTGAAGCATTTATGATATATCTTTTTTTATTCAATTTCTTGGGTTAAAGATAATAAGAAGTGGTATTACAACTCTTTCTTGGGATTTTTTTTATTTTTTTTAAATCTATTTCACAAGCTTTTGAAAAGATAACGAGGAACCTCATGGAACTGCAATCAATTCTTGTATCTTTATAAGTAAAGTTTGAATAAACCAATTGTAGAGAGAAGTTCCTATCATAAAAACACCCTTGTTTAAATAACAAATCCAAATACGAGTCTAGAAGGTAAAGATATTTCTAGTTTAGAATTAACTATTTTAGGGTTTTCCACTAACACTTGCACAAATTGTAGAGAAAATATATTTTGACAACTTTCCTTTGCAACCACACTAATTACATTGGATACATTATTTTTGGGGGTTTGATTTTATACATTATATGTTATGCTCCTAATTAATATCAAGTGCGCTACAACCCTTGAAATTTTTTACCCTCAAAATCTAGTGAAAATTGAGAATGGCAATTTGGTGGAACATCCCATGTAAGAAGAAAATATTCATGATAAGATCCTTTCATGACATGCATGAAAATTTGAAAGATATGTAAGATATGTATAAGGGATCACCAAATAAATTATGAAAAATTGAGGAGTGTTGTATCGTTGGCAAAGCATATCCTTTCATAAATGAAGAGTATAATCAAGAAAGACATGTCTAGCATGATTTATAGAATGATTGTGATGATTGGTACATGGATATTTTCCATTGTTAGTATGAAAATTGATTTCACCTTTTATTATATGAGTCTACTCCACCTTCTATAAAAAACATCATTAAAAAAAGTCGGGAGGAGGGTATCACTCTTTGTTTTCAACTTGCATATTCTCTAGCAATAGTATTATTTCCATATCCACAATGCACCTTTTACAACTATGTGGATAATATTAAAAAAATGGATCATTCTCTATTTTGATCCACATGACTTTGGTGCACAATTGGAGAATGGTACTTAGCCATTCAACAAGCTCAAAACTTATCAGTTTGTATCTAGCATGAGTGCCCAAACATGGGACACAAGTTTATGGACACACTGATTAGATTCCATCAATATTGTAATTAGTACTTGCACATGGGAGATTGGATGCTTCAACATTGTGGTTGTAATACCCACGTTTTGAGTCCCTAGATTAAATAATTCATTTTGTTTATTTTATCAAAGGTCAGAGCCCCCGAACAATTAAAAGAGGCTAGAGTCCCTAGGAGATGTAATGCTTTAAATATCATTATTAATAACAAAATACAATGTTGGTTACAATAGAGATAATGATAGAGTTATAAGGGGCTATGATTCCATGAGAGAGGGGGGTAAATGGGATAATTATTTTATTATTTTTATATAGCCATCTTGGTTTTAGTAGAGAAAAGTGGTTACATGAGCTTATTGGGGAGGAGACCATGCGTTTTACACTTTCTTGTAATTATATAAACACCTCATCTGGGTTTTTTGGGGGTTCTTCTTCATTCATTATTATTTATTTAGTATTATTCATTTATTCTTCGTGAGAAAACAAGTCATTGTTTTGTTGGATGTAGCAATTACTAGTGTATCCCAGCCATGAATTGGTGTTTGCATGCATCAGATGCATTGGCATGCACTAAACTTTGTTCATAACTTGAAATCATGAGATTCCCAACATGAAGATTCTTGACCAGATGCACTGGAGCCCTAGAAATAATTGACAACCTGAGGGACTGCATGGCGGTGAAGGGGGTTCATTGTCTTTTGGTGGTGCATGATGGAGAGAAGAGATATGGTGTACTTTGTATTGTTCTGTGTTGAGAAACCTCTGAGAGATTGATCGTTGACTGGTTTGGAAAGCTATATGTCACTCTAAGGCTCGTCCTTTTGGATTCATAACCTTGTCTCAAGGGTGACTTGTTGCTAAGACTTGGAACAATAATGTCTAAGGTTGAGTGGAACGTTCTTGGTTTGCAACTAGTTGGTGATTGATTTTGTTTAAGATAAGTGCTCTATGTTATGTGTTTATATGCTTGTATATTTATTTCCTCTCTGTATTAATTATTATCTCTAAGATAAGTGCTCTATGTTATAATATGCATGATTTATGGTTATTGTTGTACGTGGAATATTTTTCATTTATTTTATGTTGTATCACGAATCTTCATTATTGTATGTGAGTCTTTCATGGTTCTTTATTAATCAAATGTTATAAGAATTCAAAATATTTTCACGAATTGTGTTATTGGAGTAGTTTGGCCTGACCTTGGTGCTTGGTTACATTATAGTGGTCAAATATCACACATGGGACCCTAGTTTATTGACAAGCTTATTGGACTACTTCAATAGTGTGGCCAACAATTGTACATGGAAACTTGGTTCCTTGGACTAATTCAATGTTGTGATTAGCACCCATACATGGGAACTGAGGTTAGGGTTATACATCCTCACCACAAGAATTGAGGGAAACACTTTTGTATGGGGGTTGGAGTGTTTGGATCCTCCTTAGGGGTATGACAAGGGTGGAAAAAGTCTATTAGAGTAATAATAGTGGAGTTGATTCAATGCAAGGTGAACTACGTCCTTTGTATTTGTTATTATTAAATAAAACCCAGTATGGTAGCCACTATGGAATAAATGTAATGTGACCTCACTAAAAAAGGTCCAGTGGATAGTTGTTATGATTAGGGTTATCTTGTTAGCTTTAAGTAATGATGAATTTCTTCTTGTAAATTTTTTGTAAATAGATATTATATTTGAGACTTATCTCATTGATAGAACCTCTACATTAAGAGGCAAGTGAACAACTTCATGCCATAAAAGGATCAGTAGAAGAAGGTGTTTCCCTAAGTAAAGGGTACTTTGATATAAATAAAATCTAATGCTTTTTTATTCAATTTCATGGATTAATAATCATAACATAACATATGAACTATAAGAGACAAAAGAGGCAAGTAATTGAGTATATTAATCATATTATGTATGGTTGCATTAGGCAACTATGATTGATACCCAAGAGCCATTGGTATAACAATTATGATTAATACCTAAGAGCCTTTGGTATAACAATTGTAATTTCATTATATATTTTGCAATACTTTTAGTTAAGAACAATTGTATTTTCTAGATATCTTAATGTAACTTATTTGTGATGATAAATGGTATATTGTTATGAATACAAATTATATTTCTTTATTAAAAATACAAAAATATTAACATATAATAAATTTGTTTTAATTTAATTATAATGAATTTATTAAAATTTATATGAATATTATTGTTATTAAACTAATTTTTAATTGTGAATCTTGAAAATACACTTATAATAGAATAATTACGTAGAAAGGTCTATATTTATTGGAGATGGCACAATTACTGATCTTTGAATCTTAAATTCTAATCTCATGGTTATGCATTGAAGATTTAGTCCTCCTCCAAAATCAATGGATCAGATTTATTGTTGATAACTTCTTTGCATTTATAAATGCATCAGTTACCCTATTTACTTTTTAACTTTTACTTAATCATATTAAAAAATTACTATAACATCATATGATTGCCACGTTTAAATGATTAACTTTTGGAAATTTTCAGCCCTAATTCTTTAGCCATTCACCAGTCGCGAGTTAGAGGCTTTGCTAGTTCATATTGCAGTAACCATTGTAATAGTACCATAAAAATACATTTATATTATGTGAATCTAGAAAATACACTTTCAATATAGATAACAAAATTTCAATATAGATAACAAAACTGTTGAGATTAGTATTATGTTAAATAAGATTGTGAATCTTGAAAGAGTGACAACATAGATAATAAAAAGGTTGGAATTTTTTTAGTAAATTGTACAACACATGTTAGTGTTTCTCTAGAAAGGAGTGGAGTTGAGTTGTGCATAAGAAAATTAATAGAACATTCAAGCCATATTGTATTTTCCCTTTTCCAGCTGATTCATAATAAATCTGAGAGCCTTCAAGACTTTTTCCGGCTTATTACAACACATTAACACATTAAGGTTGGATTTCTTTAGCAAAGTGTACAACACATGTTAGTATTTCTCTAGAAAGGAGTGGAGTTGAGTTGTGCACAAAAAAATTAATAAAGCATTCAAGCCATATTGTACTCTCCCTTTTCCATCTGATTCATAATAAATCTTAGATTAATAGAGCCCAGTCATATTGTACTCTCCCTTTTCCATCTGATTCATAATAAATCTTAGATTAATAGAGCCCAGTCATATTGTACTCTCCCCCTTTTCCAGCTTATTACAACACATTAAGGTTGGATTTCTTTAGCCAATTGTACAACACATGTTAGTCTTTCTCTATAAAGGAGTTGTGTTGTGCTGTGCATAAGAAAATTAATAAAGATTTAAGCCATATTGTACTCTCCCTTTTGAAGCTGATTCATAATAAATCTTCAATTAATAGAGCCTTCAAGCCATACATTAAGGTTGGATTTTTTTTTTAGTAAATTGTACAACATATGTTAGTCTTTCTCTATAAAAGAGTGGATTTGATCTGTGCAGAAGAAAATTAATAGAGCATTCAAACCATATTGTACTCTCCACTTTGAAGCTGATTCAAACCATATTGTACTCTCCCTTTTCCAGCTTATTGATAATAAATCTTAAATTAACAGACCCTTCAAGCCATATTGTACTCTCCCTTTTCCAGCTTATTGACAATAAATCTTAGTAATGGGTATCAATGTAATATTTTCCCATCTACACAGTTTTACTTTTGATATGTGGAAAGATGAGCTATTATAACAATGAGTGTGGCAGTTATAATCTTAAAGCTGATTCATAATAAATCTTAAATTAATAGAGCCTTCAAGCCAAGCCATACATTAAGGTTGGATTTTTTTAGCAAATTGTAGAACACAGGTTAGTTTTTCTTTATAAAGGAGTGGATTTGAGCTGTGCATAAGAAAATTAATAGAGCATTTAAGCCATATTGTACTCTCCACTTTGAAGTTGATTCATAATAAATCTTAAATTAATAGAACCTTCAAGCCATATCGTACTCTCCTTTGACAATAAATCTTAGTAATGGGTATCAATGTAATATTTTCCCATCTACACAGTTTTACTTTTGATATGTGGAAAGATGACCTATTATAACAATGAGTGTGGCAGTTATAATCTTAATATCTAATCACTATGATTAGGATCTTCATATTTAGATATGTAAATGGTAAAGAATCTAGTTTCACATGATTAAAAAAGGGACCAGAGATAGTTTTACAAATTAGCATGAATATCATTAGAGGTGATCATTCAAGTTTCGATCACCAATAGACAGTCAACAAAACAAATAGTTGTATTCTGGTTGTGGCTTGCCTGGACTGGAGCATGTCGTAGAAAATAGTTGTATTCTTTATAGAGTTATGTGAGTAAAGTTCTGAAAACATTGGAGGATCTTCATTGCTTTGATCTCAAGTTAAAGGGATTTATGATAAAGAGAGTAGATAAAAATATCTAACAAAAGAACACTGTAAAATGTTTCCTGTAGCGTGCTTCACCGACCAAAAATAAAAAGCATGAATTAAAATAGAAAAGCATTACAAAGATTATCAGTAGTCTGTGATGTTTGTTCAAGCATTTTACTGAAGCATTTAGACTTCCTACTTGTGGGCATGGCTGATTACTCTTCAAAATGAATAAAAAAATAATGGGGGGAGAAGAGTAAGAAATACCATTATCTTTTGCGCCCTTCAGTATTACAGCGATAGTTACAAGAATGCAAAATTGTGGCGAGCAGTCGGAAGGCAACTCTCCTTTGGCGGACGTCAAACAGACTGACGATCGCTCTTAATTGCTCATCAAAATGYTGTACTCTCTGTACTGCATCGTGAGCATTAGAACAGRGAAATGGTAGAGTGGCGTCAAATTCAGCCCATTGTCCTGCCCGCCAAAGAAGAGCTGCAGCGCAAATGGTCGCCACAGAAACTCCTCCTGATAATAGTAAGCGCATCCACCACTCCTCATTGCACAGAGAAAGAGAGAGTTCTTCTATTTATCGAGGTTAACGAAACGGATATCCTCCACGACAATAAAGCATATACCTTATCCTCCGACACGAATCAGTCCGTGATCGATACCTTTAAGGTCGAGATCAAAGCAGGAAGAATCTGGCTCAATGCTGTGCATGAGTCAGGACATCTTCACCGTTTCTGGGCATCTTGACGTCTTTTCTAAATAGTGCAATAATATGACTTTATTGTGTATAATATATCATGAAACGGAACTACCTGGTATAGTCTTATCTCAGGCAAGCATTATCTAGCCTGCAGAAATGTACTTGGAATTATGAAATAGTGTGAATGTATGTTTTTTTTTTAACTAATGTATTTTATATTATATCCCTAATGATAATGGGTACAATTAATGATCTTTTAATCTTATTTAACCTTAAACCCTAATCTGATGGCTATGCATTGAAGATGTTGGCATATTTTTAATCGTCCTCGAAAATCGATGAGTCAGATATATTATTCATAACTTTCTTGCATTTATCAAGACATCCGTTAACATGTTTACTTTTTAACATTTACCTAATCACACTAAAAAATTACTCTAAGGATATGTAAATGCCACGTTTAAATGATTAAGTAGGATTAAACCATGCAACCAAACGTTTCATATTACCATTACCACATACATTTTATATTGGGGACACGGGTTTACAGCTGATACCTTTCGGCGTTTTCAGCCGCTAGTTAGCAGCGGTGCTAGTAATAATAATTTAGTCTCTGAGGTGTAGGATAGTGGGTGGAGGAGTATGTTGCTAAGGCACTTTTTGATGTTAAAGTCATCTATTCTAAACCCATGGGATAGAAAATCCAACCATATTAAAGGTTGGTGTGACTAAAATAACATGATAACTCAAATAATCATGTTAATTTTAAAGACAAGCTATTTTTTTTTTCAAGATAAACATTATATTCCTAAAATTTATTAGGTGAATATACCCTATGACTTTAACTTTGAACCTATAACCTCTCAATAAAAAACCCCAACTTATCATTGATTAAACAAGTTAATTTTATTTTTTATTTTTTTAAAAATTATAATCATAATTATATTTAGATATATTTTATACTGAAAATATTTATGTTTAAGTAAAGGTATATTGATAGAATATGATATTTTCTATAAAGATGAAAAAATAAATATTATTATTGGATGTATTTTAAATGGAAAATATTTATGTTTAAATAAACATTTATTGGTTTAATATAATATTTTCTATAAAAGTAAAATAAAAAATAAATTTAAACTTATCTTATAATTCAATGATGTAAAGATTGTATATTCTCTAGTTTCTAATCTATTTCATCCTAAGATTTGAATATGTTTTATATAAAATGATAAATGAACCATTCAATTTTTTCTACATTTTTAATGGTTATTTTATATCAACTTATTAAATTAAGAATTATATATATATATATATATATATATATATATATATATATATATATGAAAATTGGCATTTAAGGGTAGTTTAGGATTTTGATATTGACAATTATCATTATAATTAGTTATGTAATTGTTGGTGAAATCACAATTTTATATTGTTTAAATAATATTTTGCAATACATAAATCATTGATTCAGCACTCTAAAAACCCATAATACAAAGAATATGTAATTTTAACCACTAAAATCTACAATTTTCTAAATTTTTGATAAAATTTTGAAAAAATTCATATAACAAAATTCCAAAAAAAGTTAAAACCTAGAACTAACATTGTTTAATAATAGTAATCCAACATTTATCAGAATCTAGAAATTCAAGAAAGTCAAAGTTTAAATTGATATAGAATTCTAGTATATTTTTCTAGCATGTGAATAGGTTTAGAATGAAGCAAAACCATGAAAACTTGAAAATAAATTTTCAACCTACATAAATCTTAGATCACAGTGAAACTCTCAGCATACCAGAAAATTTAACTAAATGAAATTAAAAAAATAAAATGATAATGAATTCCATTTACTGCCAATTAACTTACTTAAAGCTTTAAAAAGTGAAATGAAAATGAATTCCATTTAATCTCCAACTAACTTACTCAAAGCAACTTGGAAAATGTTAAGATTCTGCGCTGTTTCTTCTCAGATACGGCATTTGTTCATTGCTATGCTTTCAGACTCCCAATATAATATATAAAATACACGAAACAACTAATATATATAAGATATAAAAGAGAACGAAATCTCACTGAGTGAGGCGGTTGTAGTGACTTTAAAGAGCAGTGGCTTTCAGCTAAATAGATGCCAACTTTTTCTGTATAACACGTCATCACAAGCGATTGTTGCGACTGGGTATATCCAAAGGAATGGCAGCGGATATTCCATATGCTTACCAGACTTTTTCACTGAAATTCAGTCACCGGCCGTGGCACAGATGAGTGATGAGACTGCCATAAATTTCTCTCTTGAATTCCGCGGTGACGGGTTCAAAATTGAGCCCTTCAAAGGGTCCCTGGCCCTTACCAGAAGTGACGTTGAAAATATCCATGTCAAAAGAAAAGTTGATTTTTATTTTTACAGTTTTTGAAAGAATTGCAACTTGAATGTTAAAATTCCATAAGAAGAGCTACAGTTCAAAGTGTCCGTCAGCGTAATACACACTCCGTGATACAAGACATGTAATAATTTAAAGCGTCATAATTTAATGTTTACTCAGGGATATGAGACATGATATGTAATAATTTAATATCTATAAATTAATGGAATATATCTGCCAAAGCTGCAGGGCCAACGGCTAGAGATTCAGAGGTTACCAGGCGGAATTTGTGGCTTCGCAGAAACGCAATATGCCAGAGTGTAAGTATGGAGCAGAGTGTCACCGACAGAATGAAGATCATTTTCTCAAATATAGCTACCCATCCAAACAGGAGGAGCAAGAGTCCCCGGGTATTTAAAACCTGTAATAGCTATTGCAGGCGAAGTAAGTGGCTTGTATATTGATTACCCATTGGGTCAGAAAAAGATTTATGATTATTGATTTGGTATATGGTGTTTCTCCATTTAGACAGGTTTATTGCAGAATGAATTATGTTATCAGAAATGCCTCATTTTGTAGTCAGCTGAAATTTAATTTAAAATACTAAATGATAAATTTGCTTATGGTTGTATTATGAAACAGGGAATGTTAAGCCAACCATGGTTGTTGAATGCGGTTCGAGCTTAGGTAGTGTGAATGGTAAGAATTATGTTATCAGAAATGCTTCATTTTGTAGTCAGCTGAAATTTAATTTAAAATAGTTAATGATAAATTTATTTATGGTTATATTATGAAACAGGGAATGTTAAGCCAACAATGGTTGTTGAATGCGGTTCGAGTTTGGGTAGTGTGAATGGTAAGAGTGTTATGGTAAATCTAGTAGGGCTTGGTGCCACTGGGAAGAGCAAGTTGTTTTTCAGAAAGTCCTCGAGGGTGTACGGGACCTTGGACCAGAATATGCCACTTATTGTTATTATATTTATTATTTTCATTTGTTTAAATCACTGTTTGATTGTCTAGATGCACACTAGGAGATGTGGGAATCTAGCTCAATTTCTTTCTATTTTCTGCTGGAAAATTCACGGGATCAATCTAGCTGGATCAGTGGTAGTGTTTTCATACCTTTACTTTTTAAGGAAAGCTCTAAGCCTGGTTCGTTAGATTTTTTTGTCTGGTGGACCGTTCCTATTCTAGAACTAGTGCCTCTAATCCTAAAAATTAATTAATTAGGAAGCCTCTCACTGCAACTCATGTTCATAATATCTAATCTATCGCCACCATAATGAAATCGGACAATAGATCCATCTCAATTGTTTGAAATAGGGAAAGATAGAAACAAAAATACATTTTAAAATTTTTTGTTTGCAAGATCAGCATAAAAAATAAGAGATATAAAGGGATAGATATAAACAAATATGAAACAAACAAAAGTTCTGAGTATGAAAAATAAAAAATTAATTTTTATCTTACCTCCTGATTCAATGAAACATGTACTGTCACATGTGTGTATGTAAGCTTTCTGTAGAATATGCTCAGAATTTAGTTTAGGTTCCTGGATCAAATCTCTAGGGTTTCATCTCTCTCAATGTGGATTGTGGGACATGTTTGCCAATGAAAGAGAACCTCAAAGAAAACAACAAAACCCTAGACAATTTGATAAAAGTAATATCCCAACAGAGAACCGTCCACAACGTAGTGATATAGCACAGGACTGAAAAATGAACAACAAAGATAAACCCTCTTTACATAGGAAATATGGACAACAAATCTTCAAAAAAAGGGACAACAAGATCTCCACAAAAATACACAGCAAGATCTTCAAAAAGAAGGGACGTGAAGATCTTCAAAAGAAGGGACAACAAGATCTCCACAAAAAGGAACAACAAGATCTCCACAAAAAGAGACAACAAGATCTTCAAAAGAAGGGACAACAAGATCTCCACAAAAAGGGATAGCAAGATCTTCAAAAGAAGAGATATCAAGATCTCCACAAAAAGGACAACAAGATCTTCAAAAAGAAGGGACATCAAGATCTTCACATAAACAACAAAACCCTTCACAACAATAGTCCATAGAAGAACCATCCATAACTAAAAAGATGGCAGCACTGAATAAACACCCCAACACAGGGGACAACAAGAGGAGAACACCCACTGGATCATTAGCAATAAGATAAACATCCATAGGAGCTTGATCACAAGTAAAACCAATTAATAGGAGAGGTTGCAACACCTATTCCTTTTGATCTGTGGCCCTCAAAACTGTTTTGGTAGCCAAGAAGAGAGGTCGTGACACCTTCCCCCAGGTCTATGGCTCTCTTAAGCATATTGACATCGAATGGAGAGGATGATCAACAGGTCAGGGGGTCTGGCCCTCATCTTCAACAAGCAAGAATTTTCAGAAGTTTCTCCCAACCAAATGGTGTCTAAGAAAAATACTTCAGATCTGAGAAGATAGTCCAAAGAGGAGGCTGCACCATCACCAAGGGAGATCAAATGAGGTAGCCACAACAAATAGGAGAGAGAGAGGGGTGAGTGAGTAATTTAGAATGTTAGGGGGTAGGGTCTTATTTATAGTTAGGGAGAGGGGTTAGGGAAATTAAAAAATATAATTAAATATTGACATTTAATTAATACAAATATTAATTAAAATGTCAATTAATATTAATATTAATTATAAAAACCCTAAACAGATAAAACCCCAATCACATAAAACAAGAGGAAAATAAAACAACAAGGGGGTACTTGTTAGGACAAAATCAAGGGGGGTTCATATTGGAAAAACATCTCCACATGAGTCTCATAGTGACCTATAAAATTTATCATCACTGCATAAGAGGGTACATCAACAATGTGGCTATGTCCATCCTCATAGGCACTCCTAGGTTGCATGGACCATCTGATGAGAGAGGAAGAGGATCACACATCAACACATCTTGGTATTACACCAGGATATACTTGGTCAAAGGACAATTTTCCCCATAACAAATCTAGAGGCCCTATAACACATCTACGGTTTTATCCACCAAGGTACAAGACCCAGGATCAATCCATGCATTAAACAAGGGTTCCCTGGAACACATCTAGGGGCCCTAGACACATCTAGGGACTTATACCAACTACCAAGGAACACATCCAAGGATCAATTCAGACACTGAGCAAGGATTCCCTGGAACACATCGAGGGGCCCTAGACACATCTAGGGACTTATATTAGCCACCAAGGAACATATCCAAGGATCAATCCAAGCATCGGGAAAGTATTCCCTGAACCACATCCAGGGGCCCTAGACACATATAGGGACTTACTGCTTGGTCCAAGATCAAGAACCCCAGTCATATACTAGGGTCCCTCACTAGGGTATTTTTCCATGTCTCTCACTACCTGGTCTCATACCAAGAAGCCCTAGGAGTGTGTTGGGGACCCTACTCCACATCTAGGGTATTTTCCATCCTCTAGAGGATGGCTCTTACAGCTGCATTAATTTCAACATGAATCTCTTACAATATAATCAGTTCCTCCTTGTGTTCCTACATTGTCTGGACTTATAACTCATGTGCAGGCATCATCGAGTGTTCCAATGAGCTTTGTTTGATTATCTTCCAGTGCTTCAAAAAACATGGTTTCAACATTAACTCGTGTTCCTACATCCCTTACTATTTCCACTTATGATGTTTAGATATTTGGATTTGGATAGATAAGGAAAGTTGCTTGAAGAGAATGATAGTGATTTCGATGAGTCTGGATGATCGGGTGACCGACATCGAAATGGGTAGGGAAAATCCACAAGAAGAATCTAAGAGAACGTTGTCAGAATGAACCTTGTGCTGCGTTTATTGCTAGATTGTTGGTGTGAACTCCAGGTCAGTGAATGTGTGAATGGGAGGGTGCGGTCAAGCTAGTTTGTTTAAAGTCATGGTTGATGGACATTCCACATTATAGTGGGTTCAATTGAATGAGATTGGGAGCTTGTTGATCTGATTGTTAGAGGATTTGTGAGAGAAATTTGATGTTACATTAGCTTAGCACATGATCCCATTGCTTTTGAAGGATATGCTATTGAATTTGGATATCGACCTATAGGTTCTTGAAGGGGAAAAATTGTGCTTCATTGGTGGAATTAATGGGCATTTTCTAGATGTTGGAGCTTGGATCACATGATTATCCTTCCGCTAAAAAAATGACATTCAAACAAAAATAACCTTATCCTAACATTTCCATTCATTCCTAATTTTATTTAGTTAAAGGTTAACAATCTGGCATTAAAATTAAATGAAAATTATCCATGTTATTTAAGTTTTGTCCATCTTATTGAAAACCATGACTCCCTATTTTATTCTTATTCTTTTTATTCTTCAAAAAGTATTATGCATGTATTTTTTTTTTAATTTTTTTAATTTTTTTTTGTGATTTTATGGAGTTCTCAATTATTATTGAAATTAAAAATATATATATAAATAACCATTGTTTAATTTTTTTAAATTGTAAATATTTAAAAGGATAATATTTAATTTTTACATTTTTTTTAATAAAGAGTTTAATTATATTACACATTTCAATAAAGTATAATTAATTTTATAACTTTTCATCTTTGAAGAATTAAATGATTATATACCCTTCCAATTGAAATTAAGACTATTCCTTTAAATTTGATCACTCGTGACCAAGTACTTTACCCACTAAATTTTCGGAGGAGTACGATCGGTCACCACTGCTGGTTCTACTTCCGATATAGTAGTTTTTTATTATTCGCCTAGAGAAAACCTTTAGCCATATATTAATATTAAATTATCCTGATTGAAAATGAAAACGAGACCTATGGACAAATATTACAACAAGCATTAAAAAAATGAAAAATGAGTCGTTGTGAATGTCCAAACGAGACATTGGATACTGTCCATAGTAGAAGGATAGACCAGACAAAATGTAATACAATAGCGTTCTTGATTGCGCAAGAAGAATGTGCAACATTCAAGAACAATCGAATATTTAATATGCCACCACAAATGACAGAATGAATTAGTAATTTCCCTTCTAATCCAAAGGGATCCGAAGATTCAAATATTTAATATGCCACGACAAATGACATAATGAATTAGTAATTCCTCTTCTGATCCAAAGAGAATTGAAATGGATTTAAAGTAAAAGTATGTAAGTCATCAAAATCATCAGTATAGTATTCAGCATGAGACGTACCAAATGTTTATCATGACTGGATTTTTCTTGGCATCTACTCATACTAAGGCTTTAGGTTTTATAAAAATAAACTTTCAAAATCCAAACACTTTAATAAAAATTAACTTTTCAACATTTATATAATTTTATAATATAATTATAAAAGACACTGTAATAAGATTTAACTCTTCAATATTTATATAAATTTAAAATATATTTATAGAAGAATTGTATAGGTTAGGAGTTATGCAATTAAATCATATTGTAATATTAAAAATTTCCAACCTTTAGAGGAGAGGGAAATCAATTTTTTCTAATTGAACATTTTGTATGAGTTTACTCACTATATGAATATATTTCCATAAATTGATTAGAACGTAAAATAAAGAAGATTGTGTGGTAGCACAGTCTTTGCTGGTTGAAATGGGATAGGAAAAAATAGAAAACATCATGAAGCACAAGTGGTCTACATGCAATAAATGACACGTGGCTAGAGCATCATTTATGTTTTGAAAGCATATAACAAAATACAATTTGTGCATAGTGGAAGAAAAAAATTGGAAATTATGTGGCAAGCAGCATGAAGCACACGTGGTATCTATGCAGTAAATGAAACGTGGCATGTAGAGAACCATTTATTTTTTTAAAGTATATAAAATAAAAAAATTGAAAATTTAAATGCAATTGTAACAATTTTATTTTAAATATGTCAAAAAATAAAAGTCTCTTACATATTACTAGAAATTTCAATGCGTTTTTCATATAGACTGGAATTGGGGCTCTCGCAGACCATAAGAGAAATATGTACAAAAAACATGATTGTAGAAAGAAGATAGAATGCAATACTTGCAAAACAAATAATTTGAAAATAAATTGAATGGTATAAGTGTTGGGATACACATTTCTATTAAAAAAAAGTGGAATAATTGGGTTGATAAACAAAGAAGGATGTTATCAGTAGACTTACATTGATGGTGCATATGAGCCCTTTTGCTATTTTCTTCTGGATGTTGTTTCATTGATGTCATCGACGGATGCTGGAATCATGGTAACTGCATGTTGCCTTTCGTAGGCGGCCTGCTTCAATTCCCTTTTGAGCTATTCTTCAATATAGGTTCTCATTGGGGCGATGTTGATATCATTCTGGATTTTTATGTTGAAAATATTGTTTTCTAATTCCCGGAAGTCGATAGAAACATTACATAGAGACTCATGAATTTTGCCATTATGTATTGAATAGTTGACTATCTAGTTGTCAACGTGAGCTTGATCATATTCAAGGATGCTGTAAAACGTTTCCAAAGACAACACCTTAAACATATCAACCTGTTTATCGAACTCCTACCTAGTTAAGGGAAAGGATTTTGTGATTAAGTCGAGGTCTTGAAAGTTGTTGGTCCTTTTAGCTAAGTTTATTCTTGACAGCCTTGTGAATAATTTATCTTTCTTTGATATGGCTTGTTCGCATGACTGAACAATGAGATGCAGGTTCTTGACTTTTTCTTTCCAGCATGCATTTAGTTGATTGATCCGGTTTTTGGATGGAAGATCTTGTTTTCTTCTTTTTGTTTCTATCACATTGTTGACAATGGAGCCAAAAGGAAGGATCGTTTTTAAATAGAAATTTCCTTCATCTTTTAACTCCACCTACAAATGTTCGAGAAAACTATGTGCCCTAGTTCCAAGGGAAGTGATGGTTTGTAATGTTTTCCATGCCTTAGTAACCAGTTCCATTATTTTCTTGATATTATTCTCCACATATCCTTTACAGGATGCGAGGAGGATGGAGGATCATTTTAAGTTGGCTGTAGGGGTGGCAAGGATGGCTATTTCCAAAGGATTGGCAAGAAATGGCATAGGAATCAAATCCTCTTCCAATTCCTTGACCGGGTCCTTTAGTCTGGCATTCTTGACCTCGATGCTTCCAATGGAATCATGAATTACATCTCCACTCACCCTGTGAAGTTGACAGATTTGGGATAGTTGCATGTTGGCAAGGTCAACTTCTGAACGAGATTTTCCTTTCTTATTGTTTACACCTTTTTTTCTCAATTATCAATTTTTTGGACTGGTTGTCAAAAACAACACTCTCGAACACAAAGAATTCATCTTCGTCAAAAAATTTCGGTATCAGATATGTCCATTGAGGGACTACGTTAGATGGCATCTCTGGTCTGGTCAAGGTAGTGGAGCACACTATCCATATTAGTCTCAAGTTCCATGTTATCACTCTGAATTTCCTGCTCTTCCGCCTATCTCAGATTTGTTTTTCTCTTCTTGTATACTAGAAGCTTTTGAGAACTATCAATTTTAGAGTGAGGAGGGTTGTTATCTCCTCCTTTGTTTGAAGAAATCTGAGTAGCTTTGTTACTATGGTGGGCCGTTGGAGCGATGCTCCGTGATGTTGTACTTTTTGGAGTGTTATTCATTGATTGAACAGTCTTGTCACCGGATCCTTTCCCCTATTGCCTGTACAATTTAATGCTACTCTGTAGTGTGTCTAGGTCGTCGGCATCAGAAGCAGGACCATTGCCGCCAGTGTATCTATTTTCGGGCATGTGTTTTTTGAAAAAACAATCATTCAGGCCAAGTGTTTGTAAATTTTGTTGAAAAATATTATCAGGATCAAACCCTCTTAGGATTTTAGCATATTTCAGGTTCAAGTTTCTATAATGCATTGTGAATTCGTCAATTTTGTTGACGTTTTTCAACACGAACTCCCGAAATTTCCAAGGAAGAGGAATGAACTGCTTTTTTCTCTTCTTTTGCAATAGATGCAACCAGTAGTTGTATTTATGTGATACTTCTGCAACGAACATTTTGTCTATAATGTGACATGGAAGGAGAGCAGGTTTTTCCGTGGATCTGAAAATTCTTATCATAGTGTAACTATCCAAATGTTCAAGTGTCCCCTTCTTGTCCAAAAAATTGGTTGCCTGTTCAGATATGCGGGAAGAATATTCTCCTAACAACAAAACTTTGAAAAAAGATACGAAGCCATTAAAAACATCATAAAAGTAGTGGGAATCCTTGTGCTTCTACAAGGCTTGCACTACTACATATGGGCGGATTATTCCACGAAAATTTTCCACGCTTCCACTAGTTTCATATTTTTTTTAAACAGGGCAGGATTTGTGTTTCTATTGCCACGAACATTCGTCGCTATTGCCACGAATGTTCATCGCAATATCGACGAAAATCTTAATTTAACCTAGTTGGGATTTTCATCGCTATAGCGACAAACTTTCATGACAATAGCGACGGAAATTTTGTATATCTCATTGGTTGGTGTTAACGGCTAGTTGACTATTTTATCTATATATAGATGTCTTTAAGAGACTTTGCGACATAATTTCTATAGTTGCAACATTGTTCTTGGTTTTTTTTTTTATATGTTTATTTTTTCCGTCACCCTCCGGTTGAACAAATCCAATTCTCGATCTACATAGCTCGGATTTTAAACTTGCAAGGTTAGTATGTTATTTTTTATTGATGTGCTCATTTAACTTGTAGTTTTTTTTTCAAATGTCCAAATTGCATTTATCTTATTTTTTCCTTGATAATATATTTATATAATATGTGTAGTTATACCATATTTCATGTCTTTGGTTTTTGGATATAGTTAGTATATTCTATGGAAAAGGGTATGTGGATTCCATAATATTCTAGGTTTATGGAATCCACATAGCCTTTTCCCTTCAATTGTAGCTATAATCCCTCTCTCTTTTCATTGATAAAGACATGGAATTGCTCTTGAAACTCAACCCTAATCGGTGAAATGAAAGTAATTGATTGCTATATTCCTTTCTTTAGTAGGGACTAATAAGATACATAAACACTAACCCTAAACTTATGTTAGGTGTATATGTCGTTATTATATAAAGAAAACATGTGTACACATATGACCTTATTATAAAGATGATATCTATGTCATCATGATGTTGATCCTCTACACATATGATTGCCTTATTATAAATATGTTGACCTTATTATAAAGATGTAGGTCACTGTAAATAAACATATCATAATCAAAAGGAGTAGCCAAAATATAAAAAATTGACAACTTAATGTTTGGTATGGTGTAGGTAAGACAGTTACTTGTTAGGAAAAGGATTTGTCACAATGAACGAAAATGACAGGAAGCTTGTTCGGTTAAGAGAAGCATTAGAGGTGAGGGGCGATGGAAAATGTTATTTCCCTTGCTATGATTGTAGAGGATTGCAAAATAGAAGACTTTTAATAACAACAGCCCAAAAAAAATTATAGGGAAAAGGGGCATGCCAAAGGGGGTTATGAATATCATCTCTTGGTAAGAGGATTCAATATTTAATATATTCTCTGTAATAATCAGTATGTCATGAATTTTAGTAATATTTCTTATCGTGATTTTTATATTTTCTATACACACTAACTTTTCTATGTTATTTTTTAAATATATAGACGATGCCCCCAAAGTGTAGACCTCCAGAGAGTTATTTTTCAAGTACTAGCAGAAATACTACTTTACACAGAGATGAACTTCGAGATCAGAATATTGAAGTTGTTGATCAAGTTATTAATGATTGTATGGATGGAGATAACATTAGTGATTCAAATCAGAAAGATGAGATACATAGATTGATCCAATACATGTTTTCTCCAATGGATGAGGACAACCGGGATGATAGTCATGATGTTGATCCTCTACTCGAGAAGTCATGTCAACCTGTTTATGAAGGCTCAACAATAAATCTTTTATCTGCTATATTGTTGTTGGTGAACCTAAAGGTTTTGAATGGTTTATCAAACACATGTCTCACATAGATACTAAGGTATTTAATTTGTTAATTATTTATGTTTGCATGTTCACAAATACTTAAAAGGTTCAATTTATTCCTATATTCCTATTGTTTTCTAATTTGTAAATTAGTATATTGGATGATATATTGATGATCAATATTGTTTACATTGACTTATTGTTTAGAATTTTGTAGATTGTTAGGTGATGTTTTATTACCGATGTCAAATATTTTTCCACGCACATATCGAGAAATATCTGTGAGTATGAAAGAAATTGGAATGGACTATCAGGCTATTGATGCATGTCCTAATGATCATATCATATATTATGGACAATATGCATTAGAAAATGAATGCCCACAATGTCAAATAAGTAGATATCGAACTGATAAAGCGTCAAAGAATGTGTCTCACAAAGTTCTTCGTTATATTCCGATAATTCCACATTTTTAGCAGTTGTTCAGGTACCAAAGTGTAGCACAGTTTATGGATTTCCATGCAAAGAATAGAAGTCGAGACAATGTTCTTTGAATGCCTACAAATGGTTCTTCATTGAACTACATCGAAGAAAAGTGGCCAATTTTTAAAGAAGAACCTCGTAATGTTAGACTTTTGTTGGCAGTTGATGGTGTCAATCCATTTTGAGAGCTTCGTTCTACGTACTTAGTGTGGCCTGTTTTTGTTATAAACAATAACCTTCCTCCTTAGATGTCGTTCAAGAGAGAGCACACAATGTTGGCAATGATTGTTCCAGGGATTTAATTATCTTTTATTTTCTTTAAAGCATGACAAAATATTTCATTTCTTTGTTTCGTGCATGGTAAATATTTATTTTATATATCACGACATCTAGGTAAGTATAATTAATCATGCATTAGGTTGAACCAATCATGTAGGTACCAGGTTAAAGATATGAACGTATATATTGAGCCTCTCATCGATTAGTTGTTGAAGTTATGGGTTTGAGTCACTATGTATGACATCTCTAGACCAATAGGGCAAAGACGATTTCACTTCCATGGAATACTATCATGGACAATTCATGATGCTCCCAGGTAAACATAGTTTTGTGGTATTGTTGGACACACCTACCACACTTAGAGGGGAGGGGGGGTGAATGAGTGTGGGGCTCTTTTTCCCAAAACTTCCCTCTTGCACAAAAACTCATCAATTAGCATTCAACATTTATTCATTACCCATTGTTGTCATTTATAACCAGTTAGATGTGAGCACATATCAGCAACATAT
>ML794592.1:43502-60374 GCA_009831015.1 Picea engelmannii
ATGCCCTAAAGTGACACATAGAAGTGACAATGCACCATATTGATTGACATACATAATAGATGTACCATAACTTGTCACACATAAGCGAGGAACATATTTGATGCACCATAATTGACGACATATTTACACATTGAAGCGATGCAAAATAAGTGACACTCTTAAAATACATTCTTAAGGAATGCACTCAAGTGATGGACACAATTTGGTACCATAAGTTTAATCCTTGTTACCCTGTATTTGTGAGATTGGAACATTATATGTAACCAATACCCAATAGTAATTCATCCTTTTAAAAAGACTATTCAAGTGCGAAAATCATCATTCTTGTATTTTAACTTCCATTTTGCATTCTTGTATTTAATAAGTCAAGTTTTGCATAACCTTAATCCCATTACCCATTAGGTTTCAACTCAGGATATGGCTAGTTTGGTTTAATGGAAATTGAACTAAATGATTTTCCAACATAGGTTTGGGGTCTAATTTCTTTGGATTATTGTGAGTTATCCCATATGTCTCAAAGATGGAAGGTTGAATCTTTATTTGGTTATTTTAAGTTACACAACTCATCCATCAAATAAAGATTTGGTAGAAATAAGTGTGAGTGAATGGCAACATGAATCCACCCTATGTCCTTCTCATGTACATGTCAACCTATTAATATTATTTCATTATATCCTTATATGAAAATATATATTATGGGGTGATTTAATAAGTGGACAAATTCAACTTTTTTGGCTAGTTAATTTTTCCGGTGAGGTAAAATTCTATCCTAATCAACTCACTTTTTTTTTCTTTTTGATGATTTGGGTAGAATTAAAATGTCTCAAAACCCTTGATGAAAATGTTCTACAATTAATGTTCCTATCAATAACGGGGAACTATGACTTCTGAAAATATTCCTAATGGAGTTTGGCGAGAATTCCCACTAAAAAAATGAAATTTAAATTCAGTTCAAAATCGCGCGGCCTGATGCAAAGGCAATACACATAGTCCACAACCATTATCACTCCATAGTCCACGCACACACACCACAGTCCAGCCACCACAGTCCACATGCATACACCATAGTTCAACCACCACAGTCCAGCCATTATCACTCGCACGCAGGAGGATTTAGAGCACGCGCGTTACGGTTTGGAGGACGGGAGAATAAGGAGGGCACACAATTTGTAGAGGATAAGGGCACACGATTTGCAAAGGCTAGGGCACACGATTTGTAGAGGAGGAGGGTACACGATTTGTAGAGGCTAGGGAACACGATTTTCAAAGGCTAGGGCACACGATTTGTAGAGGAGGAGGGTACACGATTTGTAGAGGCTAGGGAACATGATTTGCAAAGGAGGAGGGAACACATTTTTGCACTGGAGGAGGGCACACGGCTGGAGGAAATGGTATGACCTCTTTCTCCTATCTCTTGACTTCCTGACCTCTTTCCATTGATTTCAATTTCATCTAAACACAACATTTATCGTATCCCTCAAGAATTTTTGAAAGATTTGGAAGAGAATAGAAGTGAATTAAAGGGAAAAAGGAATATAATGTCCTTGTATAACTTTCTCTCAAAATGTGTAGAACTCAACCCAATGCATTTGCAATTGGTAAGCATTCTCCAACAACCAATTGAATTTTTAGTTTGGTCTATGTAGTGGTATTCAATGGACTCTTATCTCAACCAAAAGGTAATGAGAACATAAATATGTGTTTGCAACTAAGTTTTATTGGCCAATCACTAAATATGCTTACAAAAATATTTTTATAAAACCCTCTAATTCTCATAAGATTTCTGAAGACCAAAATGCCAATGATAATATTAACTTCCAATGATAGCTTATCCTTTGATAGTTATTGTATGCAAGTTTTGATGCAAATTGAAATCAACTCAATGGCAATTCCTCCTTTGAAATAAACATATCTTGTGTCACATGGTTTTATTTTCCCAACAAGATGCCACCTGATGGTATTTCTTCCCACATAATGAACATACCTTTTATTACCAATAGTTAGTAGTGCTATGGCCTTTCTTCCCATAGTAGTGACAAACAAGGATGTATTGTTTGATGCAAACCTTTTGTTCTTATTCTGCTTCTTTCCTCTGTTGATTGGATTTCTTCTTCTTTTGAGTCACGGTAAAGGATAAGTTTTTTAGCTCTTCTCATCACTACCCTTATTTGATCAACCACAAGAAGGCTGAGGTAGTAGTGGGATACCACCTTCATCGACTGAAACTCTTTCTGTTGATGAGAAGGCCAATTATTCTACATCCTTTGTCTTCACAAATGTGGTCTTATTGTTTGTGGCATTTTCATTTCCACCATTGAAACCTTGGTCTTTGTAATATCCCATTATCAACCCTTTGAAATTGATCTTTCTTATATTGTAATTATGTTTTTCATTACTACGATTTTCTTCATGTTGTAAGGTAAACTTAACATGCAATTTTAAAGACATATAAACATGATCAATTTGAATTTAATGAAAGGTTCCAAGGCTTATTGGTTAGAGAAAACACTGATGGAGCTATGAGTCCACCAGAGGAGAAATGTAAAGGGGTTTAAAGGGGGAATTGACCTATGTCGCATGGTAACTACTATATCCTGTGTACAATCTCTTTCATGTCATTGTCATAGAAATGTTCTATCCTAATATTTATGACAATACAATTATGACTTTGCTGCAACTTGCATAACTCTGTTGCAACACTTTATCTAACTCTGTTGCAGCTCACTTTAACTATGTTGTAACTTTGTTGAAACACTATGCTATAACTATACTTTCTCCTTCGAATTTTGTGTTGTTACTCCACTTTTTGTTACTCACTACTACTCTGCTGCAACTTGCTATAACTCTATTGCAATACTTTCTGTAACTCTGTTGCAACTCACTATAACTATGTTGTAACTGTGCTACAACACTATGTTGTAACTATACTTTCTCCTTCAAATTTTGTGTTGTTACTCCACTTGTTGTTACTCACTATTAATCTGTTGCAACTCGCTATAACTCTGGTGCAAAACTTTCTATAACTCTACTACAACTCACTATAACTATGATATAACTATGCTGCAACACTATCCTGTAATTGTACTTTCTTCTTCGAATTTTGTGTTGTTACTCGACTTGTTGTTACTCACTATTACTCTACTGCAATGCACTATAACTCTGATATCCCTCATACTCTGCATCAATGTTTGGGTCTGGGTTGAATGTTATGGATCTCTAAATTTGTCATTTTTACCGCATTTGTGCACTTTTGTGGCTGGTACAATCAACCATGGAGACCAAATTCTGTCATATTTAGTAGAAAATATATCAATAACTAAGAAAAACTCAACTCAATGGGCATTCCTCATTTGAAATAAACATATCTTGTGTCACATGGTTTTATTTTCCCAACAAGATGCCACCTGATGGTATTTCTTCCCACATAATGAACATACCTTTTATTACCAATAATTAGTAATGCTATGGCCTTTCTTCCCATAGTAGTGAAAAACAAGGATGTATTGTTTGATGCAAACCTTTTGGTCTTATTTTCCTTCTTGACTCTATCGATTGGATTTCTTCTTCTTTTCAGTCACGGTAAAGGATAATTTTTTGAGCTCTTCCTATCACTACCCTTCTTTGATCCACCACAAGAAAGTCGAGGTAGTAGTGGGATACCACCTTCATCGACTGCAACCTTTTCTGTTGATGAGAAGGCCAATTATTCTACATCCTTTGGCTTCACAAATGTGGTCTTATTGTTTGTGGAATTTTCATTTCCACCATTGAAACCTAGTTCTTTGTAATATCCCATTATCAACCCTTTGAACTTGATCTTGCTTATATTGTAATTATGTTTTTCATTACTATGATTTTCTTCGTGTTGTAAAGTAAATTTAACATGCTATTTTAAAGACATATAAACATGATCAATTTGAATTTAATGAAAGGTTCCAAGGCTTATTGGTCCGAGAAAACACTGATGGAGGTATGATTCCGCTAGAGGGGAAATGTAAAGGGGTTTAATGGGGGAATTGAACTATGTCTCATGGTCACTACTATATCATATGTACAATCTCTTTAATTTGATTGTCATAGAAATGTTCTATCCTAATATTTATGAAAATAAAATTATGACTCTGTTGCAACTCGCTATAACTCTGTTGCAACACTTTTTGTAACTCTGTTGCAACTCACTATAACTATGTTGTAACTCTGTTGCAACACTATGCTATAAATGTACTTTCTCCTTCAAATTTTGTTCTTTTATTCCACTTGTTGTTACTCACTATTACTCTGTTGCAAATCATTATAACTTTGCCGCAACACTTTCTGTAACTCTATTGCAACTCACTATAAGTATGTTGTAACTCTATTGCAACACTATGTTGTAACTGTACATTCTCCTTCGAATTTTGTGTTGTTACTCCACTTGTTGTTACTCACTATTACTCTACTCCAACTCGCTATAACTCTACTACAACACTTTTTGTAACTCTGCTACAACTCACTATAACTATGATGTAACTCTGCTGCAACACTATGTTGTAACTGTAATTTCTCCTTCGAATTTTGTGTTGTTACTCCAGTTGTTGTTACTCACTATTACTCTGTTGCAACTTGCTATAACTCTGATATCCCTTATACTATGCATCAATGTTTGGGTCTGGGTTGAATGTTATGGCTCTCTAAATTTTTCATTTTTACCGAATTTGTGCACTTTTGTGACTAGTACAATCAACCATGGAGACCAAATTATGTCATATTTAGTAGAAAATATACCAATAACTAAGAAAAAATTTGTAGCAGGTGTAGATAATAATCATTCTTATGACTACACAGAAACTTTCATATTGGTAAATTGATGTTCTGGTCAATTTCTACATCAATTGATAATTTTCAACATTGCCCTTTTTTGCACTTTCTTGAGTCTTGGAATTTTTTTATCTGATATGGCTCTCTCAAATGGATCAAAAATAGAAATTCTTCAATACAACAAAGTCATTTGAATTATCGAGGAAACAAAATGTTGGCTAATATAATTTTTCTAGTTTGGTGATATTAGGTCCCTTTTTATCCATCAAATATCCCAAAAATCCCCAAAAATACTCTTGGAATAAAGGATTTTGGCATGTTTTTGTATCTCCATTCCAACCCCTTTGGAATTGGTCAAATGCTTCACTGGGTTTGTTTATGTCTACTTGTGTTACTCACTAGACAAATTTCAACATCAACATGGCTTTTATTTGTGAGTACCACCTTGTTCATTAAAAACCACTCAATTCCATTTTATGGAATTCTAGAGATAAATAAGCAAGTGACTGCTCACAATTTTTTGTTCCTTCTCACTAAAAATGTTGTCTACTTTAATTGTCTACTTAATTCAACAACTAAAATTCACAATCCATTTAATGTCAACCCAAGAAAGTCTTGTTGTTTCAAAAGCAACCATGCATTGTCTATGATAGGCACAAAGAATCTGAACTTAGCACCCAAAAATCATGCTTGAAACAATTCCTAACTCTCTGGAAAGAATTCTCACTGGATTTACTGAATTGAACACACTGACTAAGACTCAGTGAAAACTGCAATTAATTCAGAATAAATCAAACTCATTAATCTAGAAATCCTGATCTACTTGCAGAAATAAATTCCTACTTACTTTTGCAGAAAAGAAATTCCTAATTACTTTTGCAGAATCTGAAGTCTATTCATTGTTGTAGAAGTAAGAATCTAATTACAGAAATGTAAATCTTCCTTCATACTTGCAAAATAAATCTAATTACTCCGAGGGAGATTTCTTAACAAGATAATTTTTCTATTCACACCACAATTCTCATGATATTTACACACCATCTATTCAAAGTGACTATAGAAAACAATCTAAACACATATTCAGAAAACTCTAACACCAGTACCAAATATCCACACACACACACACACATAAAACTAAGAAATGCAAATTAAATCCTATTCTAGTTGCAAAGGCAGGACATTGTGTAGGAGGTGGGCCCTAGCCTCTTAACAAAGTTACCTGTTAAACATTGAATCTCACAACATACACATTATGCCAAAATCATTTGTGTTTCTTCATTAATTATGAATTCAAATTACAACAGTATTCTTATCACTGGATCACTGTTTCAGCATACATCAATATCCAATTTGTTTTTTCTACAATGATTCAAGTTTTCTTTTTAAAGCTACAACTGTTCTACTATCCAGGGCGAGATCTTGTTTTTAGGAATAGTCTTGAGAATCTCCCACTTCTCAAGTTGTTCCATTAATTACAAAGAATCATTTATGCAACTTGAAAATCAAGAATAGTAAAAAAAAGAGAAATATCAGTTCCAACTTTTGTTCTTGCAAGATTTCTTCTGCCAAGTAGCTGGGTGAATCCTCATTCCACTTGGTAACGACCTTCTTCTTCAATCCCATTGTTTCAGCAATTGTTCCTATCAATGGCTCCAGAGTTTCAGCAACGGTAAAACAACAACGTGTTACATTCCAATATTCCAACAACAACATAACTATGAGCATCCTTCTTCCTCTGTTTCAACAAACTACAATCTTCTACATTAATTGATCAGCATCAACCCGAAATAGGTTACATCATCCAAATTCACATGTAATTTATGCATAAATACGATAAAGGAATGAATAGCTCGTACTTTTTTTAGGAATGGATGATTTTGCAATAAGGATTAGAATATGATAGGATTAATTAGATAAATCATGAAGGAAAAAGGTTGAAAATTGATAGGAAAAAGGGCAATGTGGTCACCCAACATCTCCCCCCAACTATGCATTTTCCATGTCCTCATGCAATTCTTACTCACTCTAAATCTAAATCAGGCAACTGGCCACTGCAATGCAAATTGCTGAACTATAAGACCCTTCTGTCTTTTCTGTTGCTTTCCTAAAACCATTTGTCTCGACAATCCTTTCCCAACACTGCTTCTCCATCTTCTTGGTGATTCTAAACTTTGGCTGATACTTTTCTAGAGGCATTCAGATGAGGGGAAAATGAAACTTCAGTCCTAGCCATCTTGCTCCCCTTCATTGCACACAATTGATATATCCTTCAAGTCTTGATAGGGCATAGGTAAAGTTCTCATAATGATATGGATTCCTTGATCTCAATGCATTTGTGGATACCTCCCATATGGATTTGCTACCATCCAAGGCCAATCATTGTTGTTTTAAAATAGTGCGTCTGCATGATTCAAGCATCATTCTTTGGAGTTCTATTATTCGGTTGGCTCGTTCAGGCTGAGAAACAAGATCTTCATGCTTTTTAATAATGGTGCTGGCATCAAGTGGTTCATGTCTTATCCATAAGGAAGCATTTACTTCATTTTTACGAACTGTCTGAAAAGCATTTCTCCATGTAACATGATTATTGACAAAAGAGGTGAAAGCTCTTATTTGAATATCCCCAACCAAAGTTGTGATATTATATCTTCTTTCCATAGGACAAACAAACTCATGCAAGTAAAGTTCACAGAGTAAATGTTGTTCTTCAATCTCACTGTGAGAGAAGGTATCCATAAAATCAAAACTGAGTGATATCTTATGGGGTCTACCTTCTTTAATAGCTTTTATCTTAAAAAGAGTTATCTGCTCATAAAGAAAGACAAATGAAGAGGGAGAGGGACTTCTATAGATTAGTACCTTCTCCACCAAGTTATACATTGTTTTTATGTTTTTTTGCAGCTCTGCCACACTCTGTTTTAAATTCTTCAACTCTTTCAAGTTAGTCTGCAAATCTTCCCATTTCTGATTCCAAGTTGTTAATTCTTGAGCCCATTTCTCTCTTAACTGTTGGATAGTTCTCTCATGTGTTGTTAATGGAATCATACCAGCCTTTACCAAAAGATCTTGTTGTTTCCATTTTGCAGCTTCTATCGCCATTAACCAAGGTTCTGTTTGAATAGATTCATCAACTAGTTCACAAGGAGCATCGGTTTGTGTAATTGCATCAAGCAACTTTGAAGGATTTTCAATCTGTGTTTCTTGATTTATTGTTTTGAATGGAGCTTCTTGTGTTGTAGTAGCAACACTTTCAGATTACATAACATTGGTCACTGGTTCTTGTGTTACAATGTCTCTTGGTACCTAAATTACTTTATAACCAGCTCCTGTATATAAGTCTCCACATTCCTTTCTCATATACTCCTCATCTCCAAATTATGTTTCATCTTTGGACTTCCCTACTACTTCAACAACCTTATATAAAACACTTAAGGTGTAGGCTTCCATCTTAGCCCTTTTGACTGCTTCTAGTTCTAATTGAATATGTCTAATTTCCTCTCGCAACATTTCATTTTCTACAACCAATGTAGCAATTTGACTTCCATCTTCTTTTTTCTGCCTCTATCCTTCTTCCTTATTTTGAACTGTAGGTTCTTGTGTATTAGCATAAGTTGGCTTATGTCCCACATTCACATCATTTGCTTCCATTCCTATGATGTTAACTGGTTCTTGTGTTACAGTCACAGCATCTGAGTTAGGACACAATGGTGAGAGTGGGTGAAGAACTAGAATTTCTATGTTTATGGTTTTGAGCTGAGCTGCTTTTGTTGCTACTGTTGCTTTGGTTCTTTTTTGGGAAAGGTAGAAACAAAAGCAGAAGACTTCCTTTTTCTCTGTGCTGAGGGTGCAGGTTCTTCTTCTATTACTACATATGATTGTAGGTCATCTGTGCAAGGGTTCTCAGAAATTTGAATTGTTTCTTTGTGTGGTAAATTCTTGGAAGAATCATCACGTAGAGCAGATGATTATTCTTCTTTTTCTCCATTATCATCTTCGACAGTCTTCATTTCTTTAGCCTCATCTGAACTATCATACTCTTGTAACAATCCAAGACTTCCCTTATCTTCTTCCATTGGCTCTAGGCTTCTAACTATAACCCCATCCCATGTTTCTTTAGTTGATTCAGACTGATCATCTTGGGGTATTTCTACTTGTTCATCATTTTCCTCAAGAATTCCCCTAGGTGAATTTCCCAACTCAACATGATCCTCTGGTTGTAGTTCATTAGGTAACCCCTCTACCTGTTTTATTAACAAATTTACCATTCCATGATGCATTAAATAGGTTACTGGTACTCTAGAGGTCCTAACATAATGTACCATATTATGCAGGGATTTTAACAGATAATAGGGCATATTAATAATCTTTTGATGGCGCAAATGAGATAACAGAATAAAATCTGAATTGAAAACAACCTTATATCTACCCGCACAAGTAATGTATCTTTTTACAAACTCAACGACTTGCTCCCAGGGATGTGGCAGAGACTCCAATGCCATTCCTTTTCCTCATCTCCGCACAACCTCTCCTTCCCTCAAAAAGTTAGTTTTAGCAGTTGGAAGTGGAGTCTTACGAACGAACCACCATTCTCCAATTATGGGCAGATGGGCAACTTCCACAATAATTTCCTCCGTTATAGGTATTCTCATTCCTTGGACCATAGACTATTCACCATCCAAATTCCTGGCAAACTCTAGTGCATCATTTTCATTGAACCCCTGTAGTTGCTCAAAGTAAACAATCCAGCCTGCATTTTCAAAAATGCGATACACTTCTGGGTCTTGGCATATAGCCCTTAAATTTTTTGGTTCATAACGCAATGCCAATTCCCCCATGACGTTGATACCAATGTCCACAGTCTCAGTTTTTCACAAAAAGGAATAGCACAGTCTTCATTTCCAAATCTAGGAGCAATCGAATGCAGAGGTAATAATTATTCCTTCATCACATCCATTCACAACTTAACACATAAACGAAGATGACTTACCTGGATTACTTACCGGGCATATTGTGTTGATGTGTTCACTGCACCTCTGTTTCTCTCATTGGCAAACCATCATGTCCGTGGAGAGACTCGTGTGACAAATAATGCCATGCGTGAGAGATGGCAGTTGCCAATGTTCTTATGTTTACCATGTGATAGAAATTGAGAGTCTTAATTAACTTGACAGTGATTTGACAGTGATTCAACGTTGTCCTTTAGCGTAATTTAGTATGGAGACACCAGGATTAGCAGAGTTCCAACGGAGTTTCAGTGGTTCTAGTGGTGGATGTAGTGGAGTTTCAGTAGATGGCTACAAATGTAGTAGACTTTCAACAGATGATGGCAAATTTAGCGGAGTTTCAGCAGATGGCGGCGAATTTAGCGGAGTTTCAGCAAATGGTGGCGAATTTAGCGGAGGACAGATTAGTAAATGTAAACAGTCAAAATGAAATGTCCTCTACTCCAATGTGCTTCCTCCATCAATGGTCCACGCGTTCATACTCCAGCTACCTACAATCATTGCATTGTTGATACAAACCAAGTCAAATTTCAAACAAAAACCACTAAAGTGTATCCACTCATAAACCCTAGGTGTCATCCCACTTTCTCTAATGTGTCTAGTAAAGAATACTAATTAAACTAGGTCTTAAGCCTAGGGGGTATCCACTTCTAACCCATAGACCAAACCCTAGATAAGATAAACCCTAAGGGGATAGCCACTCCTAACTCTTAAAGGAATTTTTTAGGGGATCCACCTCTCATTCTTGCACTAATGCCTTGAAAATATAATCATTCTTGCATGTTTTATTTATTTGCTTGGGATACCCATGCAATTGTAAATAAAGGATATAATTCTCTTCAACTTATATCCATTATCATCTACAGTGTGGATTAGAAGTTTCTTGAGAATTTATTGTATCTACTACACATGTTAAATGTAGATATTCCAAAATGCAACTTTACATGAGTGAAGAAGATAATTGCATCTTGTTTTCATGTTTCAACATGGTATAAAAACTACCATATTATTTAGTCTAGTTTACTCTAAAATGTATATCAACTTTACAGCTTGAAGCTTCCCACATGAGCTTATTCTTGGCTCTCCTTTCTTAACAACAAAATTATGAAATTTATACTTTAATCCTCCTTCAAGCCTACAATCATCTCAAAGACTCGAGACTTGCATATATATACAAGTTTTGTAAGGTTTTAACCAAATTTTGCAAAAATTTGAGCTAGATGTAGGTAATCTCTTATATTCTTCAAGTACATAAGAGTTTAACTTTAGAGCTATGGTCAAATAAAAACATCAAAGGTCTTAAAGGAAATTGACCATGTGGTTATATATATATTTATCATACTTGATTACCAAATCAAAATGTTGCAGGATACCATTCACATGAAGTCTGGGATTTGTTGTGACTTGGATCAATTGACAAGGATTATAAAAGCTTATGAATTGAGTTAATTTTTTTTTGTTTTCCCAACAAATAATTAATGTAGTAGTTCAATGCCTAAACTATGATGTACAATTCCTTATCTTATTTGGGTATATTATGATTGCATGAAAAAAAAATTCAAGTGTTATGTTATCCAATTCCTTCATTGTATCAAAGGTTCCGCCATTGTCTATCATGTGAAGTTGATTTGATTTCAAATGAAATTTCAAGTTTCATTAGATTTAATATTGATGCATTACAATTCTTTCAAGTCAAAGCTTCAGTTACCTGGTTTTCATTTGCAATGAATTGAAAGGTTATACTTTCTTTTTATAATGTGCATTGAAGAGACACTTCATTCCTAAATAATTTGCTAACTCCATGAATTACCTTGGTTCAATTAAATTACTCTACTGCAACTCGCTATAACTCTGCAACAACTCACTATAACTATGTTGTAACTTTGCTGCAACACTATGCTGTAACTGTGATTTCTCCTTCGAATTTTGTATTGTTACTCCACTTGTTGTTACTCACTATTACTCTATTGCAACTCACTATAACTCTGCTGCAACACTTTTTGTAACTCTGCTACAACTCACTATAACTATGTTGTAACTCTGTTACAACACTATGCTGTAACTGTACTATCTCCTTCAAATTTTGTGTTGTTACTCCACTTGTTGTTACTCACTATTACTCTGCTGAAACTCACTATAACTCTACTGCAACACTTTATGTAACTGTGCTGCAACTCACTATAACTATGTTGTAACTCTGCTACAACACTATGTTGTAACTATACTTTCTCCTTCAAATTTTGTGATGTTACTCCACTTGTTGTTACTCACTATTACTCTGTTGCAACTCACTATAACTTTGTTGCAACACTTTCTGTAACTCTACTGCAACTCACTATAACTATGATGTAACTCTGCTGCAACAATATGTTGTAACTGTACTTTCTCCTTTGAATTTTGTGTTGTTACTCCAAGGAGGCTACAATAAACAAGTTTGAGAAATGGTCTTAAGATATCATCCATAAATATTATAAATGTTGTCATAGTATTGTGTAATATAAATTGAATAATGACTCACTCATGCAATCCATTTGTTTTTTTGAAAGTAATATTCCAAATTATTCTGTGTATATTGTCATATTGCAATCCTTACTTCTAATCCAACTTCATGATAACACATGCTTACAATATTTGGTTGATTAGTGCCTTGATTATTTGTAGGGGATATATATATTACAATATTACAATGTAATAGTAATGCCATATTACAATGTAATATGGCATTACCATATTACATTGTAATATGGCATACAATATGGTATACCATATTTCATGTAAAAAAAAATTTAAAACCTAAAGTCATCGTCACAATATCGATGCAAGTTCGTCAGAAATATTTTACTATTTTACCACAATCGTCTCTATAGCGACGAAACTTCGTCGCAATTTGCCACGAATATTCGTCGCATATACAACATGTGTGTTATGAATTTGGTTTTGAGATATTGCACTCCTCGATATTACCATGGATTTTCGTCGCAAGTTGCGATGGAATTTCGTTGGATGTTCAACAACTGCGTCGTAAGTTATTGGCTTGGCATAACTTTTCATCCCAATTGTGACGAAGTTTCATCGTAATTACCACATTTCTTCATTGTTATTGCGAGGATAGTTCGTCGTAATTGTGACAATGCATAGGGTTAACCGATATTGAAGGTGGTGACACGTGGAGAGATAATTTCATTGATGTTTCCACGCACACTTAGATCGTGGATATAGTGATGAAATTATTCTGACGAAAAAAAATCTCAACTTTCGTGGAAATTGCGACAGATAAGAGTGGCAATATCAACGAAAACTCATCACAAATTTTCTCATATGTACTAGTGATGGTACTAGAATGTTACTGGGTTGAACTCCTAGTTGACATTCTTGGACAGAGATGGTTCTGGAAACTAGCAGCAATGTGCTATCGCAAAAAATATGTAGGACGACATATAAAATTTATTCTCCCTTTTGAAGCTTGACAATTGGGAATAGATTTCATGCACAATTAACTTGCTCCAATAAAAAATGGCTTGTTCCTTGACTATGAAATACAAAATATAAAGATCCATCTGAGAAACAATTGTTGTGGACTCTTGTCTCGTTATTCTTGTAAACAACCAGGCAATTTCGCAGAATGGATTTCTAAATGAACTAACCTGCAAACTTGTGATATCTTTAGGAACTAGAATCATGTCTTCAAATAAATGGGGCAAGAGGTCCAACTCGTTATTATGGTTTTCTAGGAATTGTTTTCAATCTTCTCCTTTGAACGTCAATGTTGGCTCTGACAATCTTAACATATGGCGGAAGACCTGATGTGACAAAGAAACAAAAGAGCAGTCTCGCAATGGAATAATTCTTTTTTCTGAAATAAATTTATCAGTGCACCATGTGACCAGGTCCTTATAGTCAAAAACTTCAAGGACACGACCTATTCAAGCAATTCCAGAGGTCCAAATTACTTGGTTCTGGGTGACAGTGGTTGAGTAATAAGAATATTCCCTAGACCACTGGAAGTTCTGGTCCTCATGCCCGAAGATGTTCAATGTATCTCTACAAAAATTTTGTTGAGTTGATGCCATAGGTTTATGAGAACGTTGGTTTTCTCCAGACGATGGTTGAAATGAATAGTTAGAGTCGATAATGTAACTCTCTGCTAAATCTTGGTTAAGTTCTTATGAATGGGAAAGCTCCTTGAGACTTTCACCCATCAATGCCAATATATATGGTTCTTGCATGATGAGCTGTTAGAATTAAATGTCAATAATTGCATATTTAGAAACAAGACATGTATATATATATATATATATATATATATATATATATTAAAAGATATTTTTTTCTTTTATTATAGACAAGTGCGGAGGACACAGAGATGGGGGAGATAAAAGAATGATTGGAAAGGTCTAAAAAGCAGTCGGACAGTATTCAAAATAGGGTTACAGGGATACTTAGGAGAGGCGAGTGTTCCACGGTCAAATTTTATGTATCGAAAGTTTTTACTACAAAATGTGTAAAACGGAAGAGAGCATGATGGGAAAGTGGCTAAGTATGCAATAAGGAAAAGGTTAGGCATACTCATTCTCATAATCGAGGATTGAATTATTCGTGAACGGACCAACCCGACAACGTGCAAATGACATTCCATCATGTTTGAAATTAACGCTTGCTAATTGCATGCCTAGAAATAAGATCTTATATATAATTGGTAATTGCCAATTTCAAAAGGGTACAGGCACAAGAAATAACGATTAGGAACTAGATATTTCTTGAACCCTCCAAACCAACGATCCTCTAAAGAAATTCGAAGAAATGGTGAAGTATGGAAAGTGGAAAACGAGCTTCAAAATGGGGTGATAGTAGTTCCATAGAAGACGTGAGGACCCGACAGTTAAATTGTATATCTGGGAAATTTTGAGTGCAAAATGTGTACCTCGTAAGAGGGCATGATAGGTAGACCATAATACGAAATATGGTATGATCCGAGTCTGGTTGTAAATTTGTATATCGTGGAAGTGATGGTACTGTTCACAGATCATGGAAAAATAGATGTCCAATCTAAAGCCTGCTTATCAGGAATCCGTGGTCGGAGAACTATCTAGGTATGGAATGGGGAAGTGGTCGATCGGTGTCATGATATAAGAGCACGAGTGCAAACCTAAAGCCACAAGTCTTCCTATGCGCGTAGCCAGACATTTTTGAAAAAATGAATAAGTGACGAGAAAGAGAAAGTTAATGGAAAAGAGAAATGGATATTTGGCCAAGTATAGAAGATGGAAACAAATGGCCAATATATTCACATATGTAACATATATCACATTACCTACCAAGATATATACTTGGAAAGAAGTGTGAAGTTGGTGGGAACAAAAAAAAGAGACTAGTAATACGATCTTGGTTGTATGCTTCGTTTGCCAATTTGTATATCACAGAACTCTGAATCAATTTTTTAGCCAGCCAACCCACAAGTCAGGCTATCAATTTGTATAGTGCAGAAATATGGGTGTTGTTTGTAGGACACATAACTATAGATGAAATATATTTCCCTTCAATATAACTTATGCGACGCAAATGTAGTATGTGGCTTGTTTTAGCACTTTTCCATCAGTAAACAATGACAATCTTGAGCCCACGAGTCCTGGAGCCTGTGTGTCAATTTATATATCGTAGAGCTCTGAATGTTTTTTGGAGGTCACAGAAAAATAGAACTGCAATATTGAGCGAGCCAGCGCACAAGTCCACCAATGAATTTGTATATCCTGGAACTCTCGGTGCTACTTGTAGGACATAGAACAATCGAGGCCCAATTTAGACAAAGGGGAAGCACTCAGTAGAAACACATGAATATGCCAACTCGCGCAGCAAGGGATTTTCAGAAAAAATACAATTAAGTAACTAGGAAGAGAAGCTACATGGGATAAAAGAGTGGGAAAATAGAAATAAGGAGCGAATTTTTCGTAAGAATGAATTGGTTTCAAACAAGCCTGATTGTTGCAAAACCATCATTTTCTACTAATTTCCAGCAAATTCTTTGTTGAAGATTAGATTTTATTGCAACATGTGGGTGTAAGTGTTTTCTTGATGCATTCTTCCATGATTGTAACATATTAACTTAAGTATTAAACTTCATTTTCTACTAATTGTCAAAAAATGCTTTGTTGAAGATTAGATTTTATTGCAACGTGTGGGTGTAAGTGTGCTCTTGATACATTCTTCCATGACTGTAACATATTAACTTAAGTATTGAACTTATTGAATGATGAGTTGTTAGCATTAAAACTTAATAATTTCATGTATAGAAACAAGAATGATGATTTTTCTACAACATTGTACTTTGGTATTGCTATGTTCTCTCTGCATTTTGAATATAATTGAATGTTAGTTTGAAACTGTGTGTAATCCATTTTTTGTTTTCATAAAAGCCTAGTGGATTGACACAGTACATTTTCATATAATTATTAGATGCTCCATATTAGAACGAATTACCTAAGTAAATAAAATATCGAAGAACTAAGAGACGACTGAACCATGCCGATGAGAAGAGACGTTATATCCAGAAAAGAAGCAACAACGAAGACTCCAAGGAAATTATTTTTAATACCAAATCCATAAAAAAAAAAAAAAAACAATGACTATTGTATGTTTGCACCCAATTCGTCACTTTGTGAGCAAATTAAGAGTGCTTACATGCCCAGTTGGGCTCTTCTAGGCATGACAGCTGTAAGGTAAAAGGTTAGAAAGAAAAACAACAAAGCTATTAACAAAAATTAAACTAAAACAAATAAAAACTAAAAGCATATGAGAAAATGAAAAAAAGAGACAAATGGACCAATATCACCAATGTATAAGATGATCTTGATGAAATCCAAAGACACAAAGAGGAAAGGGGACTTGGGTCCCTTCTTTCCCCAATGGAAGGCTCTTGAGGCCCTCAAAGTTTTCTCTCCTTACAATGAAAAGATGAAAAATGTGGGTGAAAGAACTCCAAGCTTATTCACTCAAGTGAGGGGTGAATAGCTCTATGAAATGCAGCTTGTAATGTTTATTGCCAAAGAATGGGTCCTTAGCAATCTCAGCAGCATAA
>ML794592.1:60424-76204 GCA_009831015.1 Picea engelmannii
TCTTTGACCAGCCCACCATGAGGATTGAGCTCGGATTTGGTGTCAAATCGACTTGGGAGCCGATCCATTAGTGGTTGGGAAGCTGACCAATTTCAATAAATGCGTTGTTTAGCAGGCGTGCAGGTTTTTTGCCCAACAACCGCGCCTTGTGCACATATGCGCACCTTGTATGAAGTTGTTACGCGCATATGCGCGCACGCCCAGAGGATGTAAAGAGCCTTGCAATTTTTTGGCCATTTTGTATAGTTTTGACCCTTTTGCTATGCTGTGGAATTAACCTTGTGCCATGAATGACTTATTTTCTGTTTTGGCGATGCGGAGTTCTTGTCGCCACGTGCAGACGAAATTTCAGTGATAACATTGTACATCTCCCCTTAGAAATTGGACCTAGTTCTTTGGGCCAAAACATTGAACGTATATTCCACAAACACAGGCACAGTATCTGCAGTATCGAGGATCGTTGCAGTTTTCTCCTCGATGAATAATCCTATGGTAAAATTGATAGTTTTCACAAGCTTCCCATGAGGAAGAACAAGAAAAATGTTGCAGGGAAAATGGAATAGACCTTCAGTGAAAGTTATGAGACATGTAGAAACTGCCTCTGCATAGTTGAAAAAACTTTAGGGACACAGGTTTCACGTGCAATTTCAGAGGCCCCAATTTGTCCACTCTGGGTGAAAGGATATGACTAGTAGAAATATGCCTTGCACCAGTGGGAGTTGTGGTATTCATTCCCAAAGATGTTAATTGTATATCCAAAGAATAGGACAATAGTGTCGCAATTAAATATTTTTTTGGATTGAAATATATCTCTAGGAGCATCAACGTATCAGTTCCTTATAGTGAAATTGTTCTTCCCAGAACAAACTAATTTGGACCTCTGAAATTCCTACTTTCAAGCTGCAAAGTGGCTATTGCATTCAACATCGGTTTCTTTTCTGAAACTCCTTTTTGTGTTATCAAGACTGCCATTATTGAGCCAAGAAGTTTTGCCTGTTATGGTATATTCCATTGCCATTATCCATTGTCATATCATCTTTCATCAGATCATCTTCTTCCATATTGAAATCCATGAGATCAACCTATGTGCCAACCATCAATGCAATTTGGTAGGTTCTTTGAGTAGGCAGGGTTGCCTTTGAATTCTCTGTCTTAAAATATATCTCTAGGTGTACCAAAGGACAATCTCCTTTTTTTATCCTAGGTGGAGGGAGATGAGTAGTAAGAATATGCTCTGGAATAATAGAACCTCTGATGATTATGCCTGAATGTGTTTAATGTATCTGGACAGAACTGCTGCGACAAGTTAACGAGAATTTTCTGTTTGCTCCAGACGAAGTTTGAAATGAAAATTGGGGAGGGATAATATAACCCCCCACAAATTATGGTTTAATACATATCAATGGAAGATCTCCTTGATCCTTTCATTGATCAATGACAATCTCTATGGTTCATGCAGAATGAGCTATTATCACTAATTACATATTTAGAAAAAAGTGTGAAGGTGGCAGTGACAACGAAGAGAGATTAAGAATTAGAGATTTCTTAAAGGCGCCAACCGGCCGACGCACGAAACAGGTTGCATCATGTTTGAAATGAATACTTGGAAAGTATAACACTCTTCTCCACAAATATTGGTTTAATTCGTAGTAATGACAAATCTTCTAGCATTATAGCTTAATAATTTCATATCTATAAATAAGTACGAAGGTAGCGGTGATGGCGAATTACGACCAAGCATTGTACATTTCATCCACCCTCCAACCCACAAAACAGATTCCAAGAAATGCCCAAGTATGGAAATCAGTCGGTCAGGCTGGTGATATAAAAGTAACAATGGAAATTTGAAGACGTGAATCTACCAAATCCCACACCTAGACATTTTCTGAAAAAATGAGTAAGAAAGGGAAAGAAGAGGGAAAAGAGAAAGAAGGTGGCAATTTTTGGAAGAGGGAATTGTTGTAAGAAAGCACCATTGATGGTATTAATAGTAACTATGGAGTGCAGTAAATAGTTTAATAGGTTCTTCAATCAAGGAATAGATATAACGAGTGATGTTTATAGTTTCTAGGATCTGTTTGTATAAGAGAAGCATCAAAAAGTTACAAGAAAATCATTTTTTTGGATGTTTAATTAAAGTTTTTGTACTGTTAGCTTCACTGCAAATATAAGAATGACGAATTTTAATTTTAATTTCCTCTCATTCATATGATTGTTCCATTATACTTCACATAGTATATATTATTTTATTTCAAATTGTTTGTGAATTTGTAGATTGTGGAAATCAAAGTGTTGTTTGCAGGCGGCGAAACAATGGAAACACAATATTGAACCCGCCTATCTGGTAACTCACCTATTCAGAAAACCGCGAGACAAAAAGTTTTTACAATATGAAATCAGGAAGTGGTCAGTCGAGCTGGTGATATAAAAGTAAGTGAAATCTTAAGACGTAAATCCACCAACTTCTGCACCTAGAAATTTTCTGAAAAACAAGTAATAAATCTTGGTACAATGTTATAATATTCTATAAATTACTAAATCTCCTGTTGCGGTCGGTCGGAC
Source organism: Picea engelmannii (assembly GCA_009831015.1). Classification (NCBI taxonomy): domain Eukaryota; kingdom Viridiplantae; phylum Streptophyta; class Pinopsida; order Pinales; family Pinaceae; genus Picea; species Picea engelmannii. The sequence continues at coordinate 62,987 of ML794592.1, forward strand.
TCATGATACATAAGCATGAATATAAATTTGAACTTGCTAGTCTGCCAACCCACGAGATTGGAATTGTTGGGTGAAAAATGTATATGACGGAAGTGTTGGGCACAAAATGTATATCACGAAACAAGAAGGACATGAAAAATGAAAATAAAAATAAATATGAATAATTAATTAAATAAAATTTAACAAAACATTATCACATATTAATAATGAATAGGATATTTAATATTAATATTATAGGATATATATCATTAATTTTACTTTATAGTTTATTTATTAATAATTGAATTACATTTTCCTATTGAATCAAGTAGCCTTGCAATGATACCTAACCACTTTTTGGATTGCGGTTTCTCGGGCTGGAGGGCTAAAAACATTATCTAAAAAAATTATATATTAATTATTATATTAAGTATATTAATAATATTAAATATGTGATATTGTTTTGTTAAATTTTATTCAATTAATTATTCATATTTATTTTTATTTTTCATTTTTAATGTCCTGCTTGTTTCATGATATGCATTTTTCACCCAACACTTCCATCATTTACATTTTGCACCCAACAATTCCTGACTCCTGGGTTGGTGGACTAGTGGGTTCACATTTATAGTCAAGATTATATACCATGAGTTTGATCAACCGCGACATGAGATTTAGTAATTTATAGAATATTATAACATTGTACCAAGATTTTTTACTTGTTTTTTCAAAAATTTCTAGGTGTGGAAGTTGGTGGATTCACATCTTCAGATTTCACTTACTTATATATCACCAGCTCGACCAATCGCTTCCCTGTTTCATATTGTACAAACTTTTTGGCTTGCAGTTTTCTGAATATGCGAGCTACAGGATAGGCGAGTTCAATATTGCGTTTCCATTGTTCCGCCACCTGCAAACAACACATTGACTTACGTGATCTACAAATTAGAAAACAATATGAAATTAAATAATATATACTATGTGAAGTCTAATGGAACAATCAAATGAACGAGAGGACACTAAAATTCAAATTCGTCGTTGCTATATTTGTGGTGAAACTAACAGTACATAAACTTCACCTAAACATCATAATTAATATAACATTAATTAGTGATTAATGTTATATGCTTATTCTAACATTAATAATATGAATAATGTTTTGTTAAATTTTATTCAATTAATTATTCATATTTATTTTTATTTTTCATTTTTCATGTCCGGCATGTTCCATGATATGCATCTTGCACCCAACACTTTCGTCATATAGATCTTTCACCCAACAATTCTGTGATACACATTTTGCACCCAACACTTCCGTCATATACATTGTGCACCCAATAATTTCGTCATATATGTATAAAAATATAGTAGAATAAAATAGACGTGACATGGTGAGCGGGTTGGCGGACTCGTGGGTTCACATTTATAGTCATTCTTATGTATTACAAGTCCGACCGACCGCAACATGAGATTTTGTAATTTGTATAATATTAGAACATTGTACCAAGATTTGTAGTAATTTATATAATGCTATAATGCTTTTTACTTAAACAATAGTATAAACAATTATTTAAATTTTAATTTAACATAACATTATCACATATTAATAATTAATACGATATTTAATATTAATATTATAGGATATATATTATTAATTTTACTTTATAGTTTATTTATTAATAATTGAACTATGTTTTCCTATCGAATCAAGTAGCCTTGAGATGATACCTAGCCACCTTTTGGATCACGGGTTCTCAGGATGGAGGGCTCAAAATTGGGCCTCTAATGTTTCGTGCTTGACAAATAGCACCTAGAATTCCGCATTATACAAATTGACAGGGGGACCTGCGGGTTGGCTAGCTCAACATTGCACTCCTATTGTTTTGTGTCCTCCAAACAACACTCAGAGTTCCACGATATACAAATTGACAAACGGACTTTAGGGCTGGCGACCTCAAGATTGCACTTGTTTATGGATGGTAATCCCTGTCAACTATCTAGCATTATCTAAAAACATTATTTTCAATACTAAATTATTAATATTAAATATCGATATTGTACAATTTAACTAGACAAAAAAGTTCATACAATATGAAACAAGAAAGTGGTAAGTTGGGCTGGTGATATAAAAGTAATTGAAATCTGAAGATGTGAATCCGCCAACTTTTGCAACAAGAATTTTTTCGAAAAAGCGAGTAATACATACTTAATATGTACTTTTATAAAATATGGACATCAGATTTTATATAGCATGTATGAATCTCGCATTCCATACCTACACACTTTTTGGATCGTGGGTTCTCGGGTTGGCAGGCTCAAAATTGGGCCTCTATTGTTATGTTTCCTACAAATAACACGCATAATTCGGCGTTATACAAATTGAAAAGAGGACCTACGGGCTGGCTGGCTAAATAGTGCACTCCTTTTGTTCTGTGTCATCCAAACAATAGTCAGAGTTCTGTGATAGAAAAATTGACAGACAGACTCCACTGTTGGTAGCCTCAAGATTGTGATTGTTTACAGACAAATTGACAGATAGACTCCAGGACTTGGAGCCTAAAGATTTTGTGTCTTACAAATAGAATCCAAGAGTTCCTCGATATACAAATTGACAGAGGGACTTGCGGGCTGGCTAGCTCAACATTGCACTTCTATTGTTCCGTGTCCTCCAAATAGCACTCAGAGTTATGCGATGTACAAATTGATAGATGGATTGCAAGGATGGTGGGGTCAATATTGTGATTGTTTAAGAATGGTGATTCCTATCAACTATCTAACACTACCTAAAAAAATTGTTTTCAATACTAAAGTATTGATATTAAATATTGATATTGTACAATTTTATTACATAAAATTATTAAAGGATGTTAAATATCTTATTTAAAAGAAAAACCTATGTATTCAGAAACTCGCCTTCCAAAAATTTTGTACGATATGAAACGGGTAAGAGTTTGGTCAGGTTGGTGATATAAAAGTTGGTGGAAATTTGAACACGTGTATCCGCCAACTTACGCACCTAGAAGTTTTTCAAAAAATGAGTAATACATAAGTTAAATATGTACTTTTATAAACTATGCACATGAGATTCTATAGAGCATGTACAGATCCCTCATTCCATACTTATCCACTTTTTGGATCATAGGTTCTTGGGATGGCGAGCTCAAAATTGGTCCTATATTGTTCTGTGCCCTACAAATAGCACCCAAAGTTCTGTGATATACAAATTGACAAGCAGACTTGTGTACTATTTTAATTTTAAGGCCCTCGTGTTGATATGATAGCACAAATGGACTCCAGGCAGTTTATATTCATTTATTACAATATGAAACGGGGAATATGTCTCTTGGGCTGGTGATATAAAAGTAAGTGAAATGTAAAGACGTGAATCCGCCAACTTACGCACCTAGAAATTATATGAAAAATGATTAACCCATACTAAATATGTACTTGTATAAAGTATGGACATGATATTTTTATAGAGCATGTACGGATCCAACATTCCATACTTGGCCATTTTTTGGATCGAAGGTTCTCGAGCTAGTGACATCAAAATTGGGCGTCTATTACTCTATATCCTACAAATAGCATCCAGAGTTCCATGATATACAAATTGGTAGGCGGACTTGCGAACTAGCTAGCTGAACATTTCACTTCTATTGTTCCATGTCTTCCAAACAACACTCGGAGGAAACGAGTAATACATACTAAATATGTACTTTTATAAAGTATGGACATGAGATTTTATAGAGCATGTACGGAATCATCCTTCATTCTATACTTAGCCACTTTTTGGATCACGAGTTCCCTGGCTGGTATGCTAAAAAATGGGCTTCTATTGTTTCGTGTCCTACAAATAGCACCCGGAGTTCCATGATATACAAATTGACAGACAGACTTGCAGGCTGGTTGGCTCAACATTACACTTCTATTGTCTTCTTTCCTCCAAACAAAACTCGGAGTTCTGCGATATATAAATTGATAGATGGAATCCAGGATTGGCAGGCTCAAGATTGTGAATGTTTACGGATGGTCATCCTATGTAACATTATCTAAAAAACATTATTTTCAAATACTAAATGATTAATATTAAATATTGATATTGTACAATTTAATTACATAAAATTATCAATATTGAACCCGCCTATCCGATAACTCGCCTATTCGAAAAACCGCGAGCCAATATTTTTATACAATATGAAACGGGGAAGGGGTCGGTCAGGCTGGTGATATAAAAGTAACTGAAATATGAAGATATGAATCCGCCAACTTCCGCACCCAGAAATTTTTTGAAAAATGAGTAATACATACTAAATATGCACTTCTATAAAGTATGGACATGAGATTTTATAAAGCATATATGAATCACACATGCATTTTGGAACGCGGGTTATCGGGCTAGCAGGATCAAAATTGGCAAGAGGACATGCGAGCTTGCTGGCTCAACATTTCACTTATATTGTTTTGTGTCCTCCAATCGACACTCAGAGTTCTGTGATATACAAAGTGACATATGGACTCTGGGACTGGTGGGCTCAAGATTCTGATTGTTTATGGATGGTAATCCCTATCAACTATCTAACATTATCTAAATACATTATTTTCAATACGAAATTATTAATATTAAACATTGATATTGTACAATTTAATTAGACAAAAAAGTTTGTACGATTTGAAACAAGGAAGTGATCGGTCAGGCAAGTGATATAAAAGTAAGTGGAAATATGAACACGTGCCTCTGCCAACTGCCACACCGATAAATTTTCTGAGAAACGAGTAATACATACTAAATATGTACTTTTATAAAGTATGGACATGAGATTTTATAGAGCATGCACAAATCCCTCATTCCATACTTAGCCACTTTTTGGATTGCGGGTTCTTAGGCTGGAGGGCTCAAAATTGGGCCTCTGTTGTTTTGTGTCCTACAAATAACACCCAGAGTTCCGTGATATACAAGTTGATAGACAACCTTGTGGGCTGGCTGGATCAACATTGCACTTCTATTGTCCCATCTCCTCCAAACAACACTCGGAGTTCCATGATATACAAATTGACAGACGAACTCTGGGACTGGGGTCCTCGAGATTGTAATTGTTTACGGATGTTCATCCTATCTAACATTATATAAAAACATTATTTTCAAATACTAAATTTTTAATATTAAATATTGATAGTGTACAATTCAATTACATAAAATTATCAAAGGATGTTAAATCGCTTATTTTAAAAGAAATGAAGGAAACAAAACAAAGTTTTTTTAAATTCTATCACTGCAAACATAACAATGACCAATTTGAATTTTAAGGGCCTCTTGTTAATATGATAGCACAATTGGACTTCGCACAATATATATTCGTTGATTTCAAATTATTCTAGGAGATTAATTTTACCAAGTTCATCGATCAAGGAAAAATGTTAAAACAAGCCACATATTACATTTGCGTCATAGCACTATACAAATTGACAAGTGTATTTGCGGGCTATTTGGCTAAAAAATTGCAATTCTATTGTTTCGTTTCCTCCAAACAACACTCGGAGTTCCACGATATACAAATTGACAGACAAAGATTACAACCAAGAACTAACTAAACTCCAAACAGGCCGCAAGCAAGTTCCCACAAGGTTCCATAGAGAAGGATACATCGACCTTTGCATAAAACAATTTGATATACGAAGAAAAGACATCGTGGCATTCATTTTCTCTTACATCTAGTATATGTTCCCAGGAGAAAATAACCAGGGCCATGGGATATATGGGGTTTGCTGCCATTCTTCCCATTTTTGACAGAACAATCTTATGTGCATGCAATCTCAAGTACTTGAGTCTGACAAACATTAATATGGATATTGAAGAAATATTACAAAGACACATGAGATATTTTTGTTTCCTGCCAAAGTTTGATATGTTTTTTTTTTTTTTTCCTTCTTCAGCCGATATGCAAAATTGCATTGTCCTCATTTAAGGTAAATGTGTTGTGTATTTGAAAGTCGTGCAGCATGTAGACACTACTTGCCATTTTTTGTAGATATGTTTCATACAACAATTCTACCAACTTAGGAAAAAAATTTTGTAATGAAGGTTTCCTAACTGTACAATGCATGGTTGTGTTGCCCACGGTTCATATGGCAACATTGAGGCAATGCCCATATATATATGGACATTTTTCATCGCATTGCAGACAATCAATCGTATCATCACTTATTAAAGTAGAGGCAGAAGTAGGAGAGTTTCATTTTGCACATACAACATTCGCTACAACAAAAACACCTTCAAACTAGTAACATGACCATAAGAATTAATACAATGAACAATATAATACACAACTTCACCCCCTCCCCTGAAAAAAATAAAATAAAATAAAACAAGACTCAAAAATTTGGTGAAGGCTATTTGTATAAGCAAAGTGAGGATGACTTTGTGGATGTATACGCACAACAATTTTAGACCTATCTAGTTTCTTTAGATCCTATGCTATATTTGGTTGCAACTCTATTACAAACATTTCTTGGGTTGTGCGAAAGATCATTTCTCTAACATCTCTTTTATTTGTTATATTTTTGAAGAGCATAAGTGGAAACTTCCCTTTATGCAATTTTTGTTCCATTGACGAAAACAAATTTGAATAGGTATCGAACAATTGCACCTCCAACATGGAACAATGAAATATTTGTGTTACCTACCCGAGATACATGCACATGAAAAATTAAAGGACAAAACTAGATATGGAAAGAAGTACCATTGCCTTGTCATTGTCTGTCTCTCCATACTTTATATGGATAATGTGTTGTGAGCCAAGTTTTCTGACCAGTGTGACAATTGTGCCAATGGTTCTGATTGGGTAAATATCACTGCACTGTGCAAGCTGGTTGATAGTAGTGTCCGGGATGAAACAATAAGTTGAAGAAACAACGAGAATTTTTTCCACAAAACTTATTTCATTGAATGAAATAATCCGATCACAATCACCACGATCATATATTGTTTTTGGAAATACATTAAAATCTGTAATGGATATCCCATTACCAGACAATATCTTTTCTGCATGTTTCTAGACAAGTTATGTACCAATAATCAGTGTCACTGTCATCATGGCCTCCTTGTCTGTTATGTCATCACACATAATGGATCTAGTTTTATTTTCCTTGTCCAAGTAGGTGTTATAGACAACCATTATGTCCCTAACAAACACTTTTCTAGTTCAACGGTTGTTCAAGCCCTCTATTGATAGTAATTTGGGTGTTACAACTCTAGACCTGGTGACAATTTTTGAACAGGAAAACTAAAGTGAATGGTAGTTTTCATTTTTTTTTTGTGTTATTGTTTCACTGGTATAAATCTACAAGTACATGCATAGCTTCGATGAACTATGGGGCCAAAGTTTTTCAACCACGCCTCTTAGTCTGCAAAACCTGTGCTATGTTTGGCATCTCACTTGCACTTGTTGATACTTCTTATGAACTACAAACCATGTATTGTAGATGACATCAACATATTCATCATGCAATAGATGAATAAATAGTTGAGGATTTTTTTTGGTAAACATACTAGGAGCAGAGCGTATGCATCTTTACCTTTGGCTTTGTCAGTCTGCTGATGTTTGGGATGACTAACTTCTCATGGCCATGTCACTAGTCCAACTTCTTCTTATGCAATCATTTGAAGATGAACATTAGATGGAATAAATAAGGTCACGTAATGCATTCTTGTTGAACCATGTGTAAATTATTTGAATCATCGTGTGCCTATTAAGTGAGGAGGTATGTTTTGCGGAAATAAGATCTTTATCCCCATTCTCTTCATTTTTTTTTTATTAAAACTGTGACTACTACAAAATAACTATGACAAGCATATGCATTGTATATTGTCAATCAGAAGGACTAAACAAGCGTAAAATTGTATGTATCTGAATTTTTTGATTGGAAAAATGTTTAACAATAAACAGGACGTGAGGGTGGGGCACCACGATGAATCTGTATATTGCGAACCCTAGAAGCCAGGGGAGAAATTTTGAACCCACCATCTTAGCACCCGCAATCGAAAAAGTAGGTAAGTATGGAATAAGGTAGAAGTGTGACCATACATGTGAAACCATTCCTCCGCCAACCGACAAACCAAGGCATTTTTGGAAAGACCACTAAGAAGATCAATTAGAAAACAAAATGGAAAAACTAGAAATAGGGAGAGAAAAAAGGCCCATTGCTACCAAGCTATCGTTTTCTAATATAATATTATATGCCCCCACCCAGTTTGTGTATTTAATTTACTAGCACAGTTGGTATACCTTTTCGAAGATTGTACCATAGAACCCTTTGTTGTTGCACAAAACAATTCATCTTCCTATCCAACCAACCTGTTTCTTTCAAGGTAGCAACGTCAAATATGCAATGGACATGAAGCCAGCTTAGTATGAAGAAAGAAATGTAAGAGAAAGAGAAAAAGTTATATTTATTCCAATGTAACAACAAATAGAATATGATTCACATGAGAATACGTAGAAAGATATTATATCTGAAGGAAGAAAAGAACAAAGAAAAAATAAAAAATAAAAAAGGTGCAAAGCATCAGAACAAGAACAACAAATATACAGACAGTAAACGAAAAAATGAACACTGGAATATGAAATAAGAGTACAGGTATCCACCTCTGGAATTCCTCATCTACATTCCCACCAAATGTCCCATTATCCTCTCCAGCCATTCTGTTTGTTTAAATGTATCAATGCAGGGAAAATACAGTGCACATGAAGTAGGTTAGTATGCGGGAAGACATGTAATGAAGATAAGTTATTATGTAAGAAGGTATGAAACATCTACATACAATAAACTAGGTGAACACATTTATAGACAATAAATGAAATACAAAACAATGCAATATGAAATAATAGTACAAGCATGCACCTTTCTGTCTCCTCTTCAACCAATGCAGTCAAGAATCTGTCATTTTCTCCAGCTATTATGTTTGTTTAAATGTGGGAATGCACAAAATAAAATGAACATGAATGGAAACTGATATGCACTGGAGAACAAGTAATGTGTACATACAATAAAAGAGACTCAACGAATAGTCTAAAAGATAGGTAAGCATGCACCTCTACATCTCCTCTTCAACCAATGTAGTCAAGACTCCATCCTTTTCTCAAGCTATTTTTCTTGTTTGAATGTGGGAATGTACAAAATACAATGAACATGAATGGAATTTGGTATTCACTGGAGAACAAGTAATATGTACATATAGTAAAAGAGACTCAACGAATAGTCTAAAAGATAGGAAGAAGCATGAACCTTTGTGCTTCTCCATCCATAGATGTAAATATGTAATTTGTTTTCCCTACCAAAAATATATTACAAGCCACAAAATATTACGAAATACATGTTCTTTATCCTATATACAGAATTTTGTGCCCATGATACAAGATTTTGGTTTTCTGGGGCAAACTACCCAGATATGGTTCCATACATGGAAATATATTTTGTAGAATCTTTATTGTACATATCATATCTCAAGTACAAGACAAATTGTATCATGGGCACACCAGTCTGTGTAGAGGATAAATGACATGTATTGTCATATGGGCACATTTCACCATACATGGTTTATAAATGTAGCCTGCATATGTTTTATTTTAACAAAAAACAACATATATTGCAATTTCACATGTACTTCTCGAACTATTTTTCATTCAACTATTTTCTATCATGTCAACATCGAAGCACCAACAAAATATCACAGCAGAATAGATATTGACCTCGCCAGATAGGGAAAATAACACAACTGCATGTCCACCTGTAGGTGCAGGGGATGAACACCATAAAGCACCCAAAAGAAACAATAACAATACAAAAAAAAAAAAAAACTCCAGCTACCGGCATAGGAACCCAACCCTGCAAAGCCGAATCAAACAAAAGAAGGCATCAAGCACCAAACCAGCGAGAAGGCACGAAGAGGCCCAACTGCAACCCCAGGGCCCCAAAGTGTAAACTTGAGCCAAACTAACACAACCAGCAACCAAAGAACCAATAAACCAATGAACAAGTAACAATCACCAAACCAGTAAACAACATATGTATCTCCAATGATTACAAAATTGCAGCTAAAGCATAGAAGGAATCGGTAACATACGACGAGCATGCCAATATAAATAATAAAAAAATCTTACTTGCAAACTGTAAACACTGAAAAACAAAGAAGGAATAGAAAATGAAACTATGGCATGTAAATTTACTCTGAAACAATGAAAGGCAAAAGCGTAGGTTGAATTGTGAACCAAACAACAACAACAAGAAACAATTGATGAACCAATGAAGAATAAGCACTCACCAAACTAGTAAACAATTTATGTAGCTTCAATGATGACGAAATTAAATTGCAAGGCTAGAAGAAGGATGAAAGATACAATGCCTATTCAACTGGCGGTGGACAACAATATTGTGCAAAATCACTGCAACATTGTATGGAAAATTTCGAGGAAAAATGTACTCTAAGAAGTGTATTTAGATAAACTTTTAAGGTTGTTAGGATGTCTAAGGACATCACAGTATGCAAACATTTAAGCCAACAAACCTTTTGAAGGACCTCGCGTCATGTAAACATTTATGTTTTCAAGCATATTCAAGCACGTCAAAAAAATTGTCAACACATTTCAATACAAATACTTGCGGTAGCGACGTTATAAACTTTGGAATTATTGATCACTATAAAGCTTGGATATCTAAACATTTCAATATGATTAATACAAATAAAAAAGGCATCGTATATGATATAAGACAATGGAAACAGAAAAATGATAAGACAAATATTCAAGCTAATGCTAGCATTAATCCACCTTCAAGCAATGCATAAGAAAAATATATGATTCCAAAAGATTGTAGATGATGAAAAATCCTGGATATGCTAACATATAAAACATTGGGAATAGTGAAGCTGACAATAAGACCTCCAATATGTTATCCAATCAGGTCACTAGATATATGGTACTTTTTATTATATAAATATCAATGTTTTTAGTTCCCTATCTCCAACAATAGATATTATGAAAATATTTATGGTCAAAGGACAAACTAATGTGAGGTCAACAAATTATCGATTTATATAGTCCCTCTATGCCTACGATAGGGACTAATAAGAAAAACATGATTATCTCAATAGAAAGTCGAGGGTTCTATGACGCTTCAAGTGGATATTTATTTCTTGTTCATGAGCTATTGAGATTTCATTGGATTTGCTTCCCTTGTGAGCGAAGGGGAAGGTCCCTTGTTATCAAATTGGGCAAAGAAGTTGGCTTTATTGGGCTTTTAATGGGCCTGCATTACTTCATCGGTCTATTTTTCCTCTTCCTAGTCTAAATCCCATTTTCAGTTCTTTACTACCTCATCTTCGTTTTCTAAATTTTCTGCAACTTTTTCAATTTCCTCTTCTCCATTTTTAGCCTTTTAGTACCTCATCTTCTTTTTCTAAATTTTCTGCATCTTTTTTATTTTCCTCTTCTTTGCCTATTTATTTCTCTTATTTGTTTGCATTGGACATTATTCCTTTGCATTGGACACTATATATTTGTGATGGATGACTACCACTACCAAGATGAGTATGTTCCAAATTAAGATCTTCTACATATTTCTCTACAAGGTCCTTCTCTATATTTTTTGGATTTTCCCAATTAACTATTTCCTCCATGTTTCCAATAACTTCACATCTAATGTTACCTGAAATGGGTAGAACTTCTTGTGGATATTTTAGATGAGATGGCCCTTCTTGGGATTTTGGTTAGATTTTATCAAAATGTTCATACACATGACAAGCAATGCACTTGAAAGGAATCACCTCATGGTGTAGTGGCTCCATCCATCTAGATCCATTTGTAAATCTTTTCGGAGTCCCTTATCTAAATCCACCTCCACACATTTCCTTTAATTTTCCTCATTCTAGATTATAATACCACTAATAATGATCATAATTATTTATTAATATACAAAACATTTAGTTAACTATATAATTAGATTTAATATATATTAAAATTTATATGTTATGATAAAAAAGAAGATAATGTGAGTTGATAGAAGGGTGAGTGCAAGATAATGATGGTCTCTCATGATTGATTAGTGGCAATGAAAACCTGTAAAAACAACAATATGTTAACTTCAAGATATTATTCAAGGTTCTTTTACAATGGATTTGAATATGGTGTAAGAAGATGAAAGGGAGGAAATTGAATCAACTTTCCTAATATACAACTTTGATTCATAGAAATTATGAATAACTGTGTCAAATTTGATTTTTTCTAACACTGGTATCTTATTTTCCAACAAAATATAAGGTATATGTTTTTGTTCATGGAAGTGTTGAGTAGCTTAACAATGAAATTTTGTTCCAAAAACATGTATACTTGTAGCAAACCCGTTTATCAAAGTCAAAATATCCCTAAAATTACAATTTATTTTGTTTGTGCGGGATAAGATGGTCTTAACATGATCAAAACACTTTTTTTTTTTTTTTAGATTATAGATATCAATCTCCTCTAATGTCACATATAACTCGTTAGAGAAACGGTTAACATGAAAAAAATTATAGTAGAAATAAAAGAGGTATGTATTCTAGGATTTTGATATATGTCAAGACAAAAATAGATTAAAAATAGTCAAAATTATTAATTTAAAAAAACAATTGCATATTTGGAATATGCACTGCCAACTCTATCTGTGTATATTTTCGTCAATAAATGAATTGTATAGCCTATAGAACAATAACGTCAAAAACAAAGATATGAAGAGGAATTCATAAAAATAGAGGATATTTTGTATTTGCAGACCGAACCACTAGCTTTTTTCATCGCGAATCTAAATATGAAGCAACCAACTCAGCAAACACGTATTCTATATTTGTCACTCCCGCCCAAAAAAATGTAAATTCAAATAACGCGCGCAAGCTTTAGTAACATGCATGTGATCCTAAAGTGCACATGCATTCCTAAAATTTCCACGGATTATTACTAACATGGATGCTTATGTGTTCCTATTAATGTGAATAAATTATATTTCTCTCTCCTTCCCCCCTCCGCCCCTCTCCCTCCCGCATGTGTTCCTGTTAATGTGAATAAATCATCTTTCTCTCTCTCTTCCCCCCTTCTCCCACCTCTCCCTCCGTCCCTCTATCTTATTCTCTTTCTCTATAACCTTAGGCTCCCTATCCCTTGTTCACTCTCTCTCCCCCCTCTCTCTCTCCATCTCCCTCTCGCTTCCCCCTCT
>ML794592.1:78558-97300 GCA_009831015.1 Picea engelmannii
GGGGGGTGGGCAGAGTGGGGGGGGGAGAAAGGGGAATATAGAGATGTCTCATGTTAACAAAAGCACGTGCGTTCTTTTGTTTCTAATAACGCATGCACGTCTTCCTAAAGGACGCATGTGTTATTGAGTGGAGGTTTAGGGTTTATCGAACCTGTCACATCAGGAATGCGTGCGCATTCCTAGAAACACGCACACGTTCCTGCGAGTGCGCATTCCTACACACCTCATTGCCACTTTTGCATCCACCAACTTCATGCACTCACCCATAAATGAAAAGATGAATATATAAAGTGCATTAGATATGCTCATGAATGTGGGAAAACAAATCCCCATCAGGTAGGTTAGAGTGGAAAAATACATTGGTTATTGGCTTCTTTGGTAGATTAATCATGATGAATTTTCAAGTGTTTTTTCAGTAAATTGAAAAAACGTTCTAAGGGATTTAAAGAAGATATTTTATAATGTTTTTTTGAATCTTTTGCTGCACTCTTAGAAAGAGATAAGTGAATGAGAATTCAAAACTTCCATTATGTTTTATATTTTAATAATGATAATAAAATGCAATGATGATAGTCAATTTCTACTATCTGAATCGGTTAAAGTGTGGGTTGCGTTTACTAGGCCACGTAAATTAAATACCCTTACTGTGTGTTTAGTCGAGAAGAAATACCTAAAAATACAATGATGTTAAATATGAATAAATATGAAAATATAGAAATATGGATAATGCATTGTATGAATTATTTTATTCAATCATAATGCATTGGGAAATAACACCAATGGATGCTATTGATGCTATCATACTAGGTGATTTTGGAGCATGTTTCTCAATAATCATTGGAAGGGAAGGGCGATAGAGCGACATTAAAATTGTATTTATTGGTTTTTCATAGATTTTAGGATATGGAAGTTTAGAAAAGCTAAGGAGCACCTAATACGTGATTTGTTTATATTATTTTCATACTTTTATTAAAAGTTTATGTGTAATTTAAAATAAAAAGTAATTAATTGTTAAAAAAAAAAATCTATGTGGAAAAGCTTATTTCTAATTTCAACTAAAACTATTTATTTGTTAAAAAAAAAAAGCAATGTGCAAGTTATAAAAATGAGAATAAAGACTAATGTCTAGTATCAGTGTTTTAATGTATTTTTTTGGTCTTTTACTATTGTTATATATTAATTAAAAAAAAAAGTTTTTGTTATACAATTTACTATGACTTTGGAAGTGTTTTTCTTTTTGTTAATTTTGTGTTTTTCTTTTTGTTATATATTAATTAAAAAGAAAAAGTTTTTGTTATACAATTTACTATGACTTTGGAAGTGTTTTTCTTTTTGTTAATTTTGTGTTAGAAGAGGTAATTTTGAATAGAAATTTTTTTTTAGAGTTCTAGAAAATTGGAAGATAATGTGAATATGTAATTCAACTGCTTAACTTTGTAATTTTTTAAATTTTTTGATAAAATTTGAAAATAAATATCCAACACAATAATCAAAAGAATAAAATAATTTTCTAAATTTTTGAATAAAATTTGAACAAAAATATCCAATACAATGACAAAAAGAAATAAAACTTAAAATATTTAGACTACTTACAACATTTTTCCTCTAAAAAAACAATGATAGCCATCCAAGATATGACAAAATAAAGGAAGTCAAAGCTTACATTGATATATAATTCTCATATATGTTTCTGGCATGTGAATAGGTTTAGAATGCAGCAAAACCATGAAAACTTAAAGATAAAGTTAAATAAAACTTAGATGGCAGTTCAACATACCTGAATATTTAACTACATTAAATTAAATTTAAAAAATAAAATGAAAATAAATTCTATTTATTATTTATATATTTTTTTCATTGTGATTTATCCATAACACTACATCCACTTAATAATGTACATCATGTTATTCAGAGAAAATCAAGATATAATCAGCATACAATTACATCTTCTCAAAAAAAACAAATATCATCAAAACCAGATTTAAATCTCAGATAACTAATACAAACAATTCCTCCCAACCATTCAATCTACACTTTCTTAACATACTATCCATTTAACTTACTCAAATCTGCTTGTAACATACTATCCAATTCACTTACTCAAATCTGCTTGGAAAATGTCAAGATTCTGCGTTGTTTCTTCTCAGACACAGCATTTAATCATTGCCATGCTTTAAGACTCCCAATATAATATATAAAAGGCAACAAAACAAACTAATATATAAAATATATAAAAGAAAACGAAATCTCGCTGAGCGAGGCGATCGTGGTGACTTTAAAGAGCAGTGTCTTTCAACTAGATAGATGCCAACTTTTTCTGTGTAGAACGTAAGCACAAAAGATTGTTGCGACAGGGTATATCCAAATGAAAGGCAGCGGATATTCCATATGCCTACCAGGCTTTTTCACTGAAATTCAGCCACCGGCAGTGGCAAGGCCCAGGCCTGGAATTTGATGGTCCACAGGACATATTTTTTTATTGGACATATTTTTTATTTGAATTTGTATTTGACATTTTTTTATTTGAATCTGTATTTGATATGTGAATAAGAAATCCACACTCATTATTGAATATTGTGTAGATTTTCCATCAAAATCTGTTATAGGTACTTACACATTAGAGGGTTATAAGTATATACAGCCTTGGTTAATAACTATAATTCATGGACACCCAAATTAGAAGGAGTAAATGGACACCCAAATTACAAATTCCAATGCTCCAGCTTAGGTTTTCTGAAATTTACACAATATACAAAATATTTTGACATTTATGATTTTGAGGAAAACTTGAAGTGATAGGCATAAAAATAATTTAACCATCATCAATTTTTCTCTTAACAGGTTGGGTAAATTTGAAATTCCACGCCTGGCATGGCCTATGAATGATGACACTGCCATAAATTTTTCTCTTCAATTCTGACGTGACCGGGTACTTTACTTATTAACTTTCGGGAGGAGTGCGACCACTGACCAGGAACCTGCTAGTGGTTAGTGATATATACATACTTGGATATATCTAGATTATCCACAGTAATATTCAATGATGCATAGCAGGTTGCCTTGTTAATTAGACAACCACCATATTTAATTAATACGCAACAAATACACTTATAAATAAAACACAGTCATTTACGTGGTTCGTCTAACCTCGAGCTAAGTCTACCAAGTAGGTATCAATGCTAGATCATTATCATTCAATGGATATTATACAATCTTATAGTGTCGAGGTTTACAGTCATAGCAAAACAAATTAATAATCGAGTAGTAAATGAATCTGTAAAAATGGAGTTGAGGTTGATGATTGTTGATGATTGTTTCTGGGAAGAAGGGTTCTGTTGTCAACCGTTTCAACAATCTTCACCTTGACAACAAACATATCTGATACCTTACTTACTATTTTGTTCATCACCTTTTATGCAAGCCAAGAGAAGCCAAGCACCATCGTAGCTTTTCTAAAAATACTCGTTTTGTGAACATGTCTACGCAATTCTCTTTTGTATGAAATTTTTCAAGAGAAACTCCACCTTCATCGATGACTTGTCTTACAAAATGGTACTTAATAGGAATATGTTTAGTTTTACTATGGTAGGCTAGATTCTTGGCCAAGTTAATAACACTTTGACTATCACAAAGTAGCTTTACTTTGCCTTGCATCCTTTCAAACTCATCAAACAAATGTTTTAACCAAACCACCTCTTTGCAAGCATGTGAAGAAGCTATGTATTCTCCTTCTATAGTGGATAAGGAAACAATGCTTTATAGCTTTGACATCCAACTAATAGCTCCACCTGCAAGAGTAAAGACATATCTTGAAGTTGACCTCATTTTGTCCAGATCACCTGCAAAATCATAATCAACATATCCACAGACTAAATCACAACCACCGTTATAGGTGATATAGTAATCACTTGTGCCCCTCAGATACCGAAGCACCCATTTCATGGTTGCCCAGTTCTCTTTGCCTGGATTTTCCATATATCTGCTGACAACCCCAAATGCATGTGAAATGTTTGGTCTTGTATTAACCATCACATACATTAAACTTCCTACTGCATTAGCATACAGTATTCGAGATGTATGTTCCTTTTCTTCTTTTGTACAAGGACATAAACTTGAAGAAAGCTTAAAATGGGAAGAAAGGTACAAAAACTGGTTTCACATTGTCCATACCAAACCTAAAGAGTATTTTCTTGACATACTTCTGTTGTGACAACCAAAGCTTACCATTCCTCCTATCTTTGAATATCTCCATGCCCAAAATCTTCTTTGTTGCTCCTAGATCTTTCATATCAAACGTCCTAGCCATTTGAGCCTTTAACCTGTTGGTCTCAGTCATGCTTTTGCTTGCTAAAAGCATATCATCAACATACAATACTAAGATAATGAATATGTCATTATTCAATTTCTTAAAGTAGACACAATGATCATACTCACTCGTATAATTTTGGCTCATCATGAAACAGTCAAATTTCTTGTACCATTTTATGGGTGACTGCCTTGCACCATACAATGATTTCTTGAGCCCACAAACAAATTTCTTGTTGCAATTCTGAACAAACCCTTCAGGTTGTTCCATGTAAGTCTCCTCATCCAAATATCCATGTAAGAAAACAATCTTAACATCTAGCTGCTCCATCTCCAAATCAAGTGACACAACTAATGCTAACACAATTTGAATTGAAACAATTTTAACAACTGGTGAAAAAATCTCATGAAATTCAATACCTTCTTTCTGAGAATATCCTTTTGCAACCAACCTTGCTTTGTACCTTTCTACCTTATCATCGACACCCTTCTTCATCTTGTAGACCCACTTGTAACCTACATTTTTCCTTTCTCTTCAAAGTTATACCAAGTCCCATGTAGCATTCTTCGCTAAAGCATTCATTTCATCCTTCATTGCTTCTTTCCAGTTTTCACTGTTAGAACCCTCCACAACTTCTTGATAGCACAAAGGCTCATCATGATTAGTACTTGAAGAAACCGATAAAAATTCATACCTTCTTGGAGGAACTCTAATCCATGTAGACCTCATTAGGGAAGTTTGTGGCTCATCCACAGTCTATTGATTTTCATCATCATGCATGTTTTCCTCTGCAAGAACCTCTTCATGAACATCTTTAGAAACTTGTTCATGTTCACTTTCATCTGTAGTTGAATGATTTTCAAACTGAATCTGTTCATATTTCAGTACTTCTACATGTTTCATTTGAACATCTACATATGATTTGATGAGAGATGATTCATCAAATATTACATCTCTATTAATGGTGATCTTGTGGGCAGTAGGATCCCACAAGTTGTACCCATTAATACCATCACCATATCCAACAAAGATAAGTAACGTGCCTTTTTTATTTTAGATCTAATTTAGAACGTTGATATTTCATAATTAGAGCATAGGCTTCACAACCAAAAAAATTAAGATTAGAATAATTACAAGGGTGACCTATCCATACCTCTTCAGAAATATTTCACTATGTTGTTGTTGATGGTGATTGATTCACCAGATAACAAGTTGTAGTTACTGCTTCTTCCCACAGTTCCTGCTGCAAGTTGGTGCTACTAAGCATACTCCTTGCTCTCTCTAGAAGAGTCTTGTTCATGTGTTCAACAACTCCATTTTGCTGAGGAGTATAGGAAATGGTTTTATGCCTATCAATCCCAAACCCCTTGCAATATTTCTCAAATTCCATTGACATAAATTCACCACCATTATTAGTTCTTAAACATTTAATGGACCTACCAGTGCTCTTTTCCACTAAAGCTCTAAATTGCTTAAAGACAGTAAATACATCATCCTTTCTCTTCAACATATAGATCCAAACCTTTCTAGATAAATCATCTATAAAAGTAAAAAAATATGATGATCCTCCATATGAAACAGTAGGGTATGGTCCCCAAACATCAGAATGGATATAGTCAAGGATTCCCTCACTTGTGTGTCTTATGGTTTAAAATTTTTGCCTATTTTGTTTTCCGTAAATACAGTGCTTGAAGAAATATAACTTTAAGGACTTTAGACTAGGAAGTAACTTGCAATAAGATAATACCTTCAATCCTCTTTCACTCATATGGCCCAATTGTTGATGCCACAGTTGAATAGAATCACTGTCATTCTCGGATACAACTGTCGCATGATCTGACTCGATTCTTCCTTCTAACAGAAATAGGTTTCCAACCTTATTCGCCTTCATGACCAGTAGGATTCCTTTGTATACCTTCATAAATCCACCTTGAACAATACTTTTATATCCTTTAGTATCTAAGACTCCCAAAGAGATTAAGTTCTTCCTTAGCTTAGGTACATGTCTCACATCAGTTAGTATCTTAACAAATCCATCAAACCTATTAATTCGAATGCTACCAATTCCCACAACTTTACATGATATATCATTTCCCATGTAAACAATTTCATCATATATAGACCGGTAAGTAATAAACCAGTGTCTAGGAAGACACATGTGATTTGAAGCACCAGAATATAATAACCATTTTTTATCATATCATGAAACAACACTAATTGATAAATCTTCATTAGTCATACATGAACTTGTTGTTGAAACTATTTTGGCTGCATTTGCTTCCTTCATCTCTTTTGGAGGGTCTTCTTTGGAGGCTTGTTGTCTCTTCCAACAATGCTTTTTCAAGTGTCCATATTTGCCACAAAACCAACACTTAAACTTTCTCTTGTTTCCCTTCGACTTTGACCTATAGAAATCCCTCTAAAGATGTCCTCTTTCTTTAAGTCTTCTTCTGACCACCATCACCTTAGATGTAGAGGTTTCAAAATTGGATTTATTCCTTGTTTCCTTAGACAGTAAAGATCCAAAAATAACGTGAAACTAAATACTTTTTGTTGATTTGAAACTCATAGAGGTAACAAAGTGATCCCATGACTTGGGAAAATAAAACAATAATGTAATCACCTTATCTTAAGATTCAAATTTCACTCCCATGCTATTCAACTAGACTAAAAGAGTATTAAAAGTATTTAAATGATTAGTTATTTTCATACCTTCCTTCATGCACAAACTGTACAATTGTATTTTTATGAAGATCTTGTTCATCAAGGATTTCATCATATACAATCTTTCTAGCTTCGTCCACAAACTGACTGTTGTCTTCTTCGTAACAATGTTGAACATAACATCATCGGCCAAACAAAGATGTATGGCTCTCAGTGCTCTCGCATAAATATCTTCTCACTCTTCATATATAACGGTCACGGGTTTCTTTGATTTTCCCAAAAGCTCCTTCACCACGCCTTGTTGCACAACTAGATCGTGCATCTTGACCTTTCAGATCTCAAAAAAAAAAATTCCATTGAACTTCTTGATTTCAAATTTAGCACTCTAAGTTTTCTCCATTTTAGTCGTTATGTTGCTTCTCGGCAATGGATTTTATAATACTTACACACATTTCTTGATTCTTCTACACATTCCAAAATCTGACTACAAACTCCTTCTTTGGAAAGTCATTCATATTGTATACAAAAATTTGAATGAAAGAAAAAAACAAATAATCGAGAGATTATGTTGTCGTTATTTATCTCATAAGGAGAAAAATACAATAATTAAAAAAACAAATGTACATAACAACTTAGAGACCAACGCGCGTACATAAAAAATTAGAGACTAGTGCACCCTTTAACATTAGAGGCCATAACACCCTTTAACATTAGAGGCCATCGCTGATTTCATATTAGAAAACACTAAGTCTAGAAGAGAATCAACATGCCCTTAAAGACTAGAGTCCAATGTTGATCCGAAAAAAAATCTCCCCATGCATTGACTGATGAGTGTTGAAATATTTCTCTGCATCAACGCTCCTCCTCCATGAACAATTGATGCCCGTGACCTTGAATACTGTCAATTGAAAAACTAAATGTGCATGGACCCTTCACACACTTCACAATCTTGCACCACGATTCTCCTAGCCTCACAGATCTCCAACTAGAAATCTGATAGCATTTGTTAATTAGACATCCACAATCTTTAATTAATACACAACAAACTGACTTATAAATGGAAAATAAAACACAGTCATTTACGTGGTTCACCCAAGTTTGGGCTACGTCCACCAACAAGGTATCGATGCTATCTCATTATCATTCAATGGATATTATACAGTCTTATAGTGTCTAGGTTTATAGTAATAGCAAAACAAATTAATAACCGAGCTTTAAATGCTCTCCTCTACATGGGCAAGTGGAATTGACACCTACGCAACTGAATCTGCAAAAAAGGAGCTGAGGTTGATGATTGTTCCTAGGAAGAAGGGTTTTGTTGTCAACCATTTCAACACTCCTCTCAAAATTGACTAAGTAAAGTGGATATATGCAAGGATGTATATACCATCGGCCTCATGTTACTAAGTAGGTTGTTTATTATTCGCCTTCATTTTACTTTCAATATAGTAATTTTTGATGTTGTAGTCTGAACGTTCTACGAAATGATTCTTCTCAATATTTTTTGGGGACATTTGCCCAAAATCCAGCAAGAAATTGTTAGATCACCAGATTTGAGTGATTATTTCTATATAATAGGAATAGCTCTGGTGTTTTTCATCTTGTTGAATCCATTTAGACATTAAGAAATGGATATTAAACAACAAAAAATAATGATTTCGTACTAAAAAAACCATTTCCTAAAACAATTATAGAAAACCATTTTGGATTGTTGCCTCTCACTATACAAAAAATGTTTAGCCATATCCTAATATCAATTGTAAATAAAAAATGGGACCTACAAAAAAATATTAGATCGACCGTGAATAAGAAAGAAAAATGGGTACTTCTGAATGTCGAAAAGATACATTGGATACTGTTGTAGAAGGTAGAGAGGACCAAAAAATAATACAATAGTCTTCATGATTGCCCGGGAAGGATGTGCAACATTTAAGAACAATCAAATACCTAATATGCCAACACAAAGTCCCATATAACTGCAAATATATGGTTCATAACGAACAGATATGTAAAACCCCAAGAACAAGCCCTTGCTGAATTGTAATTATGTTTATATGTTGATGAGCCAAGTGGTTATAAGCTAAGAGACTTATGTGTTTACTAGGATAGTGAGCCATATGCTAAGGCCAATGAGCCTGATTTTGTATATGTAAACACTCACATCATTAGTAAAATTACACTGTTGCGTGTAGACCGACCACGAAGAAAGAGTTATGGGGGACTAAGCTCCACTAGGTAGGGTAAGGTAAGGGGCTAAGTGTCTAGGCCTAGGGGCTAAGCTAGAAGGCTTACCTCTAAGGGAATAATATTTTAGTATTATCTCCCTAAAGCTATGGTTGAATTAAACCATGTTGTCCTAAGTTCCTGGGAAAAAGGGGGAATGAGTGCTAAGTGGAACTCAAGCGGCTTCAGGAAGACTTGTGTCAACCTGGGCACATGGAGTTTATAGATGGGAAAGATAGCTTGTTGGGGGTTCACTTCTCACTCTAGCATTGTTCCCATCCTTGTTTCTGAACCAATTCGATTTTTCTCATGACCCTTACGATTCTCGGAAAGTCTGTCACCTTTCGGATTCAACAGGGATTCACACATTGAACCAATTTTCCATCATTATCACCTTTGTATCTAGCACACAACTTTTGAATCCTACGGTCATATTTGAGTTACCCTGTGTGTCTCCTGTGAAGCCCGATGAAATTGTATTCTCCTAAGCCATGTTGTTCCTTAGTGTTTGGTTGTTTCCATTTTCAGTGTCCATGCCTGGTTTTTGTTGCTATCGTCACCTATGTGTAGGTGAATGTTGTTGCTTGTTGCTTATGGGTTGATTGAAGAAGAAGGTTGTCATGCCTGTGAGAAACTCTCTTAGGTGAGAGAGTTTGTTGGGAAGTGAGTTCTTCTGGAAGGGAGTCCCGTAGCAGGTACAGTACTCTGAGACTTCTGGTCTAGCCTATTGTTGAAGCCCAAGGTAAGGGAGGTATAGTAGTCGATGGACTTGTATTACTGAAGGTGTAGCCTCATGGGGTGGAGTAGGCGTGTGGGGAATGAGGGTCTGTGGGTTGTGGGCGTAAGTGGATCCTAGGATAAAATATCCTTGCTTTTGTTTGGTGAAACTTCCTTGTTGTCCTTTCCAAGCCTAGAATTCCCTTGCCCGGTGTTGTTTAGTCCCAGCTCAGGGGTGACCCATTGTTGAGCATGATGAGCAGCGTGGTTTAAGGCTGGGAGGTCCGTGGAAGTTTTGCACGCAGTTAGTGGTCATCTATTAAAACATAATTACCAATCATGTGTTGATTGTATGTTGTGTATTTGTATTTGCATTATATTTAATGAGTAATTCTTGTGTATATATATAAATATATATATATATATATATATATATATGTTGCATGTATGTGTTAAGTATTGCTTATGTTTAATTGAATTAGATAGATATATATTCATAAGTGTGAATACCATATGTTATCTCTATCTTTTGATTAAGTTTTATATGTGATTATTTCTGCAAAGTTACTCGGTGGCATTGTCTGGCATGTTGTTTAAGCCGAGAATGTTACAAATTGGCATCAGGGAAGTAAAGGAAAAATTAAGATTGTTTGGGTAGAATTACTCGATAGGGGTTGATGGTCGGCTACATTAGAGATTGATATCAGAGCTATTTGAGCTAGTTGAAGTGTGTGAGTAGTGTCATTTCCCATCATGTTGGTTTCTAGTGACGTTACAAATTTATATCAGAGCCATGGTTTCGACACTGAACCTGGATGGGCCATGTTAGTGGTTAACGAGATGAATATTTTAGAGTGATTTGTTATCGAAAGGGACAAAATTCGAGGTTTAGAGTGTCCTTGGGTGCATGGAGTGTGTTGACAGAATATTTGACTCAAAAATATCGGGAGAAATAGCTTGAGTTTTCTCATGAAGGGATGCAAAGATCTGTTACAAGGAGTGCACAGATCTGAAAGTAGATTAAGTGTTGAAGCAACCCTCTAAGGAGAAATGGGTTTGATAAATGAAGATTAGGAGGAGGACTGACAACAGTTGTCAGATATGTTGTTGGAAGGAGTCTGGACCGTTAGATGTGTGTCCAGGAAAACAATGGAGAGCATTGAAGAGGAAACAGATCCCAAGTCGTCAGATCTAAGTGCAAAGGATCGACAATCATCCGATCTAGGTTGACAGGTGGTGCAAGATCCACAACTCTGGAGCAAGAGAAATTAGGAAGTTTTGTGATCGAGGAGAAAGAGAAATAACCGAAGTAGATCATGGTCGTGGGTCGCGAGAGGGGTACATGTCAACAGATCTGAGACTTTGGGGAAAGTCACTTTGGAGGATTTCAAGTGTGGAGTGTGACAAGCTCTCGAAGACCAAAGTGTCAAAGTCACTCATAGCCATTGATCGTGAATGAGGACACACATCATTATATCCTGAACTCCGGGGGAAAAGCGCTCTTGGAAAAAGCGAGTGTAGAGGAGTTGAAACTCTCAAATTTCGTAGCTCTAAAGCCCAAAAAAAGTTGAATTTTTTATTCATGATGATATCACCTAGAGGTGACATATACCTCTCCTATACCTGTCATGTGTCCCTACCCAGAATGTGGACAATTTTACTATGTCGGCCTTGAGGTTGAATAACATAGTTAAAGGTTAGCAATCCCACACTGGCGTTGATCATGATACATCCAGATCGACGGCCAGGAGGAATTGCGGGGACCCAAATTGCATGGGAATTAATTTCTTAGGGTAGTCCCACAATCCAAACCACAATTTTTTCGAGGGGTTACGTGTCAGCGTCAGAGGAATTGCGGTATGAAAGGTGGGTTACTTCAAATACAGGATGCAAGCCCCCGCAAATTGAAAGGCATTAACTGATGTGACTATTCAGTATCTTAGTTCAAGTATAGAAACCATGGGTCCCAGTAGATGCATGGTGCTAGTTATGAAGTTTTAAGACTTGACACTATGGAAGAATGGTTCATAAGGGAACGAAAGGAAGAAATTTCAAAATTTTTGCAACGCCGAAGTGACATGACATAATAACGTCACCAAAAGGGACATGGAAGTGTTTAGAGATTAATATTTCAGGGTGTTGGGGGTATGCGGATGTTAAATTCTTTGAAGTCCCAAAGTACTTCACAAGTTAGTTAGTCCGTAACTCCGAGAGATTTGTTGGGATATGCTTTGAAAACTCCTAAAGACGAAGGCCCAAAGTCTCAAATAAGCTTCTATCGACCTAGCTCTTGGCCACATCCCATGGTCACATGGGTTGGGTGCTGAGAAAAAGGGATAGTGCCCGAAAATTATTGCAGAATAGAGAAGATATCAGAAAGAAAATGGAATCTGAAAGTTTTTTTTGAATCAGATTGGTTTATGAATACTATGGAATTTGTTAAGGACTATTGGCCTAACAAAATTCGGTTGACTGCACATTGTAATTGCAGAGTTAACAATTGTCAGAATAGAACCAAATTGTCGTAGAGTGGAGAGAATGGAGGAGGCAGAGAATTCTTTCAGTTCAGAGAATGAAGCTAAAGGAATGGATGTCCATTTGGAAGTTGAAGGATCGAACTCCAATGGGCATGGAGAAGAGATAGATAAGGAAGGATATATGATGAAAATTATTGAAAGATTGCATAAACATGTCCAAACTCATCGAGTAGATAACAAAAAGATCATGAAAGCCAGGGATCAATAGGGAGAATTCAACATAAAGTTGATAGAGAGACTGGAAAGGATGGAAAATAAATTGGATAAGGAGAATGACTCCATTAAATCAGGAAGTCATAGGTCTCCTGATGAAAAGAGTAAATCAAGGAGTGTTGGTAGAGACCATCATCACTCCCAAGGGCACTCTAAGAGGAGGGAAGATAGTAGTTAAGGCCCATATCCTACCAGAAACCACAAGAGATATGGAGTGGGTGAACTGAAGGGTGAAAAGAATAAAATCAAGCCTTCTACTTTTGACGGAGAACACAAGAAAGATGAAGATGCTGAGACATGGTTTTTGGGCATGAGTAAATATTTCCAACTACAAAACTATTATTCTGATGCAAAGGGAAGAATTTCCATTTACCAACTTAAAGGAAAGGCATCTGTATGGTGGGATCAGCTTGGGCAAGTGCAACAGGTCAGAGAGAAGAATGTCACCTGGAGGGAATTCAAGAGACATAATTTAATATTAGACTGTCGTAACAAGGCATTCACTTGCCTGGATGAGGAAGGAAACCCAAATAAAGTACAGGGAATACCAAGGGCAGTTATTGTCAGAGAAATCTCAGCAATGTAGTTGAATAAGTGTTACAAGAAGGGTTGCGAAATATTTGCATCCCATATGGAAGAAGCAACTAAGGATAAGGTGTCAAATAATGAAGGCCATACAATATTAAAAGATTTTGAATATGTATTCTAGGAGGTACTCGGACTACCTCCAAAGAGAGATATTGTTTTCTCTATAAATTTGATGCCTAGAGCAGCTCCAGTGTCAAAACACTCCTTACAGAATGAGTACACCAGAGTTGAAAGAACTGCAACTGCACCTTGAAGAAATTATGAAGAAGGGGTATATACGCCCAAGTGTGTCACCTTGGGGTGCCTCGGTCCTGTTCATGAAGAAGAAAGATGGGACATTCATATTGTGCATCGATTTCAGATAGTTGAACAAAGTGACTATTAAGAACAAGTACCCTTTGCCAAGGATTGATGATCTCTTTGATCAGTTGAAGGATGCCAAGATATTTTCAAAAATATATCTTAGGTTAGGGTACCACCAGGTAAGGATAAAGTATGAATACATGGATGATTTTAGGGGCTAAATTTCGCTCATGGGATAATTTTCCATGGTTTTTCCAAAAATGAGATTCATTATTTTAAAAATGATTCGCCCAAATTCTACATGATAAAATTATTTTACCTTAAAAATCACCAAAATTTTATAAAAACTATATAAAATACTTAGAAAATTGAATATTTTTTAAAAAATATCGCCAAACATTTATAGTTGACATATGAAGGATTAGTATTATTCCCCAAGGTTTCTACATTTTAAAATAAATTCCAATCCTTAAAATCATCCTTGGATGAATACATAAACAAAAATGCCTTCAGAACAAGGTATTATCATTATGAATTCACAGTGGTTACATTTGGGCTATCAAATACACCCGTTGTTTTCATGTGGTTAATGAATGGTGTTTTCAGGAAATATTTCGGCAAGTTTGTCATTGTCTTTCTGGATGACATCCTTGTATATTCCAAGTCAGAGGAAGAGAATGAAAAACATATGAGGATGGTGTTGCAAGTTCTAAGAGACCACCAACTGTATGCTAAATTGAGCAAGTGATCATTCTATCAAAAGCAGATCAATTATTTGGGACATATCATTTCAAAAGATGGGATAGTCATGTATCCTGAGAAGATAGAAGCCATTAGAGAATGGTCAATGTCGAAGAACATGACAAAATTCAGATCCTTTATGGGTCTAGCTGGCTATTACAAAAGTTTCATAGCAGGGTTCTCAAGGATAGTTCACCCCATAACTTCCTTGCAAAGGAAGGAGAAGAAATTTCAATGGACAGAAGAATGTGAGAGAAGCTTCCAACAATTGAAGCAGATGTTAACCATTTCTCCAATCCTGAGGATTGCAAATCCGAATGAAGATTTTGTAGTGTGTACAGATTCATGCAAAGAAGGACTGGGAGGAGTCCTTAGTTAGAATGGGTTTGTGGTATGTTATGAATCCAGAAAACTTAAGGATTATGAAAAGAACTATGCAAATCATGATTTGGAGCTGGCATCCATAATGAATTCCCTGAATAAATGGAGGAACTACCTCATGGGAAGGAGTTTTGAACTGAGAATAGACCATAACGGTTTGAAGTATTTGTTTAATCAACCAACCTTGAATGCTAGGAAAAGTAGATGGTTGGAATTCCTTTGTGAGTATGAATTTGATATAAAGCATATCAAATGAAAGGAGAATAGAGTGGCTGATGTACTCAACATAAGAGTGCATGAACTACATGCTACGACCATTAGAATGTATCAAACTAATATTAAAGGAAGAATTTTGGAAGCTACAAATGCATATTTGCAGTACATGGAATTGGTAGAAAAGCTACGACAAGGTAAGATTCTACAGAAAGTGGAAAATTATAAATTGGAAGATGATGGGACACTCCTGTACAAAAATAGAATTTATGTACCTAATTCCCAGGAATTGAGAGTTATGATCTTGAAGGAATTGCATAATGTTCCTTATGATGGGCACCCTGGATATCATAAAATAGTTGCAGCAGTCAAGAGCCATTACTTTTGGCCAAGTATGAAGAAGGAAATTGTAGAATACATCACCAGATGTATGGAGTGTCAGAAGATCAAAGAAGAACATAGGAACCTAGCAGGGTTGATGCAACCATTACCTATTCCTGAGTGGAAGTGGGAAGTGGTGACAATGGATTTCATCACAGGATTTCCTAGAACTGACAAGCAAGATGATTCCATCATGGTGGTGGTGGATAAGCTTACGAAAGATGCCCATTTTATTCCATTGAAGACTACTTAGAAGGAACCTAATGTTGTTGATATCTATATGAATGAAGTAGCACGATTTCACAGTATTCCCAAGACAATTGTGTCTGAGAGAGACTCGAAATTCACCTCAAAGTTATTGAAAGGGTTATTCAAAGGGTTCGGAATGAATCTAAAATTCAACACAACGTATCATCTTGAGTCTGATGGGAAAAAAGAAAGGGTGAACCAAGTGATAGAGGACATGTTAAGAATGTATGTGATGGACAAACCATCTGAATGGGAATATTATATACACTTGGCAGGATTTGCCTACAACAATGGGTATCAGGAATCACTAAAGATGAGACTATTTGAAGCACTTTATGATAGAAAGTGCAACACACCAATAATCTAGGATAACCTAGATTATAGAGAAATAATTGGGCCAGAATTTCTCAAGGAAATGGAAGAGAAAATGATTAAGATTAAACCGAATTTGAAGGTTTCTCAAAACAGGAAGAAAATCTATGCAGACAAAGAAAGAATCCATAGGGAGTTTAAAGTTGGCGATCATGTTTTATTGAAAGGGAAAGCCAACATAAGTTTCCTGATGCTAGTAAACTGTTCCAAGTTGGCAGCCAGATATTGTGGGCCATTTGAAATCCTAGAAAGGATTGGACTAATTGCTTATATGCAGGCATTGCCTGCATCCATGACTGTACATAATGTGTTTCATGTTTCATTTCTTAAGAAATATATACCTGATGCTAATCATGTTATTGATTGGAATGTTATTCAAGTGGAGAAAGAAGGTGTCTTGTAGGTGCATTTGGTGCGTATACTGGACCGGAAAAGAAATCAGCTTTGGAATCGATCCATAGGGCTTGTAAAAGTCCAGTGGACCTGGTACAGTCTTGAGGATGCAACACGGGAGCATGAATATGCTATGCAAGCAGAGTACCCACATCTTTTTGAAGATTTTGGAAATCTTGTTGTTGTTGTGTAAATAAGTTGCACTCAAGATAGTGAAAAAATAAGGGGAGGGAATTGTAACACCCCAAGGCCAAGCCCCTACTAATTTGTAATTATGTTTATAGGATGGTGAGCTGAGTGGTTACAAGATGAGAGACTTATTTTTTTACTAGGAAGGTGAGCCAGATGCTAAGGCTAATGAGCCTTATTTTGTATATGTAGATACTCACATCATTAATAAAATTACACTATTGCGTGTAGACTGACCGCGAAGAAAGTGTTGTGAGGAACTAAGCTCCACTAGGAAGGGTAAGGGAAGGGGGATAAGTGTCTAGGCCTAGGGGATAAGCTAGAATGCTTACCTCTAAGGGAATAATATTTTATTATTATTTCCCAAAAGCTATGGTTGACTTAAACTGTGTTTTCCTAAGTTCCTGGGAAAAAGGGGGAACGAGTGCTAAGTGGAACTCATGCGGCCTCAAAAAGACATGTGTCAACCTAGGCACATGCAGTTTATAGCTGGGAAAGCCATCTCGTTGGGGGTTCTCTTCCCGCTCTGGCGTTGTTCCCATCTTTTCATCTAGACCAGTTAGAGTTTTCTCATGACCCTTACTATTCTTGGAAAGTCTATCACCTTCTCAATTCAGCAAGGATTCACGTATTGAACCAGTTCTCCATCATTATCACCTATGTATCTAGCACTCACCTTTTGAATCATGTGGTCATATTTGACTTACCATATGTGTCTCCTTTGAATCCTAACACAATTTTATTCACCTAAGTCGTGTTGTGTCTTAGCATTTGGTTGTTTCCATTTTAGTGTCCATACCTATTTTTTGTTGCTAGCATCACCCGTGTGTAGATGAATGTTGTTTCATGATGCTTAGGAGCTGATTGAAGAAGCAGGTTTGGCATGTGAGAAAATATTCCAGGTGAGAGAGATCATTGGGAAGTGAGTTATCTTGGAAGGGTGTCTCATAGCAGCTAAAATACTCTAATATTGCCGGTCCAGCCTGTTGTTGAAGCCCAAGGTAAGGGAGGTGTAGTAACCAATGGACTTGTATTAGTTAGGGTGTACCCTCCTGGAGTGGAGCAGGAATGTGGGGAATGAGGGTCTGTGGGTTGTGGGCATAAGTGGCTACTGGGATAAATGATCCTTCATGTTGATTGGTGCAACTTTCTTGTTGTCCTTTTCAATCCTAGAATTCCCTTCCTCGATGGATTTTAGTCCTAGATTGGGGGTGACCCATTGTTGAGCATGATGAGCAACGTGGTCTAAGGCTGGGAGGTTCATGGAAGGTATGCACGCATTTATTGGTCATCTATTAAAAGATAAGTACCAATTCAATGTTTGTTGCATGTTGTCTATTTGTATTTGCATTATAATTAATGNATATATATATATATATATATATATATATATATATATATATATATATATATATATATATATATATGTTGCATGTATGTGTTAAATATTTCTTATGTTTAATTGCATTAGATAGATATATATTCATAAGTGTGAATACTAGATGTTATCTCTATCTTCTGATTAAGTTTTATATGTGATTATTTCCGCAAAGTTACTCGGTGGCATGGCCTGGCCTACTATTTAAGCGGAGAATGTTACAAATTGGTATCATATTAGTAAAGACAAATTTAAGTTTTTTTGGGTAGCATTACCCGGTAGGGGTTGATGGTCGGGTATGTCACAAATTGGTATCATAGCTAGTTGAGCTAAGACAAGTGTGTACGTAGTGGCGTTTCCCGAACTGTTGGTGGTTGCTGATATTACAAGATATATTACTAGCAATTTTCATTCAAATTGAAAGGGATACGGAGTGGTGTAAGAAGATCATATAGGGAATTTAAGGTATTTTATGGTACAAAGGAAAAGAAACATGGTTCACACATTCATAACAATTAACCAACACTATCAGTAAGTAAGTCAAGAAAACTCATACATACTAGTGTATATGTACAAGAAATGCATGTGTAGTTAGTACATACAAGTCCCGTGCATGTACTAATAATCATAAACTATCATCCTTTAGTTATTTATGTATGCATCTAGTCCAATCAACAAGACTAGTGTTTTATAAAAGACAATAAACCAATCAAATGTTTGAGAAATCCTTTAATTACAATTATCCAGTTTGACAATTTTATTTAGACAACTATGGTTTAGTTACGTAATTATGAATATTCATATATACACATTTTCTTTTTAGAAGGGAAAACATTAAATTTCACCATCAGACAAATCTCCATACTTTCTCAACTATTTCTACTCATCCTTCCT
>ML794592.1:117042-152647 GCA_009831015.1 Picea engelmannii
AATTATTTTAATGGTTATTTTGTTTTTGGAAAATTATTGTTTTCATAATATTAAACACTATTGTGATTGATTATTATTATGTATTTATTTGTCTTATTGATTGAATTTCATAACATGAATGAATAAAACATATATTTAAATGTAATTGTGGAATTTAAATGTAATTGTGCAATATAGGTTAAAAAGTATTCACTAATGTTTGATTTCTCCAAATCACTTTCATTATTATTATTAGCCTAGAAAAATATAATAGTAATTGAATTAACTAAAGAATAATTCCAAATATATATGTGTGTAAAATAATTAACATAAATAACAATTAATTATTACTAACTTATGCTAGTAAAATTCAATTATTTGTTTATAATTGATCTTTAAGGTGTACTTTATTTCTTCTTTAGTTTTATCTAAACTATTATCATTTAATTGCCTACACTAATACACAACCATATTTAATAATGACACATGTTAAACTAATATATTAACATAATAAATGAAATTCTATTAATAAACTTACAAAGCTCTTTCTAATTGAGGACCTCCTAGCTTCAAGAAAAGAATGTCCACTCATTGATTTTTTTTGTGTCTATTCATGCTTATACTTATGATAATATAAGGTCAATTAACTCTATCAATGCTAAAAAAAAATAACCATAAAAATATAAGGTCAATTAACTCTATCAATGCTAAAAAAAAATAACCATAAAAGTAAGTCAATGGTACCATAAGATTACATTAGACAAAAAGTACAATTTGAGAGTATGAAGGTAGCTCCTAGATTGATGCCAAATGTGTATCAAATTAAATAACTACTTGTTATACAAAGAAAATGAGAATTAAGAGAGTATAATATTATTAATAATGGTTATGTAGAAGTTAAACAATTAATGGTAAATGATTTATTGACAAATTTTAATAGATAATTTAATTCATTATATATTGTTTATTATCCATGTCACATTTTGTTGCGGTCTATGATGGTCCACTAGTCATTCCTCCTTCTAGAGATAGATTTTCTTAGCTTCTTGCCAATTTTTAAGGATGTTTTAAACAGAGTTTTATCAACATATGTTGGTCTAAATTTCATTGTTTTGTCATCCTCAAATAATTTAATGATGAACTTACCAATTTTTTTAAAAACCATATAATATTAAGTCAACTATAAAAATCGATGAAAATACATAATAAATATAAAACATAAAGGACTAGAAACATCAATGACTAGAAACAAGACTAATTTGAATATATTTCACCTACTATGGTATATGGTCCTTCCTACCGTCTTGAAGAATCTATGAAGGAACCATATATCACTAAATTGTGTATGTGAGAATCTATGACATGGATGATATAATACTCCAAACCATCAAAATATTAAAAAAAAAATCTTAATAGAAAATTCATAAATGTATATAAATAAAGGTAAAGAGGGCTCATATTTGTTTTTCATGTTCAACATGAAGAATGAGTTGTGAAAGACATATCTGAAAGTTTTAGATACAAAATCTCTACAACCTAGGTGGACTTAGAACTGTCGCACTCCAATCTTTGATCTAGCTAACCAAATCCGAATGTGCTAGACAACTATCATCCCAATCAATCTCTCGGTCTACACAAATAAGATCCCACTAAGGCTTTAATCAACTACCTATCCCAACTTTTAATCCTTACCTCTCAATATTTCTTGAGAAAAATATATATGACTCCCTTCTCCAAATTCATTAAATAGAATTATTCATGTCAATCCATGCATAGGTTCCACTTGTCATCATAGTACTTTTTAACCTTTTTTGGATTTAGCTTTCCCATTAGTTCCATTTAGTAATTTCTTTCTATGTTTACATTTTTCCCTTTTAATTAGTTCTTTTGTTATGACTACTAGTTATTTACATCTTATTATTGTTTATTATTATATTTTACTTTAATTATTATTACCTATGACTATTTGGATACTATTTATTTATTTTCTTTATGTAGTATTCATTACTTATATGAGGCATTACATACTCTCCCCTTCAAAGAAAATCATCTCAAAGTTAACTTTAGTTATGTTACTTATAGGTTTTTACTTTCTTCATGTACCTCCCATATCACCCTCTATTATAACTAGTATAAGATCCACCCAAGTGACCATAGAAGGAAACAACAGTCCACATCAAAACTTTAGGGAAATATGACTAGTCTCTAGCTCTCTTCCCAACTTTCAGTATCAGGCTTAAAGGTTATGATCATAACCATATCCCCAAGACCCAAGGCTTCATCTCCCCAAATAAGTTTTTTTTATGATACACTAACTCATGTACCTTGAGCATCTCGAAAGGCTAATCTAATTTCCTCCTCAACCACTACTAGGTACTCAACCCCAGGAATCGAAGTCCAACAAACAAAATCCACTTGTAAATGATACTCTATCCCTTCTTCCATAATTTATCATCACAACTCCAATATCAATCACTTTATCCTTATCAATATGGTGTTATGTCCCATCGAGAATTAGACGAGAAAAATGGATTCTTAGCACAAGTTTGTTGGCTGAGTTTTTAACTAGTTTATAATGTGTTACGTTGTAGATATACTCCTTCATAGGTACGGGATCCCATGAGATCATGGAATGAATTGACCCTCTCCTCTCACTGGCATATTTCTTGTCAATCACCACCTCATAACAAGAGAAGAATGCATTAGTTATAAACATAACATAATAATCTCATAGAAAATAATCTCACAAATTCCATGATAAAACATCTTATCATAAAATTATATCCAATTACATCATGTCATTAGAACATGAGATACTATCATAAGAAGTATAACTTCAACACATCTTTATCAAAGTTATAACATTTCATCAACATAATAAAATGAACCATATGTTATATTAACATCACAGGTAAATACCTTAGGTATTCTTAAGATAACCTAACATCATCAATAGAGTAGACATAGATCATATGTACAATGATAAAATAAACATATAGTATTTATTTCAACCAAAAACTAGTCATGCTTAAAAATGTTAAAAGAAATGATAATAAAAAACCCCATCTACAATATGCATATGTTCTAGTTAAGTTAGTCAATCCCATTTTACTTGAATAAAATCAATTAATCAAATAGATAGGGAAAGTCACAACACATAGTATTTGCATCCTAATAAAGAGTAGATCGTAGGTTGTATTGGTCCCATTGGACCTTGGCTTATTCAATTTCATAATTCCCTAGATGATGAACCTTATTGTCTAGTATATAGAATAATTTGACCTAGATAGTTCGCTCCTCAAAATACTACAATATCTCAAATGTTAACACATTCTATGGATCATGAACATAATTCCTAAGTATAAAAACATGAAAAAGATTATGCATATTCCTTGGATGGGATGGTAGCTCAATATTATAAGAAACTAGTCCAATCCTCTAAAGTAACTTAAATGGTCTGATGAACCTACATGAAAATTTTGTTCCCCTACCAAATCTAAATGAGCTCTTAGAGGTTATGCATATAACAATAACCTAGTAATCTTCCCCATAGTTTCTATCAATTCTCTTGTCATCTACATAAATTTTCTATCAATCCATGGCTTCCATAATCCTTTCCTTAATGGCATCCATCTATTCTTCCATTTCTTGGAGCATGTTTAGTCCCAATATGACTCGATCCTCTAATCAATCTAAACTCAAATTTGTATGGAAATGTCTTTCATAGAAGACTTCATATAGGGATTTCTTAATGGAACTACAACAACTATTGTTGTATGAAAATTCAAGTAATGACAAACACTTCGAGAACTAGTTTTGTTGTTCCATGACATACATTCTCAACATATCCTCCAATATTTGATTAAAACTTTCTATTGTCCCATCAATCTCTAGATGATATGAAGTAATAAATTTGATTTTGGTACCTATACAATTTAAGAGGCTTTTCCAAAAACTAGGAGTCAACCATGAATCTATATATATGATATAATTTTTTGATTTACTCCATGTAAGAAAATGATCTCTTTTAGGAAAACCTAAGTGAAAAATGGTGTATGAAAGATGATATTAATTGTAATGAAGTGGGCATTCTTGGTTATCTTGTAAATGAATATTGTGATGTGGTCATTCCTTAGGAAGTTCATAGGTAATCCTCTCAAAAGATCTATTGAAATAACTTCCAATTTAGTTTCTGGTATATCATGGCTCTATGGTAGACCTACAGGTTGATGGTGTTATTCCTTAACCTATCGACATTCTAGACATACAACTACAAAATATGTTA
The DNA here is from genome assembly GCA_009831015.1 of Picea engelmannii. Taxonomy (NCBI): domain Eukaryota; kingdom Viridiplantae; phylum Streptophyta; class Pinopsida; order Pinales; family Pinaceae; genus Picea; species Picea engelmannii. The sequence goes on from ML794592.1 coordinate 121,307, forward strand.
TATCATTTTTCATCCCTGCCCAAAAAATGACATTTTCATGTTGGAAATTATTTTATTTACTCTAGGGTGTGTGAAATATGGGGGTCTATGAGGTTCCTCCATTACCAATATCCTAATATAATCATTCTCTAGAACATACATCCTACCCCTAAGCCATATAAATCCATCATTATCTAAGGTGTACACCTCCCATTTATATCTCATTGATACTTCATCTTGTAAGGTGGATTTAATCTATCGATACCAGTTGTCTTCGATAATGTAGCTTAAAATCTAGTCCCTTAAGTCTACTTTTATTGATAATACTAAATGAATTATGGGTATTGTACTTAGAGAGTCCACTGTTAGAATACGAAGAAGGGGGGTGAATCAATATGATCACTTTATACCACTTTTAACCAGATAAAGTTAATATATATATATATATATATATATATATTAACTTTATCAACAATGTTCAATAGTTTATCATCAATTTATCATCTATGATTGCATTCAATATATATATCATAAGCATGTAATCATAGATAAAAAATCATAAGCATCAACATCACATCAACATCACATCAAGAACTTAGTACACCAGTATTTACATGGAAACCCAAATCGGAGAAAACCATATAATGCTTTCTTATATTTTAAGAATTCATTCATAGGAAGCACCAACTTCCCAATTCTCTAGCTGCAACTAGGAGGATACAACCCCCTATTTATAGGCTCCAAACTTAAGGGAGCTACAACTCCTTGAACTCTCTGGCTCCAACTAGAAGGAGGCTACCACCCCCTAGGTTCTTCGACTCCAACGAGAAGGTGGCTACAAAAACATAATTCTTAGGCTCCAACTTGAAGGAATCTCTAACTCACTGATTCTTCGACACCAATCTAAAGGAGGTTACAACCCACTTTCCTCGCCTCCTCCTATCTTTCTTAAGTATAATTTTCGACCAACTGTCACTAGAAAAATCACTTCCACTATCATTGTCCCTGTCACATCAACGTGTAACATGTCATTCTATACAACCTATTACTAACCAACCTGGAAACTTGTCCACCCAATCATTGTCCTGTCCATGAAACTAGATTCAGTCACATCCACATGCAATGCATTCCAATATCATGAAGAAAATATATGAAACTAATGCTCAACATCACCAATACATTCCTCTACCAAGCATGTACCAAGATCAACACATACCATCAAAATATATGTCTCAAGAAAGTACCAACCTATACCATGCATCAACCTACACCTCTACTTGTACCATCAGCCATGTACCACAACAAGTGCATCAACCATGCACCAAACCTATATCAACACCTGTACGAAAACAAGTGCATCAACCATGCACTAATACCTGTATCATCAACACATGTACCATACTGTGTGCCAACCATGTACAACAACACCATACCATATACCATAAGATATCATCAGTGAAGTTTCTCAACCATATGCCAAGAATATATTCCAAATGTGTACCAAACATATATCAATATTAGCAACAAGTGTCTATATCAATGTACCAATACGAATAACATCATTAAACATACAACATGCCAAATATGTACCTCTAACAAGTGTCATATCACTCATGATATGCCTCAACCAACTACCATAAACCATGTGCCTATGTATCAAATATATGTACCATAAATGTATCTCAACAAGTATATATAAATCAACATGCACCATACATCCGATGATGTAACTCAATTCATATACCAAGTGCCTCAAACACATGCCTCGGGCATGATCCTCAAAATCACCAAGATACAACCTCATAACACAACATACCAAGCCTAAAATATGCACCATAACATGTGACCAAACCAAAAACCAAACCAGCCACTAATTATTCTAATCAATGCACCATAACCCTTCCAAGTTGTACCATCAACAAGACATACCTCTCAAGTGTATACCATATCATAACCAAACAAGTAACCTTTAAATCATACATGTAGATTACTTGAAACACCATATGTGAAGTTGTAGCTTCTTTACTGACCTCAACAACTAAGTACTAGAATTCTTTCTCAATTCTGTAATTGTGTCGCTAGATAGACACTAGCTTATCAGAGAGGATGAATCACTTGAAAGATATAGGACATACCTCTCAATTCTTCTTCTCTCCTCTACAATCCTGAGAACCTCTCACTTCTCACACTTCTCTACCTCAGAATTCTTCGTTTCAAACTAGCCAAAAGATCACAATACTATACCATAACACTCACAATATATGTATTCAATGTAAGTGTCTGAATGTACCTATGATTGACTCCTTGAGGGTTATTTATAATTTTTCTATGTAACATCTTGCCTTAAACTGAGGGATTCCAAAGTTTTCTTGTTGCAACCACTTTACCTTTTCATTCATTGACTTGTAACCAACAAGGGATTCTTGACCATTCTCTAGGGCTTCTAACTTCACAAGGCCATATCTCCCTAACCGTGAGGAACCATGTGGCTTTCCACATATCACCAGAAATGACGCGATGTGTAATATCCATCTATGATAGTCTTACCTACAATTTCATTGTCCTTCATGAAAAAAATCCTCAATCAACTTAGGGTCCCATAACCACACCTCCGGGGCTATATGAAGACTACATTAAATGTACCCAACTAACTCACCATAAATGTTGATCATGCAAATGTCAATCAATTGTCAAACATATCTAGAAATCACCAAGAGTTGACATCAATTTATAAGGGTTGACATCAATATCTAAGGTTTGAAATCAATGAAAACCATTTGTTCAAACCAACTATCCAACAATCTCCCCGTTTGGCATTGATGGAAGCACCAACATTAATAGAAACAATGATACTCCAATTCTCATGATCCCCCTGTGACCATTGCTCGTGATAAATAATTATCACTCTCCCCCTTTGAAATAAATGGCACAGGGTATCTCTCCTTGGGGCTACTCCCCCTATTGTCATGCATCTATTCTATCTCTTCATTACCATTCCTTTGTTCTTTATTTCCTTCCTTGAAAAAAAATAACTCCCCATGTCGATATGTATCCCCTTGTCTACATGATAATGTTATTTCAGTATAGATCTCTCTCTTTGATGATGTTGTGTAAATCAATGTAGGTCTACCTGTACATGTTTCCTTTTCTCCCTTCCATTGTTGTTTATTGTCCATTGGGCATTCCTCTCAAATTTCAATGACATATAGAAAAAACATTCAAAATTTGATTTCTTAATCTACTTATCATGTTTAGTTTACCATATTGTTTAACAAAGTCCTTCCGATCATATAAATTATTCTTATGGTTTCTCTTTCCCTTTTTTATTGTACCTCTCATTGCTTTCCTTTCTGTGACCAAGAGATTCCAATTGATTCCATTGATTCAAATTGTAAATATGTTTCTATTCATCTGAACTGTGTTTCATGTACCTTCTAAGCATATCCCGAATCCATCTTTGTCCATATTTCACAAACTGTTAATAACTCGGGTGCTTAACTGTACACAATGTTGACCCATATGTCACTGTACTATACATCTACAATTGATCATATCATATCAAATGTGTCCACTACAAACCAAAATCTTCATTTATAGAACAAACCATACTGAAGATATATTTGCCTGATTGGAATCATAAACTTCTACTCATGTAACCTCCAGTTGACACTTGTGTGGAATCATTATGTACTTCTTCTATATGACTGATATGAATATGTCTCTACAAATAATTCAATCTTCTCAAAGGATGGTTCTATGATATGTAGTTTCTACTTCATGGACGCCCCCTATTCAACATACATATTCAATCGGAGTCTCCAAGTCAGATGGCTCAAAAAAATACCCTCTCTAATGCAAAGTCATCTTCCTCTTCATCTGTAGATTCATCATCTTTCTGAACTTTGACTTCTCCCTTTCTTCCTGTGGATTGATCTTTCTCTATAATTTCTGAAAGTACAGTCTATTGAACCTTTTCTTTATCCACGTGTCCTTATTTTATTTAATTTATTCTTCAAACCTTTCTATATCGAATATCTTCCTTTTTCTTTGTAGATTTTTCTTCATCTCGCATTATTTCCATTCTTTCAATTTCTGGGACCTAGTCTTTATTCTCTTGTTCTTATTGTCTTATTTTCCATATTTTTTTATATATGATATCGGTTTTATCTTTCATATAAGTATTGATCATTCTTTTACAATCATGAGTTGTGTTTCCATGGTTATGACATTTGTAAAATTCAATGCTATGTGGAGCCATATAAGCATTTCTTTCTTGAACATTTCTTCCATAAGACCTGCAATCTGCAACCTTATGTCCAAAGTTAGTACAATAAAAAAAATGATCATAAAATAAATTTACATACTTGGGAGTGAATGATATTCTCTGTGGTCATTTTGAATTCCTTCCTTGGTTGATCATAATATTCTCTTTTGTGGAACCTTTCAATATGGTTGAATCTTTTTTGTTGCTTGAATGTGGTAGGTCTTGTTGAATATGTATCTATATTATACTCTTTCTTATTTTATTATTGTTGATCATGATTCCTTCCTTTAAGTACTTCTAAATAACTCTTACTCTTTTATTCATTCTTCTTTTCTAGCAATGTAACATCCCACGGCCACCCTGGTCGAGGAGATGCCTCTACTTCAAAACCAAACTTCTTTGAAAACTAGATTGCAACATACCCATCCACCCAGGCAAGGCAATGCCACTTGAAACTTTCATGCTCTAATATACATATATATATCTAATTCAATTTAATAGACATAAACATACTTCTCATACACATATTCATGCGGAAGCAACAATAAACACATACATGCAATATATATAGACAATTATGATAACATTATAACACATGTACAATATACACAACATACAATTAACACATAATTGGTACTTATATTTTTATGAGAAGCCACCGACTGCGTGCAGACCTTCCACGAACCTCTCAGCCTTAGACCACACTACTCCAAGCTAACATCAGTGGGTCACCCCTAAGACGGGACTAAACTCCACACAAGGTAAAGGAATCCTAGGCCAAGTTGAGACTATATAAAGTTGCACAATGCAACAGGAAGGATTCCCTCCAAAGAGCCTACTTATGCCCACAACTCATAGAGTCTCATTCCCCACATGCATGTCCCACCCGAGGAATATACACCTTCACTATTCCACAGTCCATTGTCTCCTCTGTTTCCCTTCCAAGGATTCAACAACATGCCAGATCAGGAATTCTTAGAGCTTTGTAGATGTTGTTGGAATCCCTTCATGAGAAATCAATTCACTATCAATCTTTCTCACCTCGAGAGAGTTGCTCACAGGAATGAAAAACTTGCTTCTTCAACCATGGGCCTAAAATCCCACCTCTTCAAACCATAGTAGAAAAAAATGGGAAAGGCAAGGGATGACTCAACAAATAAAGAGGTTCACGATGGAAGAGGTTCAACAATGGTGAAATTGGCTATGGCTATGTGTATGTTCAGTGCATGCGTGAATTGGACAAGGGATGGAAAAAATCATGAGTGAACTCGTGAGGAAATATGGCAAGCCATGGTCATAATGTTGAGAATGGTGAGAATGAACCCCCACAATGATGGAATTCCCCTACATAAATATGCATGCATCTTGGATGACACTTGGCTCTCTAGGAGATCATTCCTCTCCAGTTGGAGTTTCATTCCTCTCCCTAAAGGAACTTAATATATTTGGGTTTATTTCCCCAAACTTTAGCAATTTAGGAAATACATTATCATATTCCCTTGGTTAATCCCTTAAGATTAGCCCCTTTTTCTTAGCCTGTCAGCCCCTTACCCTTCCTAGTGGAGCTTAGTCCCCCATAACTCTTTCTTCATGGTTGGTCTACACGCAACGATGTATTTTATTAATAATCTGCATAATTGCATATACAAAAATAGGCTCATAGGCCTTAGCATCTAGGCTCTCTGGCCTAATGAACACATAATCCTCAAAACTTATAAGTACTTGTCTCACGAACCTATAAACTTTATTAAACATTATTACAATTCAATAGGGGCTCGACCTTGGGGTATTGCAATCCCCTCCCCTTATTTTTTCACTGTCCTCAGTGCAATTCATTTACATAACTTCAACAAGATTTTTAAAATCTTCAAAAATATTTGGGTATTCTACCCGCATAACATCTTCATGCTCCCAGGTTGCGTCCTCAGGACCGTACCAGGTCCATCGGAGCTTTACAAGCCTTATGGCTTGATTTTGTAACTGTTTGATTTTTCGGTCCAGAATGCATACCAGATGCACTTGAAAAGTGCTTTCTTTCTCCACTTGAATCACATTCCATTCAATAACATGATTAGCATCAGGTATATATTTCTTAAGAAATGATACATGGAATACATTATGTATATAGATAGATGCAGGTAATTCAAACATGTAAGCTACTTGTCCAATCCTCTCTAGGATTTCAAATAGCCCACAATATATGACTACCAACTTGGAAAAAATTATCAACTTGTGGGAACTTCTATTGGCCTTCAACTTTAAGAAAACATGATCACCCATGTTAAATTCCATGTGAGTTATGCCCTTGTCAACATAGTTTTTCTTCCTATCTTGGGAATCCTTTAAGTTCTATTTAATCTTCAGCATTTTCTATTTTATTACTTTGCGAAACTGTGGCCCAACCACTTCTCTGTCAGTTGGGTTGTCCCAACTTACTGTGTGTTGCACTTTCTACCATAAAGTGCCTCAAATGGGCTCCTCTTCAATGATGCCTGATACCCATTTTTGTACGAAAATTCCACCAAGTGTAGATAATCTTCCCATTTAGATGGTTTTTCCATCACATACATCCTTACAATATCCTCAATCACTTGGTTGACCCTTTTTGTTTTCCCATCAGACTTGGGATGATATGTTGTGTTGAAGTTCAGATTTGTTATGAACCCTTTGAATAACCCCTTCCAAAACTTTGAGTTAAAATTTGGGTCTTTGTCAGACACAATTTTCTTGGATATTCCATGCAAGCGTGCTACTTCCGTCATATAGATATCAACAACATTGGTTTCCTTGTGAGTAACCTTCATAGGAATGAAATGGGCAACTTTGGTAAGATTTTCCACCACCACCATGATAGCCTCATGCTACTTGCTTGTTATGGGAAATTTGGTGATGAAATTCATTGTCACCACTTCCCACTTCCACTCAGGAATGGGTAATGGCTGCAACAACCCAGCTGGGTGTCTATGCTCAGCCTTGATCCTTTAATTCTCTAAGAATTTAGCTATGTATTCAATGATATCCCTCTTCATACCTGGCCAATAATATTGGCTCTTGACTGCTAAAACTATTTTTTGGTATCCTAGGTGCCCAACCTAAGGTACAATATGCATTTATTTTAAAATCATACTCCTCAATTCAAGAGAATTGGGTAGATAAACTATGTTCCTGTAAATAATAATTCCATCAATTCCCAATTCATAATCTTCAACTTTTTGTTGCAATTTTGTTACCAATTCCATGTACTGCAAATCAACTTTTGCAGCCTCATAAATTTTTCCTTTAAGATTATTTTTATACATGTTAATGGTTGTCACATGCAGTTCGTGCACTCTCTTGCTGAGTGCATCCTCAACTTTGTTCTCATTTCCTTTGATGTGCTTAATATCAAAGTCACACTCATAGAGGAAATCCAGCCATCCGCTCTACCTAACATTCAAAGTTGGTTGATCAAAGAAATATTCCATACCATTATGGTTTGTCCTCAGCTCAAACTTATTTCCCCTGAGGTAGTGCCTCCACTTATTCAAGGAATGCACTATGTATGCCAACTCCAAATCATGAGTGGCATAAATCCTTTCATGCTCTTTCAATTTTCTCAATTCAAAACATATCAAAAACCCATTGTGACCAAGGACCCCACAAAGTCCTTCTTTGCATGCATCTACGCAAACCAAAAAATATTCCTTTGGATGAACAATCCTCAGAATTAGAGAAATTTTTAACAACTAATTCAATTGTTGGAAGATCTTTTCACATTCTGATGTCCATTGAAACTTCACCCCCTTCCTTTGCAAGGAAGTGATTGGGTGAGAAATTCTTGAAAACCCTCGAATGAATCTTTTGTAGTATCTAGATAGACCCATGAAGGATCTAACTTATGTCACATTCTTAGGTGTTTTCCACCCTTAAATGGCCTCAATATTTTTAGGGTACACTGCTATCCCTTCTTTGGAAATGATATACCCCTAGTAGTAAATTATGTTTTGATAAAATGAGCACTTGCTCAATTTGGAATACAACTTATGCTCTCTTAACACTTGTAACACCATCCTAAAATGATCTTCATGTTCTTATTCTAACTTGGAATACACAAGTATGTCATCCAAAAATATGATGACAAACGTTTCTAAGTATTCCCAGAAAACACCATTCATCAAACACATAAAAACAATTGGTCCAGTTGATAACCCAAATGGCACCACTGTGAATTCGTAATGACCATACCTTGTCCTTTAGCTGGTCTTGTTTATGTCTTCATAGTTGATCCTTAGTTGATGATATCCTGACCTAAGATCAATCTTTTAGAATATCCTTGCATCTTTTAGCTTATCAAAGAGGTCATCGATCCTTGGCAAATGATACTTTTTCTTTATTGTTACTTTGTTCAATTGTCTAAAAGCGATGCACAATCTCAATATCCCATCTTTCTTCTTCACAAACAAGATCGGGGAACCCTAAGGTTTCACACTTGGGCGTATATATCCCTTCTTCAAAATCTCTTCAAGCTGCATTTTCAACTCCTTCATCTCTGGTGTAATCATTTTATAGGCAGTCTTTGATACTAGAGCTTCTCCAAGCATCAAATTTACAGAGAAATCAATATCTCTCTTTTAGGGTAGTCCTGGTGTCTCCTTGAACAGATCTTCAAAATATTTTAGGATTGAATGATCCTCCAAATTTGGCACCTTATTCTTAGGTTCTTCTTCCGTATGGGATGCAAATATTTGGAAGCCCTTCCTATAACATTTCTTCAACTCCATTGCTAAGATCTCTTGGACAGTAACTGCCCTAGGAATTCCTTGGATTGTTATTGGGTTCCCTTCCTCATCTACACAAGTAAATTCCTTGTTATGGCAGTCTAAGATGGCATGGTGTTGGTCCAACCAATCAATACCAATTAGGTATTCATATGAACCCAATGGCAGGATGTTCAAATCTGCCTTAGTACTTATCCTATTCATGTCCACTGGTCATGATTTAACAAACTCAACAAATTTTCTCTTGTCTCTTGTAGTGAGTTGTACCAGCCAAGATTTCTCATGCTTGCTTCATGGAAAAAAAAATATTTCCACAACTTTAGGATATATGTAACTATGACTAGCTCCTGAATCTATCAAAATAGTAAAGGCATGGGGTAAAATCATGAAGATGGGTAACACTTTTTCTTGTTTTATGAGAATTGTTTTTTTAATTTTAACATGTTCTTCAACTTCGGGTAAACAAAAGTATTTTTTTTATTTAGAATTTTACTTTACTATAAAAACAAAACTTGTGAATAATTTTGTTAACTTTATACTGACTATTTTTCAATTTTTTTTTATTGAGATTTAATATGTCAATTTGGAAATTGTTTGACAGTATGTTCCTTAAAAATGAAGGGAAAGATAATGAGTTATTTTTTCCCCCAACAATGTATCCATTATTAAACTTTTGTATTTGAAAAATGAAATATACAACAACAATCTACAGAGACTCTATTTTGTGATGACTATAGTTTTGAATCTAACAGATGAATATTATAATTTCTATAATTTTTTGAAGTTGACCAATCTGAAAAAGTTACATATTTTAAACACATGTTTTCCCCCACCCTATATCTATCTTAATTTTTACTTAAAATTAAATTATAAGAATACCTTTTTGAAGAGAATAGTTTAAGGATTATGAATATATATTTTCCATAATTTTCCACTGTGTATTTTTATATATATGGATTTTTCATTTCACTGAATCATAATTTCACCTAAAAATATTATGCAATGTTTTTTTTATAAAATTAAATAAAATTAGATAAAAACAATGAAAATGAAAACAAATTATATACAATGAAAGTAGATTGAATTTTAAAAATGTTGGTATCAATTTTGAAACTAAATTCTGAGTATTTGTAGGACTCTGCTACCTCCAAATATCAAGTAAGATGGAAAGAATTTGCAATTTCCTGCAAACAATCCCATTTTCAGGTTTTCGGTCGAAATATTCTTTCGGCCGAAACCTAGTTTTTAACGAAATCCTTTAGAAATAAACCTTTCATATGAAAAGTCTTTCGACTAAAATATGCTTACCGCAGAAAAAATATTTATCCAAAAAATATTGTACATGAGTTTGGAGGGCACCATCAGGGCGTCGTTCATTTTGACATGCAAATTTCCAGCAGAAAAAATTTCTTGCGACATTTTTTCGACTGAAAAAATGTCGTTAGGAATTTTGGAGACCCAATTCTCACAAACATGTTACCCATCTTCATGATTTTAACCCAAGGTTATTGATCATACCTTCAACTTTAATGTGTGATTGAAACTCAACTTGCTTGTTGTCTAGGGATGCATAGATCCTTGGTACACTTATGCCCATGTCCTCCATTGTTTCAACTTGTTGTACATTGTGGAAAACTCTCACTTTGTCACCTTTGTGAGGAAAATCTCTATACTTATGGTCTCCTTTATATCCCCAACATTGAATGGGTGTCTTCCTTGGCCTTTTCCCACCTACCTTATCCATTCTATGCTCTCTAAAAGATCGATGTCCTTGAGGACTATTTCTGGAAAATGGAGGCGTGTTCCCCTTCGGCCTTTGTTCCTTCTTAAACTCGTTCTCCTCCCAAGCCTTTGGAAAGTAGGATTTCCTTTTTGTTGATCATATAATCATTTTTCTCTCCTTATAGTTTCTTCCAGAGTCCCGGGATCATCATATTAGATTTTATCATTGATGGAAGATGGTAGCCCACTTAGGTACCTCTGAATATTCATTGTCTCATCATTGATGAAGGAGATGTACTTCAACAACTCTAAGAATATCCTTTCATATTCATCAATAGTCATGCTTCCCATTTTGAGTTCAAAGAACTCTTTCATATTTTTATCATAATACCTCTTGGTCAGGTATTTCTTCTCAAAATGCCTCTTGAATTCCTTCCAAGTCACATTTTTCTCTCTGAGGTGTTGCACTTCCACAAGTTGATCCCACCACATGGATTCCTTTCCTTTTAGATAATAGATGGAAATTATTCCTTTTGCATGGGAATAATAGTTTTGAAATTGGAATTATTTCCTCATGCCTAGTATCCATGTCTCATCATATTCATCCTTCTTGTGCTCTCCATCAAAAGTAGGAGGATTGATATTATTCATTTCTACTTTCAACTCATCCACCCCAAACCTCCTATGCTTCCTGACAGGTGATGGAATTTAGATACTATGTGATATCCTATGGGAATGATTTTGGTAGTGATGGTGTTGGTTCTTGACCAAGTTTTGGAGAACCTTGGTCGTGTTTGACTATTTTTGGGACTTCAACAGGTTGGTTGAAGACGAAGCGCCAGATGAAGAGGAGATCGCAGGATCTCACCCCCTTTTGTGGGATTGTTTGGTTTAGTGTTTATGTAATGGGTATGGGATGTCGATCGATGGGTCTTACCCATGTTTAGGCCGCTTTTGTAATGTATAAATAGATATCTAGGTGATGTAAGAAAGAGAGACCTAGTAGAATCATCTTAGTGCAGAGCTAGAGGATTTGTGCATACTATGTGTTAAGACTTGCAGAGCTAAGTGCAAGTGATTGTAAGAAGCTTGTGTGCAGAATGTGTAAGAAGGCTTTGTGCTGTGACCTAGCTCGGGGAAGGAGGATATGGTGATGTGTGTGCGGATCTCTTGTCCTATGTGGAGTTGGTATTGTGGCTCTATGCATTGGGAGAAGATAATAAAGAGAAGAAGAGTTGGTGGATGTAGCCCCACACAGGGGGTGAACCACGTATATCCTGTGTTATGGTGCTTTGTGCTATGTTGTTCATGTGGTTGTGTATTTATTTTCTTAGTGCTTAGTCTGGATGAATGTTTAATGCATAGTGATAGGAATGAATGCTAGATATGATCTATTTCTATATGCTAAGTGCTTAGATGTGATAGATCTTGTCGAATACTACATTGTTCTGCAACTAAGGTTTTACCTGTGATGTGAATAAGGGTTAAAGACTAATGAATGTTAACTTCTAAGTGCTTTGATAAAGCATTGTGATCAAAGATCTGTGTTCAATCTAGGTTGTAGACACTTAAGTCCTGAAACCCCCCCTTCCTCTACCTCGAGTGAGACTTCATTTGCTTCGCCGGTGTTACTGAAAGGGTTGGTACTTAGGGTTTTGTTGGTGCGTTGTTGAAGAGTTGAACCTTGGGTATTCCCCTATGCCAACAAATGGTTATGTTGTCGGGACTTGAAACTGTGATTGTTAGGAATTGAGGAAGAGAGAAAGCCCTGTGCATAGATTTGTTGTTGTAGTGTGCAGTACTCTAATTGACTTGTGAAGCTTCGTGCAAAGAACATAATTCATATATGAATAAAAGAGGTAATATCTTAAAGCTTTGTGCTATGATAAAGGTAAAATAAGTGGAAATTTTTGTTTCAAAAGAATGGATCTAGGTATAATTGATAGATTTTGTCCTAGTATGAAAACTAGGGCACAACTAGAAGAAATGAGATATGATATGAATAGATCTTATAAAAATAGTGAAAGATATGTTATCCCTATGCATAGAAAGAATTTTTGGACTAACAAGCTGATGCAGGATCCTAGAAATAATTTTTTGCAGGTTCATTACTATGATCCCAGTGCGGAGTACAGGAAAGGTTGGGGATCATTTAAGAGAAAGAGAGGATTGAAATTATGTTATAATTGCAGAAGATCAGGAAATCTTGCTAAGGAATGCCCTGGTAGAAGTCCTATTTTCCTTTGTTCTAAATCTACTAGACATGAAGTTTTAGATTTCCCTAGAATGATTGCTAAAGTTGAAAATATGAACATAAGACAAGAAAACCATGAGGAAGGTCAAGAGACTAAGTATATGATAACAAAAAATAAAGAATCAAAGGTTGTATTATTGCAGATGAAATAAATACTGAATGATCATAGAGACATCAGTTTATCAGAGATTTTAAAAGAGAATGAGTGCATAGAAACAAGAATAGGAGACTTCGACATAGAATTTGCATTAGATGTACAAACACATGTGAACATTATCACATAAAGTACTTGGGAGATCTTAGGAAAGCCTGCTATGATTCCTTCATTAATAGGAATATGATTGTTTATAGGAAAGTTGATAACCCTATGTGGAAGACTTTCCCATGTATCTATGATTTCTCATGGAACATAGACAGAAAAGGAATTCGAGGTCATTAAGTTTGCTGAGAACAATGCTCCCTTTGCACTTTTGTTAGGAAAGACTTGGATCGAGAGAGGTCATATCTGAAGGAGAGAATAAGAGGAAGCTATAGAACATAAAAATCAATAATTAAGGGATTCCATGGCTAAGAGAATAATGCGTTTAATAGAAGAACAAGAGGAAAAGTCGAAGAAACTGAGGGCTAAAGAATTAACTGTCGAAGTTGAAAGAACACAAGAAGGCTTAAATAATCTATCCATGTAGGAGAGTAGAGCACCTACTCTAGAAACAGTAAGAGAAGAAGTATTATCCTCAAACCTTGTGAAATATCCTCAATAGTGTGAAGTTACTATGCTAATAAAAGATAAGAAAAATAGTGGAAAGGGGCATCCAGAGACTCAGATCATAGGAAAGAAAGCTATAAGGCTCAGTAAGAAGAAAACAAAGCTATAAAAATTGTAGGAGGTTCCAGAGCGGACTTCATAGAAGGCAGACTTGCATAACTTGATCCTCGCCAGAATAGTAGAATAACACGAATTGTCACTCCTCCACGGTGAAGCAATATGACCATTGGAGGTGCCCCAACCATTAGAATGATGCTCCAGAACGGCTAGAAATGAAGTTATTTCCAGAACATTCACAATTGGACCATTGGGAACACGCCATAACAGATGTAATCACATGGATTGAGGCATTCCTACCCGTTGGAGGAGTCTGTTACAATGTTGTCTATTTATCCCGTCGAGCGTTGCACCGAGGACACTTTTTCCAATTGTGATTATCCGAGCCCACAAAGAACTAATTGATTTCGCGTGGTACTTATTGTAACCTCACCATCCATTATGTTACCTTGATTGTTTGTTCACTGACCCGAGATATATGATCTTGAGCGTGTATGTCGAGTGACCTAAGCACAGTAGAGAAATCCATTGAAGAAATCCTAATAGACCTCATGGCTGAGAAGGTCTTGTCCGTAGGATTACAAGCCTCATTGATGAGAGGATTGCAAGCATCCCCTTCGACTGCACGTCGATTTGGGCCCTCCCGGACTGTGATAGAAAAGAGAAGCACACATTGTGATGACTTGGTGAACACGAAGCTCATCGCATCAATCGTTCTCGACTATATCCCGCCTCTAGATGGCACAGTTAGTCGTGACAGTGTCTCAAGAGACTTCAACTATACATTGATTACTGCATACCTCCCAAGGGGATACACGCAGTTGGACTAGAGTTAGGAAAAATTATGATGCTAAATATCAATGACTTCAACATAGGTGACCACAAGAACTATGGCATGCTCACACTTCACAAGTACTTGACAAAGACAACAGGGAATAAGTCGAAGAAAATCCCCCAACCATGGACTATGGACATCGCAAGATAAACCATCCTCAATGTGATGAAGATACCACACTCTAGGAGACATCAACAGGTTAACACGTGTGCTAAATGCCTCCTTTCATTGTACCATGGTGGTTACCTGTGGTTCGATCGATACATCACCGTAGATATGTCACTGATCCGTCGAATCACTGGATTAAGAATGCAAGGACCTGACCCTCAATATATTTACCCAGGGAAGGATGAAGATCGCACCTTGGCGTAGTGCATAAAATAAATCTACAATGATGTGGAGAAAGCGAAGCAGGGCTACAAGGTATCCTCCAACGTAGGTCACGAGGTTCGTCGTCGACCACACAAGAAAATGCGTCGATGGTATACAAATGAAATAGGTGAGCTACCTTGTTAACCAATTGGAGCAATATTGTCGCAAAGCACAGGACCAAGGATACGAGTTTCATTTTAGCTGGTTGTTGATTCTCATTGCCTTCATTGCTTGGGAGATGCCGAAAAAAGTGACCTTCCTTGAAATTGAGTCGTACGAACCACTGGCCATGAAGTTCACTACACTCTGGTATTTGAGCGACATGGAAAAATAATGGAAATCCAATGGAGTGTTCCACACATATTATTTACAGATGAAGAGGGACATTGAATCTTTCCCTCACATGATGTTGAATACCCTACACAGGTTCAGGACACTTTGAAAGTTTTGCGCAAATAGGCATTTCATTTACATCACTGCACGTGGGGATGAACACAAGGAAGAGCTCCAATCCTATTACAAACTCACAAAGGAGCACATGGAAGAAATAACCGAGGAATGACCTGTAGAGTTTCTTGTACCGATCGAATACATAGAACTCTCTGACCCTGACCTCATCAAAAGTCCTATAGTCACTCAACAAGAGTATGATGGAACTAAAAACTGCAGGAAGAAAAAGAAGGAAGAGGTACAGGAATTGAACAATGCATCAAAGGAAACTACACGAGATTCACCTAAAGGAGGAGGATATGACGAAGTAGACAAAGAAGAGGATGAAGGGAAAGAAAATAAATAGGAACATGGTGAAGTAACACTGCCTAAGGATCCCATCACGGAGGCTGAGACATCCAATAAAAGAAAGGGTTCCCCGAAGAAACCTTCATCGTGAAAGAAGTCAAAAGCCAATAAACCTCCATTTCAGAATGTGCTCATAGTAGATGATATTGATCTCATCATCATCACTGTATCAGATACCTCAAAGGAAATTTTGCAGCGAAGTGAAGCCAAATAGGAGGCAATGTTCGACAGGATCGAGGCAGATCTCAAAGGGGTAGAACAGGCTCTTTATTTGAGTCACGCAGTGTCTACTATGTCGTTGTCAACAAGGGACATAGAAGTAGGAGATGAGCCTACCCAGCTACGCAGATTAGCAGACTTGACTGAGGCTCACCTTTGTTAGGTCTAGGAGGAAAAGGAGAAGGCCACAGAGGCATTAAATCAAGAAAAATAAGAATCCCTAGAACAATGTCGAGTTTCACACCAAGAGAAAGATGACCTCCAGGCGAAGTTTGCAGAGGATAAAGCACATATCCAGAAGGAAAAAGAACAACTTCTTAAAGATCAAATGAGAGTCAAGGAGGCAGTCACTAGAGCACTTCACTCTTTGTCAAGCCTCGCAAGGATCGAAGAAGTCATAGTGGAGAGCCAAGTGGAGAAGCTCATTGAATCCATTCAACAACTTCAAACAAGAGTGGCCGAACCGGAACTGCAAGCCATGCCAAGCACTCCACAGGAGGTGCGAGATCAGAGGGAAGAAACTGCTTGGAGCACAGTCGAAAGAATCAAGGCATTGGATTTAGAATGCAAGCAATTAAGCAGTCGAAGTGCATAGACCTATGAGAGCCTTGCAGAATACCTAGAACTAAATACATTGGAGTCACAACTCCAAGAGGCAAAGAAACAAGCAGTGACAACACAATCATAGTTGAAGCTGCTGTCAAGAGTCGAGAGGATGAAAAGGTCCCAGTAACAACACATCGTTTAGTAACAAGTCCATGCCATCCAGAGTAATGTCATGGAAGTGACTCAGAGGCTACATCTAGTGCAGGTATAGAGGCTACAACTAGTGCAGAGATAGAGGATTTGTGCATACTGTGTGTTAAGACTTGCAGAGCTAAGTTCAAGTGATTGTAAGAAGATTCTTTCTAGACTATGTAAGAAGGCTTTGTTCTATGACCTAGCTCGAGGAAGGAGGACCCGGCGAGGTGCACACAAATCTCTTGTCCGATGCGGAGTTGGTATTGTGGCTCTATGCATTGAGAGAAGATAATAAAGAGAAGAAGATTTGGTGGACGTTTCCCCACGCTGGGCATGAACCACATATATCCTATGTTATGGTGATTTATGCTATATTGTTCATGTGGTTGTGTATTTATTTTCTTAGTGCTTAGTCTGGATGAATTTTTAATTCTTAGTGATAGGAATGAATGCTAGATCTGATCTATTTCTATATGCTAATTTATTAGATGTGCTAGATATTGTCGAATATTGCGTTGTTCTACAACTAAGGTTTTACCTATGATGTGAATAAGGGTTAAATACTAATGAATGTTATCTTATGAGTGCTCTGTTAAAGAATTGTGAACATAGATCTATGTCTCGGCTAGGTTGTAGACACTTGATTCCTACCACCACCCTGCCTCTACCTCATGTGAGACTTCATCTGCTTCACAAGTGTTGTTGAAAGGGTTAGTATTTAGGGTTTTTTTGGTGTGTTGTTGAAGCATTGAACCCTAGGTCTACCCTTGTTCCAACAAATGGTTCTGTTGCTTGGACCTGAAACTGTGATTGTTGGGAACTAAGGAAAAGAGAAAGCTATGTGCGTAGATTTGTTGTTGTAGTGTGCAATACTCTACTTGACTTGTGAAGCTCTGTGCCAAGAAGAGAAGTTCAATATGAAGAAAAAAGGTAAGATATTAAAGTTTTGTGCTCTGATAAAGGTAAGATAACTGGAAATTTTTGTTTCAAAAGAATGGATCTAGGTGTAATTGATAGATTTTTTCCTAGTCTGCAAACTAGGGCACATCTAGAAGAAAGAAGATATGATATGAATAGATCTGATAAAAATAGAGAAAGATATGTGATCCCTATGCATAGAAAGAATTTTTGGACTAACAAGGGGATGAAGGATCCTAGAAAGAATTTTTTGTAGGTCCATCACTGTGATCCCAGTGCACAGTACATGAAAGGTTGGAGATGGTTTAAGAGAAAGAGGGGATTGGCATTATGTTATAATTGTAGAATATCGGGACATCTTGGTAAGGAATGCCCTAGTAGAAGTCATATTTGCCTTTGTTGTAAAGATACTGGACATGAAGTTTTAGATTGCCCTAGAATGATTGCTAAAGTTGAAAAGATGAACATAAGACAAGAAAACCATGACGAAGATCAAGAAAATAAGAATATGCTATGAAACTAGAAAGAATCAGAGGTTATATTATTGCAGATGAAAGAAATAATGAATGATAAAAAAGATATCAGTTTATCAGAGATTTTAAAAGAGAAAGAGTGCATAGAAACAAGAATAGGAGACTTTGACATAGACTGTTTATTGGATGAAGAAACACAGGTGAACTTTATGATAGAATGTACTTGGGAGGTCTTAGGAAAGCCTTCTATGATTCCTTCATTGGGAGGAATAGGATTTTTTAAAGGAAAGATGATAAACCTATGTGGAAGACTTTCCCATGTACCTATGATTGCTCATGGAACATCGACAAAAGAAGAATTTGAGGTCATTAAGTTTGTTGCGAACAACGATCCCTTTGCACTTTTTTTAGGAAAGACTTGGATCGATAGAGATCAGACCTGAAGGAGAGAAGAAGAGGAAGCTATAGAACAAAAAAAGAAAGAATTAAGATATTTCATGGCTAAGAGAATAATATGCTTGATATAAGAACAAGAGGACAAGTCGAAGCAACTGAGGGTCAAAGACTTATCTATCGAAGTTGAAAGAACACAAGAAGGCTTAAAGAACCTATCCATGCAGGAGAGTAGAGAACCTACTCCAGAAATAGTAAGAGAAGAAGTATTATCCTCGAACCTTGTAAAATATCCTCAACAGTGCAAAGTTACTATGCTAAGAAAATATAAGAACAATAATGGAAAGAGGAATCCGGAGACACCGATCACAGGAAAGAAATCTATAAATCTCAGCAAGAAGAAAGAAATATACAAAAATTGTAGGAGGTTCCATAGAGGACTTCGTAGAAGATAGACTTGCAAAATTGTGCCAACAGATGGTGATGCCTGCTACTAGTCCTTGATCTTCCTTTCTTCATAGGGGTCTCGTGGCTTCCTGATTTGTGGAGACACTCTTCTTATCCAAATTCATTTCAATTATGTCCAGGTTTTTCATTAACTTCATATTGAAGTCTTCTTGTTGTTCCTTGGCCTTCATAAGCCTCTCATTATCATCCTTGTGGATCTGGATATCTGTCTGCAATTTTTCGAGGGTCTCGACCAGATTTATGTTTTTCTCCTTTCCTCATCCATTTCCATTGTAGTTGGTTCCTTCCATATCCCAACTGGAAATTCAACCCTATGATTTCATCGTCTTGAATGTACAATGCATGTGTATCATGCACCACTTTTCACTATGTGCTGGCTCTGATCTGACAACTGTTAATTCTGCAAAAATTTGCAGACAACAAAACTTTGTCAGGCTAATTGTTCTTAATAATTTAATGAAAACATAAAACATTCTAATTCATTAAGATATATCAGTCTTATTTTCTACTAATTTCTTGAGTAATTGACTATTTATATCCAATTTTTGGGTGAATATTTATCTTCTAATGTTAAATACATTTCCGATGGCTATTTCCATGCTCAATTCTGAGTTTTGAGCAGGAATTTATGGATATTTGAACAATTTGTCCCTTTCCTCTCTTTAACTAAAATTTTAGGTGCTAGCCCCTTTCCTTTGGCCCCCAAATTCATGTGACTAGGGGTTGTGACCCAGCGCTAACAACTAGGCACTTATTTAGAGCCTTAATACTTTGGGGCTTTGGAGCTTCGGAGGTTTCCCTTTCTGTACATTACAAAAATCTTGGACTGTCGAACTGGCGAACTCGTGGAGGATGATGGATCTATGGTCCTCGTACTCTATTGATATCTATGGTGGATAAGAGATCCAAGACTCCAGGATTCAGTGAATTTTGCAACTCTAAACTTTCAAATCCCCTGAAACGTCGAATTGGCGAACTCGCGAAGGATGGTGGATCAATGGTTCGTTGCTTCTCAACATCCAATGACTGATATATACTACCAAACTTCGGGCTTTAGGATTTCCTAAGCACTTCATCACAGATATCCCAAATTTTTGAACTACCATAGACACTCTCTTTCCTCCACATGTCATCTGTGATCAATGGTCACAATGGACTCCGGCCTTCGAGACTCCAGAAGTTCTCAACCGCAACTTCTTATGCCTTGAATTATCCGAACCATGGTATCTATCGCCGTGTGTCCCCTCCTGATGGATGGTGAGGACTTACTCTACTCTTTGGAGCTTTGGGGCTTTCACTTCCATCTCCTTTCATTCCTTCTGAACTTCAAAGTGGTGAACCCCTAGGGTCTACTTAGTACTGCACACCTGGGTGCTACATGGAATATTCTGAGAAGCGGACATGTGGACCAATCTAAGGGGTGAAATGTGTCAAGTTATAACTTCCAAATCACCATTTCAAAAGCACAAAACACACTGACACATGTCATACATATTGTGTGTGCACGTCACCTAAGGTGACGTCATCTCCATGTCACTTCGGAACTTTGGGACTTTGGAACTTCGGAAGTCTGAAAGTTCTTTGAATAAATTTTCCCTGAACCCCAAACTCCCAAACTGCTTAAACTCCTGGGGCCAATGTAGTACAGTTGTCACCAATCAAAGTGGTGACACATGGCCCCACCATTGAGTGACATGTCTCAGGTGTGTTGATAGACACAAATGACCATCTGTCAATTAGAAGAACGATTCCGGTCCGAGGTTGTGTAAATAACCCAAGCCGTTTGGTATAACTCATCCTGACGGGTTTAATGGCTCCATTGGCCAATCTAAGAATGCTAAAAGAAACCAAAATAAAAGAAAATAATTAACTAACTAATTACTAAATATTATATATACATATAAGTACATATGCTCTAATGTGACTGTAAATGGCGTATTTAAGCAAAAGATAGATAACTCTTATTTATATATATATTATTTACAGGATGCAAGTTTTAATCTAAACTTACTAAACTCAATGTAACAATGTATGTTCTAAAGAAGCAGATAAAGAAAGCACATAAAAATATTTTTAGATTTTTATTTTATAAGTCTTAAACTAATGGAAGAAAATGTTATGAAACAAAAATATACAGCTAGTCGAAAGCCAAACTTTTACGTTCAAATTTCAGTGGTAAACAAATAGAAGAAAAATGAAATTAAACTAACCTTTTAACGAAATAATGATATACATCTAGACATCTGTGCGATCAGAAAACATTTAACCACCTTGTCCAGGAGAAAAATCTGCAAGGAAGCTTAAGTCTATTTCGAATAAATGGAGAACAATTATGTTGGCAGTTAAATTTAAATTACAGAGAGAATGATACCAATAGTCACCATGATCTCATGATTGCAAGTAATTGCATTAAGTGAAATCCATTAGCAAACATGCTTTCATTTAATCTTTCAATGCAAATTAAAGGAGAAATCCTGTAATTAAAATTGAATAGATGATTATATGATTAATATCTAAAGTAATAGTTATGGACAACATTTATAGAGGAATTATCCCAATAACATAATAAATGATGAAGACTAAAGCTATCAAAACTTATTATCATACCAAGATAAACAAAACTTAAATAAAGACACCATCTACAAGAAGCTAAAGCTGAAATGTGTATTGTTGTTCCATTAAAGTCTGTAAATCAAACATCCATCTTCTTCCCCAGGCGAGGATGACTTCATTACAAAAATCTCTAATATTTAAAGAGTTTGGTCAAGCTAAACATCTTATCTTGTGGGATAAGATTAAATCTCAAAATGATTTGATAATTACAAAATAGAGGGTAATATAACCACTCCATATCACACTCTATCTCTCAAAACTATAAAAAGCTTGTTTGTGTTTACAAAAGATGAGCCAAAGAAATGCCTAATAAGATAAAAAAAAATGGTCCATATCATTAGATCACCACCAACTATACGATATCCTGAAAGGAAAAATGAAAATGCAGGAGTTTAGATATTATCCTAACCAATAATTTCCAAAAAAATTGAATGAGAATGAACTGGCTACAGACTCAGTTGATTCTGTAGCTAGTTTTATTTCAAATAAAAAAAATCTAATTAAATCTACAATAATAGAAAAACTAAAATAAAAATACAACTAAGAAAATCAAACAAATCTTTACCTCATAACTGCATGCTAAATTTGACTCACAAGATCTCAGAGTTAACTACTGCTGTAACATTCTCAACATTCTTTATTATCGCGTTTCTAGACCTTTTGAAATGCTTCCCATACCTTTGACCACTGAACTTTAGACTGTAATTTTCACTCTTTAATCAGATGATCTGAGTAGTGAGGGTTTTGATTTGCAATTGAATGGAAGGTATATCTGTGTAATATTTGTCGATCCAAAACAAAAAAACTTCACACCGTGGATCTGTAACAACTATTTGAGGATATCCATGGTCATGTGTCAGAATGCTGCCACTATTATCTGTGGGTTTTTTACTGAGTTTAATCCCTAGAAAACTTTGGCTATGCTTCAAGCATGGTGGAAGGTTATTCACATAGTCGAGTTGTTGACTATTTGGAAGGGTTTCCACTGGGGATTTTATCTTAAGATTAGGGCAGACAAATTGATTCATGCATAGAAAATTCTAACATCTTGTTTCCCAGGTAAAAATGGTCGAGTATTGCCTCGTGACGAGGGTTTTCCTTCAAAGGGTCTGGCTTGTGAATTGAGGGAAAATGATGTTTCTCTATTAGAGGTTTATCCATCACTGTAGGAATGTCTGTAACAAAATAAAATAAAACAAAATTCTCATCTTAAACGAAACAGGAATTCTGAGAACTTTACCTCCAAAGGTCAAGGCATATCTCTAAAACGATCCAGTTTCTGGGGAAACTGCCTGCAAAGAAGGTAAAAGGGCCCATTTCCGTTCTAGGTTTTAAGGAGTTTGGTCTAATTCGTAGTGGTTTTCTTAGAATCGCTCCCGTATAATTGTGTCCCTGGAAAGAAAAAACGAGATTGAGTAGAATGTAACAAAATTGAATAGACCAACTGTGGGTTTAGATGGCAGTGGTAGGAGGTAAGCCTGAGATAAATAATCGAAAAAAAAACTAGGAACACACCAGGGAAACCATAACATCAACAATGGGGGTTTCAGTCATGAAATTTGGGCGTTTATGGTAATGAATGTTTTAGAGTACAGAGCAGGCTCAAGACCCTAGCTCGTAATGAGAGGTCTTTCAGATCAACCTTCCAACTAAAATGACGTACATGGTACGATCCTGGTATTTTAAATTGCCACGTTATGAGGTGACTGTGATTTATTTGAAAAAGTTAGGGATGGATGCATTTTTACAATCCAAATGCAAATCAGAAATTTAAAATCAAAGTTGATTTACCAAGAATGTTAAATGAACAAGCCTAATGCCAATAGATTCTTGGTGTATCATTCAAATGTCCAAAGTAGACCTTATAACAATGAGTAATTTAAAAAAAACATTTTATTGACATGAGATGGGCCTTAAAGAAAAATATCATTCTTAAAAAGTTTTGTATGAACATTTATTCTCCTAGGGAAATACGCCTTAAATTCAACTGCAATACATTCGCAAGTTTCAATGCTTCGTTCATGCTTTCAATCATGAATAAAGCATGAAAATGAGATCTAGGAAAAATAAAAACCTTTTATAGCCCAAGAATCATCTCTCAAGTAGCAATGTTCATATGTTTAAGCAGAGGCAGCTATAAGGTTTATGATTCGTTACTTTAAGAATTGAAAATATTGTTGGATGCCAACAATTGTGACTTGCTGGGAGAAGCAGTTATCTTTGTATCATCGATGAGTTCAGATTAGGATTGTTAGAATGATTGTAGATAAAATAAAAGTTGAAAGACAACAAGCATCTCGACAATCATTACATGCTCCAGCTTCAGACATCTTTCTGTTAAAATGAAATCTGGTGACAAATTTTACAAAATGAGAGCCACGATGTTCAAGTCAATGGATCCAATACTACCGATAGGTCCACTACTGCCAGCAAGCATCGATATCCCTAGTATGGATGTCAATTAACCCACTCTGATGCCTCTATCGTGTCCAAGAAATTTCAATTCAAAATGAAGGATGCTTATGACCAATATCAAAATTTATACCTGAGAATTTTCTTTAACCTGACATCTCTTCACTGCCAATAATCCTATTCAGTACCCCGACGAAGTTGTCTTGGCATCATGCATGAATTTACCCATTTCCACCATACCTATTCAGTATCTCGGTGGGTTTACAAACACTTCCCACAACTCTTGAGAAATTATTCACAATCTGATATAATTTTAAAGACATTAAGAAGAGCGGGGTGACACTGAAAATTCTAGTTTTTACAAGACTTGTTATTTTCCAGACTTTTAATTTGTGATTGATAACCTTCATCATGAAGGCATCCTTGAGTTGATTTTTTAAAAGCAGGGACATCATAAAGATCTTTTAATGATAGTCGTGTCTTCTCATAATTGCAAAGTGGAACCATGAAATCAATTTTGAACAAAAAAAACCTATTTAACTAGTCTGTGTTTTAGGAAATTACACCAGTTGACGCTCTGACAGTCCTTGGAAACTATTTTAAGATCAAGCATTATGTTTTCCTTCTTCAAACTAAACTGTGACACAGGATTTTTTTATCCAGAAAGCGATAAAAACAAACAATAATGAAAATAACCAAAATAAGAAAACAAAAATAAATCAAAATAGAAACAAACGTGTACAAAGGTGAATCCGAAAACATCACGTGAAATATCTCTTGAGAAACTGAAAGAAAATAGAAAAATCCTCATCGATGTGAAAGCAATCCTACTCGTGGTACCTCGGGTCAGGGTTGAATTTAAAATTCAGATTTATTTATCTCTTTACATTCCATTTAAAATTTTCATAATAATACTGCGGTTTTGAAAAGAAATATTCAACGAAAGGCAGAGAGAAAAGGATCATGCAGACTTTCCTAACAACAATCATATTATGGTTCTCATGGTGCGTCCACTTGTGCTCATGACTACATTATTACAAAGAGAAATAGTGAGGAAGAAAACTAAAAGAAAACCTACTCCTAAACCTAACCTAAATGCTAAAAAAATCAGAGTACTATGTCAAGTCATGCTTCCAATGTAGCCATTGGAGTAACTCCAACCCTACAATAGAAACACAATCACATATTACTAACAATAATGGTAGCATATCGAAAAATGACAAAAATATATCATACTCACCTTTATCATCATTATTTAAAAACAAGGCAAGTGTGATCTTACCGTTCCCTTGAACATTCTTGTTGTATGATTTGGAAATTTTGTCATTATATGGGTTACAAAAATATGAAAGAATTAGATTATGAAGGTTGTGAGAGTTATGTTGGTTGTGGAGCCTGATTATCTTCCTGATTCAGAGGTCCTTGCTTTCAGCTGTGTTTATACCCCATGAAGTATTTACACCCCATAAGTATGTACATTGTTCCATGCTGGGGAGTGCAGAGGGGGGGTACCCCCTCTGTGGGGTCTGGGGGGGATATCCCCCCGGATGGGGGGTTTGAGGGAAAGAGGGCCCCCAGTGGGGGTCTGGGGGGGCTATCCCCCTGGTTGGGGGGTTTGGGGGCAAGTGGGCCCCCGAAGCAAAAATTGCCTTGTAAAAATATATTGTAATTTCATTGTAAATCTGGACCGTTCATTATAAGGTCGCAGATCTAACAGTAGAGATTATGTTAGGGTTTTTTTCCCTAGAAGTAAACCCTCTTTATGAGGGAAATGTATCAAGGCTATGGATGATGGTGAATATTGTATTCTGAGAGAGGATACTGTGAGAGAAAGAGGAGGAAGTTACAACGGGTTTTGCTGTAGGTTGTATCCCTTCATTTGTTGGATAATAATATAGGAAGGACATAGCAATTTCTTTGGTGGATGTAGCCCACACTGGGTGAAACACGTAAATCCATGTCTCTCTTGTATTGTGTGTCTTCTGTGTTTTGTTTCTTCATTTTTTTTATTTTATTGCTCCGCGGTCCTGTTTTTCTAACAAGTTATAGGGACCTGACATAACCATCGGCCTAAACTGAAGTGCCCCATCCTCCTGAAAATTTTCCTTTCGTTCCATATTTTCTCCATCTGGAGGATATAAAATGAGTGTTTTGAAGTTACGTCCTTGATCTCTAAACAAAATGAAGATAATTTTAATGCTCCCTGGGAACTTTTCAAGATATGAATATTCCAACCAATCTGCAATACTATCATGATACATGTAGTTACTGACATGGGATGGTTTGAAAAAATTCACATGTGAGAAATATTTCTAGTGAGAATAAAGTATTAGATTATCAAGGAAAGAATCTTTTAAAAAGGTCGGACCAAGATGGCAAGAACTTATCATGTTTCTCGATCGGAAAATAATTGTTTTATTCTCTTGAAAATTTGTATTGAGTTTAGATATTTCAAGGTTAACTATTTGAGGTGAACTAGATGGAACGACCGATAAAACATCATTGGTAGTAATATTTGGCCGATTATATTTTTCAACCTCAAATAATTGATCATGGAAAAATTTAGATCCTTCTTAAAACACAAATTGGGATGTATCAATGGAAGATGCAATTCGTGATTCTTTCAAATCATTTCTTGATTTACCCATAGATAATTGATGAGAATAAAAATTAATATGTTCATGGGCAAAATTATTTTCCTCTTTATCTTCAATTCAATGATCTCTTTGTACCTGATTATATAATGTTGAATTCTCTCCAAGGTAATATGGAACATGAAATCGCACAACATTAGGATAAAAACTATCAGTGTACAAGGAATAATATATAGAAGAATTAAGGAGACATAATGCATCTCTTGAAATGATAGGTATATGCGTTTTGAAATATGGTTTTGTACCCTCTCCTTGTATAAACTGATCATCCTCTTTTGCATTCTCTTTCAAATAATACGAGACAGTTTTTAACAAACAATTTGGTTCATCGTGCAAGGGAAAAATTGAAGGCAAATCACTATAGATAGAAGGTTGATTAATAGTATGACTAATGTTTTTGTCTCCTATTGATTGATCATGGATCTGTTCAACTAAATTAGGGGTAGATTTATCATCCACATGATTATAAGCTTCACATTCAACCTCTTTTTCTTTAGTTATAAAATCTATGAGAGTGTACCAACTGTCATCTTTTAAAGTCAATGTTCCTTCTTCAATGGGAGGAGACATTGTTTGCAAAGAATGATTAGATGTGACAATTGCATTTTGTAAAGGATGATGTTGCTCATGATTTGCCAAAATGAAAGAAGTTGACAAAAATTGTGG
The DNA here is from genome assembly GCA_009831015.1 of Picea engelmannii. Classification (NCBI taxonomy): domain Eukaryota; kingdom Viridiplantae; phylum Streptophyta; class Pinopsida; order Pinales; family Pinaceae; genus Picea; species Picea engelmannii. The sequence goes on from ML794592.1 coordinate 148,668, forward strand.
TGCTTCAAAATCTTCAAGATCAACATCAAAGTTTGAACCATCTTGAGATTGAGTGTTATTGCTCAATTCAGATTGGTTAACAATTAATTGATCTTTCTCTTCTGAGAGAGAAATGAGATATTTAAACCACTAATTAATAAGCAACATTTCTTTCAAAGGGAACCTAGTACAAACATGAATGAACCTAATTGAAAAATCATCGAATGATTCATCGTTTTATTTCCTTAAGTAACTTAATTCATCATAATCATAATTGTTAAATTCTGATAAAAACTCAATTACAAACTCAGACAAAGAATGAATCGAATTAGCTGGAAAAGATTCAAACCAACATTTAACCCGATCTCAGAAAGTGAGAGAGAACAATCTGCATGTAACATTAGGATCAATGATCTTATGTCTTAAACATTTATAAATAAATTTAGAAATATGGTCTACTGCAGATGTGTTCCCTTCACCATCGAAGGTGAGTTCTGAAAAGAGATTAGTTGTCTTGTTGGGAATAACTGGTAGTGAGAAGTGGAAAGCATGTTCCAACACAACGATTTGGGGAGCCATGGGAAAACTGAATACATTTGAAATAAAATTTCCTACAAGGCCATATTGTCAGTTGACCCTCCTTCTAGCTCCATTTACTGACAGGCGAAAATGACCGTCCGTCAATTAGAAGACCGAGTCCGGTCTCGGGTTGTCTAAATAACCCAAGCCGTTTGGTATAAATCATCCTGACGGGTTTAATGGCTCCATTGGCCAATCTAAGAATCCTAAAAGAAACAAAAATAAAAGAAAATAAATAAATAACTAATTACTAAATATTATATGTACATATATGTACATATGCTCTAATGTGACTGTAATAGGCGTATTTAAGCAAAAGATAGACAACTCTCATTTATATATATATTATTTACAAGATGCAAGTTTTAATCTAAACTTACGAAACTCAATGTAACAAGGTATGTTCTAAAGAAGCAAATAAAGAAAACACATAAAAATATTTTGAGATTTTTCTTTTATAAGTATTAAACTAATGGAAGAAAATGTTATGAAAAAGAAACGTACAGCTAGTCAAAAGCCAAATTTTTACGTTCGAATTTCAGTGGTAAACAAATAGTAGAAAGATGAAATTAAACTAACCTATTAATGAACTAATGATATACATCCAGACATATGTGTGATCAAAAAACATTTAACCACCTTGTCCAGGAGAAAAATCTGCAAGGAACCTTAAGTCTATTCTGAATAAATGCAGAACAATTATGTTATAAGTTAAATTTAAATTATAGAGAGAATGATACCAATAGTTATTGTGATCTCATGATTGAAAGTAATTTCATTACGAGAAATCCATTAGCAAACATGCTTGCATTTAATCTTTCAATGAAAATTAAAGGAGAAATCCGGTAATTAAAACTGAATAGATGACTATACAATTAATATCTGAAGCAATAGTTATGGACAACATTTATAAAGGAATTATCCCAATAACATAATAAATGATGAAGAATAAAGATATCAAAACTTATTATCATACCAAAATAAACAAAACTTAAATGAGTACACCATCCACAAGAAGCTAAAGCCGAAATGTGTATTCTTGTTCCATTAAAGTCTGTAAATCAAACGTCCACCTTCTGCCCCAGGCGAGGATGACTTCATTACAAAAATTTATGATATTTAAAGAGTTCAGTCAAGGTAAACATCTTATCTTGTGGGACAAGATTAAATATTAAAATGATTTGATAATTACAAAATAGAGGTTAATATAACCACTCTATATCACATTGTATCTCTCAAAACTATAAAAAGCTTGTTTCTGTTTACAAAAGATGAGCCAAAGAAATGGATAATAAGATAAAAAAATGGTCCATATCATCATATCACCACCATCTATACAATATCCTAGAAGGAAAAATGAAAATACAGGATTTTAGATATTATTCTAACCAATAATTTCCAAAAAATTCGAATGAGATTGAACTGGCTACAAAATCAGTTGATTCTGTAGCTAGTTTTATTTCAAATAACATAAATCTAATTAAATATACAATAATAGAAAAACTAAAATAAAAATACAACTAAGAAAATCAAACAAATATTCACCTCATAACTGCATGCTAAATTTGACTCACAAGATCTCAAAGATAACTACTATTGTAACATTCTAAGCATTCTTTATTATCATGTTTCCAATCCTTTTCAAAAGCTTCCCCTACCTTTGAACACTGAACTTTAGATAGTAATTGTCACTCTTTAATGAGTCGATCTGAGTAGTGAGGATTTTGATTTGCAATTGAATGGAAGGTATATCTGTGTAATATTTGTCGATCCAAAACAAACAAAATTCACACCGTGGATCTGTAACGGCTGTCTAAGGATATCCATGGCCATGTGTTGGAATGTTTCCACTGTTATCTGTGGGTTTTTTATAGATTTTATTCCCTAGAAAACCTTGGCTATGCTTCAAGCATGGTGGAAGGTTATCCACATAGTCGAATTGTTGACTGTTTGGAAGGGTTTCCACTGGAGATTTTTTGTTAAGATTAAGGAAGACAAATTTATTCATGCACAGAAAATTCTAACATCTTGTTTCCCAGGTAAAAATGGTCAAGTATTGCCTCATGACGAGGGTTTTCCTTCAAAGGGTCTGGCTTGTGAATTGAGGAAAAAATGATGTTTCTCTATTAGAGTTTTATCCAACATTGTAGGAATGTCTGTAACAAAATAAAATAAAACAAAATGCTCATCTTAAACGAAACAGGAATTCTGAGAAATTTACCTCCAAAGGTTGAGGCATATCTCTGAAATGATCCAGTTTCTGGGGAAACTTCCCACAATGAATGTAAAAGGGCCCATTTCCGTTCTGGTTTTTAAAGGGTTTGGTCTAATTCGTAGTGGTTTTCTCATAATCGCTCCTGTAAAATCGTGTCTCTGGAAAGAAAAACTGGGATTGAATAGACTGTAACAAAAGAGAATAGAACAACTATGGGTTTAGATGGCAGTGGTAGGAGGTAATCTTGAGATAAAACAATGGAAACAAAACTAGGAACAGACCAGGGCAACCATAACATCAACAATGGGGGTTTCAGTCATGAAATTTGGGTGTTTCTGGTAATGAATGTTTTAGAGTACAGAGCAGGCTCAAGAGCCTATCTCGTAATGAGAGGCCTTTAATATCAACCTTCCAACTAAAATGACGTACAGGGTACAATCTTGGTGTGTTAAATTGCCATGTTATGTGATGAGTGTGATCGATTTGTGTAAATCCTAACCTTGTACAATATCTACTGCAAACTAATATATAGAAAAGAACAGAAAAGATACAATGGCAAATACAAACATTACACAGAGATTTTTCACCTGGAAACCCAAACTGGGAAAACCAACATATATTATATTCATACATTGTGTTACATTGTTTACAATACAATATACATATAGGAGCCAGTGGCATCCAAAACCCTAACCCAATGACCTGGATTAGTCCAAAACCCTAATTCCTTAACCGGAAATAGAAAACCATCGGCCAAAAACCATGTGCCGAAAAACCACCTAAATATCATGTAGTTCCGGAAATATGTCGTCCCGGTGCAAGAAAAAATTTGGGGGCGTTACCCCCGAACCCCCACGCAGGGGGCTTCGCCCCCCTCTAACCCCCCTACACGCCCGATGCAGACGCTCAAACACTACTACTCGTTCAAAGAATATAATACATACCCAACATTCTCCCACTTGTTGTTTTCTTTGCACACAGGGGGTTACAGGGTTACATAGTCAACAATCCAGGGCAACAGTGCCCATGGATCCTCCACACCAAGAGAAATTCTCAGTGCTCATAGATTTTGTTAATGAATCTGCAACATTCTTCAAAGTGTCCACCTTCATCAGTGATACTTTCTTTTCGTCAATCATGTCTCTCACAAAGTGATATTGAACATCAATGTGCTTTGTCTTTGAATGATAAGCAGGGTTCTTCGCCA
>ML794592.1:153748-194524 GCA_009831015.1 Picea engelmannii
ATCAAACTCTATCTTCTCTAGTTCTTCCTTACTTGGTAGGACTTCCTGTTTAACAACATCCTTCATTTCTCTAAATACCACATCTCGGCTATACACTACCTTCTTAGTTTCTAGGTTCCAAAGATTATAACCTTTGAGACCATTTTTATATCCAATAAAGATACATTTTCCAGCCTTCTTATCCAGCTTACTCCTATTTTCCTTTGGAACATGAACATATGCATCACAGCCAAATACCTTAAGATGTGTGAGAAAAGGTTCCTTACCATTCCATACCTCTTGTGGAGTCTTATCACCCAACGCTGATGAGGGTGATCTGTTGACCAGATAACATGCAGTACCCACTGCCTCTGCCCATAATTCTTTCCCTATCCCGGCACCACTAAGCATGCACCTTGCTTTTTCCATCAACGTCCTATTCATAATTTCTACAACTCCATTTTGCTGAGGTGTATATGGAGTAGTCTTCTGCCTTGCTATACCGCACTTCTTACAGAATTCTTCAAATTCATTCCCGCAGAACTCTCCACCATTATCTGTCCTCAACACCTTAATTCATTTCTCTGTTTGATTCTCAACAAGAGCCTTAAACTCTTTAAATCTGTCAAAGACTTCAGATTTCTTCCTAAGGAAATATATCCAATTTTTCCTCAAGAAGTCATCTATAAATGAGACATAGTACATAGATTTTCCCAATGATGGGACCGACACAGGTCCAAAAACATCATTGTGAACTAGCTATAAAATTCCTTCTTCCCTCGTTGCACCAAAGGGGAATCTTACCCGATTCTGCTTCCCATATAGACAATGTTCATAGAAATCAAAATCCAGAGAGCAATTAGACATACCTTCAACCATACCTTTACCGTATAGTAGTCGAAGACCCTTCTCTCCGATATGCCCCAGTCTTTGATGCCACAACATAACATTTTCTCCAGAGACTGTAGGAGTTCTTTTTTCTTCAACTTCAATATCAGGAACAATGGAGCTATTACACCCATCACTAATAGTGCTTCCTAGTAGCTTATACAGATTTCCAAACCTAACTCCCCTCATCAACACCATTGCTCCCTGAACCATCCTGCAAGTTCCCTTTTCAAAAATTGTTTTTACCCCAGCATCTTCCATTTTGCTTATGGAAATCAAATTTCTGGCCATACCTCAGATGTGTAGAACACTAGGCAATGTTCTAATCCTTCCATCTATGAGTCTCAACTTGACCCTTCCTTTTCCTATGATTCTGGTTTTCGAATCATTACCCAAGAAAAAATTACCTCCATCATACTTTTCATATTCACAGAAACACTCCCTATGGGGAGTCATATGAAAAGCTGCACCTGATTCAATCAACCATGCCTCAGGATATGCATGTGTTCTTGAAGAGGCCAAGTACACATCCCCTCCTTCTTCCTTGGAGGTCTTTTCTTCTGCAGAAGAAGATTCTTCATATCCCTTCTTTTTCTCAACTTTGGATCTACACTACTTCTTGTAGTGCCCTTGTTTTCCACACCTCCAACATACCCTTCCAAACTTTCCAGAAGATTTAGATCTACCCTTAGACTTAGATCTCCCACTTGAGAAATTAGATTTATTTCTTTTTTGGGAACGTCCTCTTGCAAATAATGCGTATGTGCTATGTCCTTCCATATTCTTTCGTCTCATCTCCTCCCAGAACAAGGACGAGACCACTTCTTCAAACTTCAAAGAAGTTGTATTACTACCTATGGCCACAACCAGACTATCCCACGAGTCTGGTAAAGAACAGAACAAACTGATACATTTATCTTCATCTGAAATTTTAATATCAATGGATATTAACTGACTTACCACAGTATTGAAGGTGTTCAAATTCTCTGCCACCGAGTCTCCATCTCTCATCCTCGAGTTATACAGCTTCTTTCTCAGAAATAGTTTATTTACCAGGGACTTAGACTGATACAACTTACCCAACTTTTCCCATAAATCCTTGGCTATAGCTTCCTCTGAAACATTCAATAATACTGAATCAGAGAGACACAGTTGAATTGTGCTCTTTTCCTTCCGATCCGTCTTTTTCCAGTCATCTACAGAAGTTCATGTAGGTGCAGTACCTGGATCTATCACGATCCATTGATCTCTGTTCACCAAAAGATCTTCCATATTGAGCTTCCACAGCTCAAATCTTTTCCCATTAAACTTCTCGATCTCCATCTTTGAATTGCTTGCCATTTCTTTTCACCTAAAAAACAATATCGCAGATCTCCCATTGTAACAAGGCTTATCACAGTCCCAAGCCAAACCCTTGACCACAAAGGCAACCCCCTGAAGCCAATAAATCTCTGATACCAAATGTAAATTCTAACCTTGTACAATATCTACTGCAAACTGATATATAGAAAAGAATGGAAAAGATACAATGGCAAATACAAACATTACACAGAGATTTTTCACCTGGAAACCCAAACCGGGAAAACCAGCATATATTATATTCATACATTGTGTTACATTGTTTACAATACAATATACATATAGGAGCCAGGGGCATCCAAAATCCTAACCCAATGACCTGGATTAGTCCAAAACCCTAATTCCTTAACCGGAAATAGAAAACCATCGGCAAAAAACCATTTGCCAAAAAAACCACCTAAATATCATGTGGTTCTGGAAATATGTCGTCCCAGAAATATGTCATCTCAGTAATATGTCGTCCCAGAAATATGTCGTCCCGAAAATATGTCATGCAAAGAATATAATACATACCCAACAATTTGAAAAGGTTAGGAATGGATGCATTTTTACAATCCAAATGCAAATCATAAATTTAAAATCAAAGTTGATTTACCAAGAATGTTAAATGAACAAACCTAATGCCAATCGATTCTTGGTGTATCATTCAAATGTCCAAAGTAGAACTTATGTTTTAAGATGAAGCATTATGTTTTCCTTCTTTGAACTAAATTGTGACACAGGCATGTTTTATCCAGAAAGCAATAAAAACAAACAATAATGAAAAGAACCAAAATCAGAAAACAAAATTAAATCAAAATAGAAAAAACATGTACAAAGGTGGAACCGAAAACATCACGTGAAATATCTCTTGAGAAAATGAAAGAAAATAGAAAAATCCTCATCGATGTGAAAGAAGTCCTACTCGGGGTACCTCGGGTCAGGGTTGAATTTACAATTCAGATTTATTTATCTCTTTACTTTCCATTTAAAATTTTCAGAATAATATTGCGGTTTTGAAAAGAAATATTCAACAAAAACCAGAGAGAAAAGGATCATGTAGACTTCCCCGACAATATTCATATTATGGTTCTCATGGTGCATCCACTTGTTCTCATGACTGTATTATTACAAAGAGAAATAGTGAGGAATAAAACTAAAAGAAAACTTACTCCTAAACCTAACCTAACTACTAAACAAATCAGAATACTACGTGAAGTCATGCTTCCAATGTAGCCATCGGAGTAACTCCAATCCTACAGTAGAAACAAAATCACATATTACTAACAAGAATGGTAGTATATCGAAAAATGAAAAAAATATATCATACTCACCTTTATCATGATTATTTGAAAACAAGGTTGAAAACAAGGCAAGCATGATCTTACCATTCCCTTGAACATTCTTTTTGTATGAATCCTCCAACCATTAGACAATTTTGTCATTATATGGGTTACAAAAATATGAAAGAATGAGATTATGAAGGTTGTGAGAGTTATAGGGACCTGACATAACCATCAGCCTAAACCGAAGTGCCCCATCCTTCTAACAATTTTCCTTTCATTCCATTTATTCTCCATCTGGAGGATATAAAATGAGTGTGTTGAAGTTACCTCCTTGATCTCTAAATAAAATGAAGATAAATTTATTGTTCCCTGGGAATGTTTCGAGATATGAATATTCCAACCAATCTGCAATACTAACATGATACATGCAATTATTGACATGGGATGGTTTGAAAGAATTCACATGTGAGAAATATTCCTGGTGAGAATAAAGTATTAGACTATCAAGGAAAGAATCTTTTAAAAAGTTTGGACCAAGATGGCGAGAACTTATCATGTTTCTCGATCGAAAAATAAGTGTTTCATTCTCTTGAAACTTTGTATCGAATTTAGATATTTCAAGGTTAACTATTTCAGGTGAACTAGATGGAATGACCGATAAAACATCATTGATAGTAATATTTGGCCAATTATATTTTTCAACCTCAAATAATTGATCATGGAAAAATTTAGATCCTTCTCGACACACAAATTGGGATGTATCAATGGAAGATGCAATTCAAGATTCTTTCAAATCATTTCTTGATTTACTCATAGATAATTGATGAGAATAAAAATTAATATGTTCATGGGTGGAATTATTTCCCTCTTTATCTTCTATTCGATGATCTCTTTGTACCTAATTATATAATGTTGAATTCTCTCCAAGGTAATATGGAACATGCAATCGCACAACATTAGGATAAAAAATATCAGGGTACAAGGAATAATATGTAGAAGAATTAAAGAGACATAATGCATCTCTTGAAATGATAGGTATATGCGTTTCAAAATCTGGTTTTGTCCCCTCTCCTTGTATAAACTCATCATCCTCTGTTGCATTCTCTTTCAAATAATACGAGATAGTTTTAAGAAACAATTTGGTAAATCGTGCAAGGGAAAAATTGAAGGAAAATCACTAGAGATAGAAGGTCGATTAATAGTATAACTAATGATTTTGTCTCCTATTGATCGATCATGGATCTGTTCAACTAAATTAGGGGTAGATTTATCATCCACATGATTATCAACTTCACATTTAACCTCTTTTTCTTTAGTTATAAAATCTATGAGAGTGTGACAACTGTCGTCTTTTAAAGTCAAGGTTCCTTCTTTGACGGGAGGAGACATTGTTTGCAAAGAATGATTAGTTGTGACAATTTCATGTTGTAAAGGATGATGTTGCTCATGATTTGCCAAAATGAAAGAAGTCGACAAAAATTGTGGTGCTTCAAAATCTTCAAGATCAACATCAAAGTTTGAACCATATTGAGATTGAGTGTTAGTGCTCAATTCAGATTGGTTAAAAATTAATTGATCTTGCTCGTCTGAGAGAGAAATGAGATATTTAAACCACTGATTAATAAGAGGCATTTATTTCAAAGGGAACCTAGTACAAACATGAATGAGCCTAATTCAAAAATCATCGAATGATTCACCGTTTTCTTTCCTTAAGTAACTTAATTCATCATAATCATAATTGTTAAATTCTGATAAAAACTCAATTACAAACTCAAACAAAGAATGAATCGAATTAGCTGGAAAAGATTCAAACCAACATTTAACCTGATCTCGGAAAGTGAGAGAACAATATACATGTAATATTAGGATCAATGATCTTATGTCTTAAACATTTATAAATAAATTTAGAAATATGGTCTACTGCAGATGTGTTCCCTTCACCACCAAAGGTGAGTTTTGAAAAGAGATTAGCTATGTTATTGGGAATAACTGGTAGTGAGAAGTGGAAAGCATGTTCGAACACAACGATTTAGGGAGCCATGGGGAAATTGAATACATTCGAAATAAAACATCCTACAAGTCCATATTGTCAGTCGGTCCTCCTTCTAGTGCCATTTGTTGACGAGTGAAAATGATCGTCCATCAATTAGAAGAACGATTCCGGTTTGGGGTTGTATAAATAACCCAAGCCGTTTGGTATAACTCATCCTGACGGGTTTAATGGCTCCGTTGGACAATCTAAGAATCCTAAAAGAAACAAAAATAAAGTAAAATAAATAAACAAATAATTACTAAATATTATATATACATATATGTACATATGCTCCAATGTGACTGTAATAGGTGTATTTAAGTAAAATATAGATAACTCTCATATATATATATATATATATATTATTTACAGGATGCAAGTTTTAATATAAACTTACTAAATTCAATGTAACAATCTCTGTGTTGAAGAAGCAAATAAAGAAAGCACATAAAAATATTTTTAGATTTTTTTTTTATAAGTCTTAAACTAATGGAAGAAAATGTTATGAAATAGAAACATACAACTAGTCAAATGCCAAACTTTTACGTTCGAATTTTAGTGGTAAACAAATAGCATTAAAATGAAATTAAGCTAACATGTTAACGAACTAATGATATACATCCAGACATCTGTTCGATCAGAAAACATTTAACCACCTTGTCCAGGAGAAAAATATGCAAGGAACCTTAAGTCTATTATGAATAAATGCAGAACAATTATGTTGGTAGTTAAATTTAAATTACAGAGAGAATGATACCAATAGTCACTGTGATCTCATGATTGCAAGTAATTGCATTAAGATAAATCCATTAGCAAACATGTTGGCATTTAATCTTTCAATGAAAATTAAAGGATAAATCTTGTAATTAAAACTGAATAGATGATTATACAATTAATATCTGAAGCAATAGTTATGGACAACATTTATAAAGGAATTATCCCAATAACATAATAAATGATGAAGACTAAAGCTATCAAACTTTATTACCATACCAAGATAAACAAAACTTAAATGAAGACACCATCCATAAGAAGCTAAAGTCGAAATGTGTATTGTTGTTCCATTAAAGTCTATAAATCAAATGTGCATCTTCTGCCCCAGGCGAGGATGACTTCATTACAAAAATATCTAATATTTAAAGAGTTCAGTCAAGATAAACATCTTATCTTGTGGGATAAGATTAAATCTCAAAATGATTTGATGATTACAAAATAGAGGGTAATATAACCACTCCATATCACACTGTATCTCTCAAAACTATAAAAAGCTTGTTTCTGTTTACAAAAGATGAGCCAAAGAAATGGCTAATAAGATAAAAAATGGTCCATATCATCAGATCACCACCAGCTATACGATATCTTGAAAGGAAAAATGAAAATACGAGAGCTTAGATATTATTCTAACCAACAATTTCCAAAAAAATCGAATGAGAATGAACTGGCTATAGAATCAACTGATTTCATAGCTAGTTTTATTTCAAATAATAGAAATCTAATTAAATGTACAATAATAGAAAAACTAAAATAAAAATACAACTAAAAAAATCAAAAAAATCTTTACCTCATAAGTGCATGCTAAATTTGACTCACAAGATCTCAGAGTTAACTATTGCTGTAACATTCTCAACATTCTTTATTATCACGTTTCCAGTCCTTTTCAAACGCTTCCCCTACCTTTGAACATTGAACTTTAGACTGTAATTTTCACTCTTGAATGAGTCGATCTGAGTAGTGAGGGTTTTGATTTGCAATTGAATTGAAGGTATATTTGTGTAATATTTGTTGATCCAAAACAAACAAAATTCACACCGTCGATCTATAATAGATGTTTGAGGATATCCATGGCCATGCGTTAGAATGTTGCCACTGTTATCTATGGGTTTTTTACCGAGTTTAATTCCTATAAAAACTTGGCTATGCTTCAAGCATGGTGGAAGGTTATCCACATAGTCGAATTGTTGACTATTTGGAAGGGTTTTCACTGGGGATTTTATGTTAAGATTAGGGAAGACAAATTGATTCATGCAAAGAAAATTCTAACATCTTATTTCCCAGGTAAAAATGGTCAAGTATTTCCTCATGACGAGGGTTTTCCTTCAAAGGGTCTGGCTTGTGAATTGAGGAAAAAATGATGTTTCTCTATCATAGGTTTATCCATCACTGTAGGAATGTCTGTTACAAAATAAAATAAAATAAAACACTCATCTTAACCGAAACAGAAATTCTGACAATTTTACCCTCAAAGGTTGAGGCATATCTCTAAAACAATCCATTTTCTTGGGAAACTACTCCTGATGAAGCTAAAAGGGCCCATTTTCGTTTTGGGTTTTAAAGGGTTTGGTCTAATTCGTAGCGGTTTGCTCAGAATCGCTCCCACAAAATCGTGTCTCTGGCAAGAAAACATGGGATTGAGTAGACAGTAACAAAACTGAATAGACCAACTATGGGTTTAGATGGCAGTGGTAGGAGGTAAGCCCGAGATTAAACAATGGAAACAAAACTAGGAACACACCAGGGAAACCATAACATCAACAATGGGGGTTTCAGTCATGAAATTTGGGTGTTTTTGGTAATGAATGTTTTAGAGTACAGAGCAGGATCAAGACCCTAGGTCGTAATGAGAGGCCTTTCAGATCAACCTTCCAACTAAAACGAGGTACAGGGTACAATCCTGGTATGTTAAATTTCCATGTTATGTGATGAGTGTGATCAATTTCAAAAGGTTAGGAATGGATGCGTTTTTACAATCCAAATACAAATCAGAAATTTAAAATCAAAGTTGATTTACCAAGAATGTTAAATGAACAAACCTAATTCCAATCGATTCTTGGTGTATCATTCAAATGTCCAAAGTAGACCTTATAACAATGAACAATTTAAAAACAACCATTTTATTGACATGAGATAGGCCTTAAAGAAAAATATCATTCTTAAAAAGGTTTGTATGAACATTTATTCTCCTAGGGAAATAATCATTAAATTCAATTGCAATACATTCGCAAGTTTCAATGCTTCTTTCATGCTTTCAGTCATGAACGAAGCATGAAAAAGAGATCTAGGAAAAATAAAAGCCTTTTATAGACCAAGACTCATCTTTCAAGTAGAAATGTTCATATGTTTAAGTGGAGGCAGCTATAAGGTTTATGATTCGTTGCTTTAAGAATTGAAAATATTTTTGGCTGCCAACAAGGTGCCAATTGGTCCTAAGGGCATGTCAAAAATATGGAAATGACTGAGATTTGGTAGACCTAGGTAGGTCCATGTCACCCTAGGTGATGTCATCTTGCCAAGTCATACTCGACACTTCGGGACTTCACGGATGTATTATCTTTGAAAATTTCCCAAAACTGTTGAACTGCGAATTGGTCCTCATCACCCCGGGTGACTTCATCATGCCACATCACTTCGGCATTCGAGACTTCGTTGATTTCTTCACCTTCACAATTTTTCAAAATCGTCAAACTAGGGTGATTGCTGAATAGGTCAACATCACCCATGTTGACATCATCATGTCACATCACTTCAACACCTGGGACTTCGGTGATTTCTTCATATTGACACTTTGTCAAAAATTTCAAACTATCAACCATCGATGACTGCCTCTCGTATCTTCTGGAATTCGGCGATTTCTCCACCATTCAATCTCTAATGGATTTTCCTAAATGTCAAACAAAAAAATAAATCCAATGACTCTCCTCCTCTCGAATGATCTACGGCTAAGAATCACTCTGGGACTTCGGAGGATCTAGCTGCTGAAAAACCCACAACCTCCAAACTGTCAAACTCCAAACATGGATTAATTTGAGGACACATATCCCTGGAAAATGGACAGTCCAGATTAGTTCCAGACTTCGAAACTTCGACAGTTTTCTCTACACCTTCTCCCGATCTGACGGTTGTGGGGGATCTATCTCCTTTCGAACAGATTCAACAACCAAAATTCAACTTTATTTATCAATACCATGTCTTTCGTGGTTTATCAAACCTCTATACCTCTAATGCTTCTGAACACAACCAAGGTGTTCCCTCAGCACCCTCCTAGCACTCTGTACGTCAATTCCTTGTGGAATTTTGACTCAAAATTCCACATTCATGGCCCATATATCTTCAGTGTAGAAACCATGGGCTCTTATACCATATTGTAACATCCCCCGACCATCGTGATCAGGGACACGCCACTACTTCAAAACAAAACTATTCTAAAAATCAGATTGTAACATACCCAACCACCCAAGCAAGGAAATGCCACTTGAAACTTCCATTCTCTGATATACATACATACATACATACATACATACATACATACATACATACATACATACACATATATATATATATAATCCATTTTAATAGACATAAACATACATCTCATACACATATTCATGTGGAAGCGATAATAAACACATACATGCAATATATACAGGCAATTCTAATAACATTATAACACATGTACAATATACACAACATACAATGAACACATAATTGGTACTTATATTTTTAGGATAAGACCTCAGACCACCGACTACGTGTAGACCTTCCACGAACCTCCCAGCCTTAGACCACGCTACTCCAAGCTAACAATATTTGGTCACCCCTGAGATGGGACTAAACTCCACCCAGGGTAAAGGAATCCTAGGCTAGGATGAGACTATGGAAAGTTGCACAATGCAACATTCACTCCAAGGAGCCTACTTACGCACACTGTTGACAGACTCGCATTCCCCACATGCCTGTCCCACCTTGAGAATATACACCATCACTATTTCATAGTCCATTGTCTACTCCAATTCCTTTCCAGGGCCTCAACAACAGGTCGGATCAAGAATTCTCAAAGATATTTAGTTGTATATTCAGTGCGTGTGTGAGATGGACAAGGGATGGAAAGAATTGTGAGTGAAATCGTGAGGAAATATGGAAAGACATGGTAAGAATGATTAGAATGGTGAGAGTGAACCCCCACATTGATGGAATTGCCCCACACAAATTTTCATGTATCCTGGATGACACTTGGCTCTCTAGGAGCTCATTCCTCTCCCCAAAGGAACTTAGGATATCTGGGTTTATTTCCCCAATCATTAGTAATTTGGGAAATACATTATAATATTCCATTGGGTTAATCCCTCAAGATTAGCCCCTTTTTCCTAGCCTCTCATCCCCCTTTCCCTTCCTAGTGGATCTTAGTCCCCTATAGCTCTTTCTTTGTGGCTGGTCTACACACAACAATGTATTTTATAAATAATATGCATAATTACATATACATAAATACGCTCACTGGCCTTAGCATCTAGGCTCTCCAACCTAATAAACACATAAGCCTCAAATCTTATAAATACTTGGCTCACAAACCTATAAACTTCATTAAACATCATTACAATTCAACAAGGGCTCGACTTTGGGGTATTATAGGCAACCTAGAATGCTTCTCTTCATTCTCTACTGTTGATGTGGATGTTTCTGTCTCTTCAATGTTCTTGTTGATCTTGACTATTTTAATTCTCAATGTGACAACTGCTTCTTCAAGCTTCTCAACCTATTGATCTTCTTTCTTCATCATCTGAATCTTCGTGACTTCTTCAATTCTCTTTTCTTCTTCAAGTTGGATCTTCAATGTGATTATTTTATCTTCAAGTTCTCCTTCTCGCTGACTAAATTATGCTTCATGATTCTTTTCCTTTTCAATCTTAGGATTGTCTTCTATTTCATTATGATTTTGTGTCTCATCACTTTCAATATTCAAATAGGGGCATTCAATTTCAAGATGTCCTACTTCTTCACAATTAACAAAAAAATACATACTTCGATTGACTTCACACTCTTCTTCTTTTGAATCTGTCTGACATGATGAACAACATACCTCTTTTTCTATACCTACTTCTTCTTTAGAAATATCCAACATTGTGATGGGAGAAGAATAGACAGTCTTCATCTTATCCCAGAGTTCTTTAGTTGATGAACATTTTCCTACTTTGTCCTTTACTAAATCAAGTAATCCTTCCAAGATAAAATACATTTCTATTTTTTTGTTCCTTTTCCATTCCTTATTGGATGTAGTATTTGGAGGTTTCTTTCTAATGGCATATCCTATAACAAATGAGTTCCAAACATCATATTCATATACCTGTAAAAATACTTTCATCTTGATACTCCATATTTCATACATCAAATCCCTCTGACCATTGAACATTGGTGCTCCATTCACTCTCCACATTTGTACTCCATTCATACTGTACTCCATAATCTACCTTCCAGTGATTAAACTATTTCTTGAAGGATCGACTCTAATACCAATTGTTGGAATACTTAGAGGTGGGGTGAATCAATATGAGCACTTTATACCACTTTTAACCACAATATATATATTATTTCACTTTATTAACAATTTTCAATAGTTTATCATCATTGTATCATTTATGATAGCATTCAATCTATATATATCATAAGCATGTAATCATACACATCATATCATAAGCATCAACATCACATCAAGAACATAGTACAATGATATTTACGTGGAAACCCAAATGGGATATAACCACATAATAGTTTTTTATATGTCAAGAATTCATTCATAGGAAGAACCAACTTCCAAATTCTCCAGTTGCAACTAGAACGAGGATACAACCCCCTATTTAAAGGATCCAACCTGAAGAAAGCTACAACTCCCTCAATTATATGGCTCCAACCAAATGGAGGCTACAACCCCCTGGGTTCTCTGGATCCAACGGGAAGGTTTCTACAACCACCTAGTTCTCATTCTCTAACTTGAAGGAAGCTCCAAATCCCTAATTCTCTGACAACAATTGGAAGGAGTATACAACCCCCTTTCATTTCCCTGTCCTGCCACCCTGAAGTATAAGTGTAGACCAACTATCACTACCACTGTCACTTCCACTTCCACTTTCACTATCCCTATCACATCAACATGTAACATGCCATTGTGTCCAACCTGTTATTGACCAACCTGTCAACCTATCCAACCAATCATTGTCTCATCCACAAAACCATATCCACTCACATCTACATGAAACTCATGCCAAGATCACCAAGAGAATATCTGAAACAATATTCTCAACATCACCAACACATGCCTCTACCAAGGATGTACCAATATCACCACATAATATCACAATATATGTGTCTCATCCAAGTACAAACTTGTACCATGCATCAACCTGTACCTCAACCTGTACCATCAACCATGTACCATAACAAGTGCATCAATCATGCACCAAACTTGTATCACCACATGTACCATAACAAATGCATCAACCATGTAGCAACACCTGTACCATACCATGTGTCAACCATGTACATCAACAACATACCATATACAATAAGATATCATCAATGAAGTGCCTTAACCATATGAAAATAATATGTGCCAAATTTGTACCAAACATATATCAAGATCACCAACAAGTGCCTCTATCAATATACCAATACCAATATCAACATCAACCATGCAACATCCCAACTATCTACCTCAAACAAGTGTCATATAACTCATGGTATGCCTCAACCAACTAACATAAACCATGTGCCAATGTATCCAAGATATGTACCAACAATGTGTCTCAACAAGTAGACCTCAATCAACATGCACCATACATTCAATGATGTTCCTCAAGTCATATACCAAGGCCCCAAAACACATCCCTCAAGCATGCTCCTCAACATCACCAAGCTACAACCTCATAACACAATATACCAAGCCTCAAATAAGCACCATAACCTGTAACCAAACCAGAACCAAACCAACTACTAATGCCTCTAATCAATGTACCATAACCTTTTGAAGGTGTACCATCAACAAGACATACCTCTCAAGTGTATACCATATCATAAAACAAGTAACCTTTAAAGTGTACCTGTAGATGAACTAAAAAAAAACATACGAACCTATAGCTTCTTTACTAACCTCAACAACTAGGTACCAACATTCTTTCTCAATTCTGCAAGTGCCTCACGAGACAGACACTAACTGACCCACGAGGATGCCTCACCTGATAGATATAGGACAACCTGTGATGGCCTCACTAGACAAGTTTGGGATGGCCTATGAGGATGAACTAAATTAGGGTTTCCTTAGGCTCTCTCGCTCTCCTTTTCAATACCACGAATCTCTCACTTCTCTTGCTTCGCTACCTCAGAATTGTTTGTCAAAAACTAGCCAAAAGATTACAATACTAGACCATAACATTCACAAGATATATATTCAATGTAACTGTGTTAGTGTATTTGGGAATGAATCCTTAAGAGTTATTTATACTTTTTCTAGGTAACCTCTTCCCTTAAACTTAGGGCTTCTAAAGATTTATTGTTGCAACCACTTTACCCTTTCATTCATTGACATGTAACAAACTAGGTCTTCTTGACCATTATTTGTGTTTTCTAACTTCACAAGGACATATATCCATATTTTGGGGAACCATCTCATGTTTCAAATATCACCGAAAATGAAATGACGTGTACTATCCATCTATGATGGTATTACTTACAATTACATTGTCCGTCATGACCATAATCCTCAATCAACTTCGAGTCCCACAACCACACCTTCAGGGATATATTTAGACTACATCAAATGTACCCCACTAACTCACCATCAATATCGATCATACAAATGTCAATCAATTGTCCAACATCTATGGACCTCACCAAGGGTTGACATCAATATCTAAGGGTTGTCATCAATGTCTAAGGGTTGATACCAATGACAACGAACTATCCAAACCAACTTTCCAAAATCCACAACCTTGTTTTCCTTTTGTTTGATAAAGGATATTCTAAAATAGTATTCGCTAGATAACTCACTCCAATTTCATTTCCAAGGATTGAGGTCCTTTGAGGTGTACATGTGCTTAAGGCTCTTGTGATTGGTTTTTAGTTCAAACTGATATCCCATCATATAATGTCTCCACAACTTTAGGGCCATTACAATTACAACTAGACCTATATCATGAGTGGCATAATCTAATTCATCATCCCTATGTTTACATGAATAATAAGCAATAACTCCCCCTTACATGAAAATTTCACCTAGATAGTTCTTCATTGCGTCTATGCATATGAACAAGCCTTTGTCCATGTCATGTAGTCTCAATATTGGGCCATGTCATCATATAGGTGATTTTATAGAGAGGTTACTAGTAGTACTTCATGAAATGTATTATAAAAGCATCATACAAGCACACACATGAAAAATAGAAGGAAGAGAAAAGTAATGGAGAAACTAACAACAAGTATGCTTTATTATTTCAATATATCACCAATATAACACCACTTTCTTACATTCATGATCCCATATTTATACTCTAAGTTAATTATCAATTAGTTACAACTACTTTACTACCTTGGTCAGTCAACCCAACCCAGAAGTTGAATGACTTACAATTCAACTTGTTGTTCCTATTCATCTAATACTTGGTCGATTGGTGGATCTAGTCAACAAAGTTGACTAGGCCCTCCAAGATCTCCCCTTCCATAAAATACTTATTTTCCCCAAAGAAGAGGAATATTTAGAATCACAATTACAAAATATAAAATATTTACAAAGTTTGAGATCATCCAATATTGATCCTTCCTACTGGATTATGTAGGAAAAACTAAAGTCTTTCTCGATATTTCACCAAATTGTGTTGGTTTTCTATCTTATATTGGTGGAGATATTGATTGTGCTTCATGGGTCAACATTATATATGATTCCTTGCTTGCTATTGGTTGCTAAAGTGTTTGATTAGTGACTGGCTCTAGTACTATTGGTGATCAATCATTGGCTCTGGAACTGTTGGTTGTATTTGTTGGTGATCAACCACTGGCTCTATAACTGTAAAAAAAATTCTCCATCAATTGGTCAACTACTTTTTATGGACATGTTTGTTGTGTGTTAAAAGGTTGGTCTATCGAGGCTTCTTCCCTCATTTATTTATTTATTTAGGTTTCCCTTTTCTTCTGAGACCAATC
This sequence comes from Picea engelmannii, assembly GCA_009831015.1. Lineage (NCBI taxonomy): Eukaryota > Viridiplantae > Streptophyta > Pinopsida > Pinales > Pinaceae > Picea > Picea engelmannii. Next base: position 169,235 of record ML794592.1, read on the forward strand.
TACGCCTTGTGCTTCAAACTCTCATGTCAACATCCTAGGTTCAATAAGTTGAGCTTGTGATGTAGATGTGCATGGGTTGAAAAATTCAAATCTTGGTCTTTGTGGAGAGGGTACCTAATGTTTCATATAAGGTGTTACTTTATTTTTTGGTTGATTCAAGGATATTGTATATATGTGTGGTGCAAGCTATTGGAATCATTTTTCAAAGCTCTACCATTATTCTATCATGCATTGAGGTTGCACTTCTAATGACTTCATTTGTGATAAATATTCCATCTTTGTGGTGATTGGGTTGTCTTGAACTGTTTCCAAGATGGGATTGCATTGTTCCTCAGTTTTTTGAGGTTGTTGAATTATCTAGATCATGTGATCAGTATATTTCAATGCTTCTAGTTGAAATTTTTTTCCTTCTAGGATCCATTGTCATTCATTCTCTAGTAGCTCTATATCGACTTGTTTCTATTGGTTTATATGTTTTGTTAAGTCCTCAGAGGCATGAAGGTTAGTTTGAAAATTATTATTGTATGCAATATATTTCATAAGAATTTATTATAATTTTAATCGTCTACATGTGGATGCAAAATAGGTGGGACAATTACCATTACAATATTCATTCTAGATTCCTCATCATTAAGTGCTTCAATATTTTCTTGATTTCTTTGAACATGGAATATTCTATTTGTAGATAAATTTTTATTGGATTTTAATTGGTTGTATTGGCATTGAGAGTCACCCTAATATTGCAAGAGGATAAGCCCAGTACCCATCAAAATGGTTGTGCAGGTAGGTTTATGAGTGGAGGTCAAATGGACAAACCTCAGCATGAGAATGTTTAAACACAAAAAAATGGGCTAGCGATGCATAAGCAAATGAGGTTCTCATTAACTTAAGTTAGTGGTTTAAGGCTAAAGGTGATAAGGAAAGATACTTAGTAAGGAAAGTGGACAAGTCTTCCATGAGCATCCGACCTTCAAGCAACTTGGTGTAGAAAAACTCAGGCACAAGAGTACTCTTGACCTCAATTTTAAGATACTGAAATATATCACAAAAACATTATAATCAAACCTCCATTACAATACAACAACAAAATATCATCTAGATCATCCATCCACGAGCATTTCAACATGAGAGGAAATAGGACTATGAAAGAAAATAATGAAACAGATCATAACAACATTATAATCAAACCTCCATTACAATATAACTACAACATCTCGTCTGGATCATCCATACACGAGTATTTAAGAACAAGAGAAAAAAAGATGATGAAAGAAACTGAATTCTATTAATGAGAAAGTCTCAGGTCTCATACATAACCAGAGAACAACTCTGCTATCAAATTATTAAAAATAGGGATCTCTTCTCCACCATCGACCTCAAAAAAATCTTAAACTGATTTATTATACTCATATCAATGGACAATCGTTAGGAGAGTCATCTATCCATCCCATCCAATGTTTTTTGTGTGTTCATCATTCTATCAGAATGTGCCTATATCCTTATGTCAGACACAAGCTTAGATGGGCCTACAAGAATAAAGGTTTCCAGTTCTGTCTCCATGCCATACCTTCCATGCCTTCTGTTTATGGAGTGAGTCAAGGTTTCAACTACTAGTCCTTATCCATTAATTGATTTTTCCTCAGAATCGAGACGAGGCTAGATGACTAGGGGGAGGTCGCATGTTGCTATTGGATACGACACTGAATGAGCATGTGATTTTGAGGCCATCGAAAGCGGTTTGGACCCACACCACTTTCGGGCCCAAAACTCACCACCTTCCGCTACGTAGCTCTCCCACAATACCATTGTTTAGATTTTGGCCCGCTCAAGGATTTTAACGCCCGAGCATGTTGCGACGCTGAAATGAACTATGGTCATTGATATGGTCATGATATATGATATGGACAGACCTTCTCTTTTAGCGCCCTTGCTAAATTTTATCTTCCTACCAACTATAACATCCTTCAAACTGCACTTAGAGATGGCACTAAATTGAACTGCACAGGGGATCTCTACTATTGAAAACTTCATCCGCTCGTTTTCCTATGCTCATGGTGATCACCTGCAACCCTTGACAACTTCATGTGATAACATTTTGTTTTCCTCCTTCAGTTGGTATTTCAAGTAGACAAGTTGGTGTATTAACTATTTCATAGAATCTATTTGATCCTCTTGTTCATCTAGTAAGTTGACCTACATATTCTCTTGATCTATTCTTAAGAATTCTTCCCATGTGGATTTATTTTCTTTCCTTGATGTGAGTGTATTCGATTCTTTCATAGTGTCCTTTAATATCAACATGGTTTCTTTACTCACTTCACTATACAAATCCAATATTTGAGTGTTGGATGCACAAGTTGGGTTGAAAATTTCCTTGGGATTTGTTCTTAGATCTCCCTTTATTCTAAAGTATGTAAATATTTTATGTTTCTTTCTCTTTTCTTGCTAATATTTAGCATGGCTTTCCCTTTTCTTTGACCTGTGTGCTATCGATTTTGGTGTCTTTGGTGTTGGTTTCTAGGTTGGTATTGGTTCGAATGGTTTATGTTCTATTGGCTAGTTGATTGGTGGATTATTGGGATCTTGTGGAGTGGTGTGAATGGGTATCATTGGTGTTGTGGATTGTTCCTTTACTTGATCCATCGACTACTCTTCTTCTATCAAATTTGTTGTCCACTAGTCTACCATACCTGGCTCATTTACTTGTTCATATTATTGTTTCTCCATTGGTTTCTTGGTCATTTCTTCCTCTCTTGTCTTGTTAGTTGGATGATCCGTCAATGGTTGATTGTTTATGTGCTACTCATGTTGCCCTATTAGGTCTGCAGGGTTGTCATTTGTTGTTTACAATGGTTTCTTGATGACTATAATTTCTCGTTCCATTGGTTGGATTGATATCTTGAATCATACTATTGTGATTCATCCCTTGCGAGTGATTATTGTTGTTCATTCCTTGGAACTGAATTTTGTTCCTCGTTCCTTTCACCTCACTACTAGTGTTGAGACTTTGAGGCTGATTATGATGAGAATTGTTAGGAAACGTAGGATGGTGGAATAATTGTTGACTATATAGTTAATTCAATAAGCAATTGAGGTTCCTTAATCTAGACTTTATTTTGCGCTACCATTTTTCTTTTGCTGGGTCTGACATGCTTACGTTTTCTTGTTATTGGTTGACTCCTTGTAGTGCTTGATTCTTGTTGGTGATCTTATTCTTCTCATTTTCTTTCTTCCCTGATTTCCATTTTCTTTTTAACTATGATTTTATGCTCTATAGTTGGGATACGTATTTCTCCTTCTTACTCAATTTCTTCCACAAAGGAGGGTCCAAAAATCGAGTCAAGAATTTGTTTCTTCTTATATGCTTGCTACCTTGTTGGTTTACCTTTTTGTTTCATTTCTACAAGCACCTGTTGAGCCACATCATCTAGTTTATTTTTCATTTTGTTGTCTTCAAATTCGATATCAGTGATTCCCTGTAGCAGTTATCACCAATTGATTTTTGCAAATACCTCAGTGGCTTTGATTGGTTTCTTGTCTTGTTCTAGATGCTTCTTTTTAGATAACATTTTTTTGGTGAGATGACTAGGGTGTCTTTGTCGACAAAAAATGGTATCAACTTATTTCTCTTCAAATTCTCCATTTTCAAGTGGAAAAATGATATCATCTGTTGGGCTCCAAATATGCCATATTTTCTACCATGTAAAACATCCATTCATCATCTATATTCTCTCACTCTTGATACATTCCATAAACATTATCATGTCACTTACCACTGCTGTAATGAACCTCCTGTTCGTCACGACATCAACTCTCAAAACAAGTGCAATATATATATATATATATATATATATATATATATATATACACACACACAAGGGTAATAAATACATTATACTTTGTGTAGAAACGCGATGACTAACATGTCGCATGCAACGGTGACAACAACATGATGGCCCAAGATGCACATCAAGCATCTGGAAGCAAAGAGCGACAATCAACCAACGAGAATAAAAAGACTAACTACCTGCTCATCCTACCCTGCAATGGTTAGGACCTCCAAGACACATAAGCAACACTCAAGCCCAGGTTCCCATCAATTTTGACCATTTAAGGTCTCAGGGCTGGCAACTGTTTTGAGGAACATGGAGGTGTCTACATCCCGCCTGACATAAGAAGACCAAGCAATTAAATGTTTACAACCAGGTACAACAATAATTAATGAACAACCACATCCTCTACGGAAAGCGCAAGTCGGAAGGACTCCGACAAAATCCAACCAATGTTAGGAAAAGGCATTATCTACGACTCAATTGGCATTTAATTACAAATAAATTACTCCATTTAATTCCCATTAGTCGACGAGTTACCAACCCAACCTTAAAATAATGTACATTTAATTAATTACAAATCCCCATTTACTGAATCATAATAATTGATTGTACTTAGTTTCAAGGACCTTACATTTTATATCTTATCAATAATAATGAAATTACAATAACATTACCATAAAATAACCATGTCATTACTTTTTATATTACAATAACATTGCAATTAAAATAACAAGGACTTTACATTTTATTTGTTATCAATAACAATGAAATTACAATAACATGACCATAAAATAACCATATCATTACTTTTTATATTCCAATAACATTGCAATTAAAATAACAATGATTTTACATTTTATTTGTTATAAATAACAACAATGAAATTACAATAACATTACCATAAAATAACTATATCATTACTTTTGATATTATAATAACATTGCAATTAAAATAACAATGACCTTACATTTTATATGTTATCAATCACTAACATTACATTTTATTTTTATCGCAATAACATTACATTTACATATTTCAAAAACAATATATTACAATGACCTTACCCTTACGTGTTACATTAACAATATATATTCATATACATATTTCATAAACAATATGTTCAATGACAATACCTTTACGTATTATAATAACAATATATTACAGTCACAATACGTTTACACTTTACTATCACAGTTTATGTTATCAAATAACCATAAAAAATAGTTGTTGTGAGTGCTGCCAAAAACCAATCGGGCAACTGATGCACGCATAACAGAAATCATGCATCAAGTTGGCAGCCATCAATGGCAGCGATCAGAGACCAGAAGCAAGTCGGCAATTTCCAATTTGGCAACTGTCGGAATCCAAGAATCAAATTGGCAAACTCCCTCCTGAAGGCAGAGGCATCCAATCATACAATTCGCAGAGGGAGGATGTGTACTGCATTCGCCGAATGCGGCCTTATACAAATTGCAGAGGAAAAATGGGATAAATGCATGAATTTAACACAGCGCCGAGGCAAAAATTTTATGAATTTCTCATAGTTTGCAGGGGCGAAATTGGACGATTTCATTACTTAAAATCGTCTTTAATTCTCATCCCAGAAGGACGGGTGTTATCCTAAAAGATGGGTTTCACCCAGTGGCTGTCATCATAGAGTTTATTGAAGGAGAAAAAAAATATACAAACGTAATATCACTAAATTTAAGGACACGCAGATAAAAGCAAATCCTAAAATACCACTGCATTCCACCAAACTCTGCATAGAAGAACATTGTTGTTGCGACCAACACAAACACCAAGTTTATCTCAACTATGGGTTCATAGGAAAGTTGGTAGAGTCTGAGTATCAAGGTGATGAAGATTATTAATGGAAATACACAGTCAAGTAATAATCCACGCTGTAAAAATAAATTTCAGCGGAAGGTGAGTGCTATTGTGAGGATTTCGCTGCTAGTTCTAGGCTGGAGGCACTACAACACAATGATGCAAGACATATCTAGCATCTCATGCATCACCTCATGCGTAGTGTAGAGTTTATTGGCAAGTGTGAAATCGTGGTCAATCGAAGGGGCAATTCGCCATCTAACACCAGGGTAATCGGTGTACGAATGGTTGTAAATTTTTTGTGTCGAAAATGGCGGATAGTCAACACATAATATCATTGCCAGGGAAAGTGGCAGAAGGATAACAATTAAATAATTAAAAACGATGTCACAATTTGTAAATCTCACTGTGTAATTAAGACTCAAACGTAGTCCCAATATTTCACAATGCATACAATGGGCGCATTTTACAGAAGGTATAAAGACATGATCGATAATAAATCACTGAGCCTAAATAGAAAATTTCAATAATATAAATGAAGAATGTATCGCTGTGCAGAATTGGAACATGATATAACTCTGGCATACATTAAGAGTTAATCATTCCTTCACGACAAATCTATTTCCCTACTCATAGAAATTAAAAGAACAAAACCAAAATGGTTGGGCATACAACAATGCCTCTCATAGGCTCACAGTCATCTACAGGTTCCTTTGAAAACACAACCAACAAATCATTTCTGGTGATGACAATCATTGGGGTAAGGTGGGAGAACACCAATCAGATAGGGGATAATATTGACAACAAGGGTGACTGTCCAAAAGAGTTAATCACAGCCACAATAATTTAAAAAGAAACATGGCCATTCAAGAGGGCATCAACAGAGTTAGGTTACGAAGGAGGTAATGCAACACCAGGCTGGTTCATCTAGCAAATATATAACAAGCAATTCTAAACTTATCCAACGATTAGAACGCAGAATTAAAGAAACATTTCCATCATTAAAATTTCAAGGTCATGAGACTAGACAATCAACTACCTACTCAATACACATGTAGATCCTATTCATACATCCTAACAACATCCTATCATTCAACAAGGAAGTGTACCATTGCCCTTTTTCCTGCTCCGGGTGTCGTCTGCGCGCTCCATGCCGCTCCCGCTCATCGACCGTCGAGACCTCACCGGTACGTCCCAGCCAACTCTAGGGGTACTCTACTTCCCCCTTTATCCCCCCGAGCCTCAAAGGGGCCATACACTATCCAGAGGGTATGTCTAGCTCCCAGCTCGCCTCGCAAGGCCAACCTACCACTCCTCTCCGAGATGGGAAATCCCAACTCCCATAAGTAATCAGTCAAGTCAATATTCCTGCAACGTAACATTACGCTCACAGAAGGTCCCCTTCATCCTTCTCCCTCCTCTATTTTATAGAGTTTCCAACTTCCTTTCTTTCCCTAAATCTCATTTAATTAAAGTTTTAATAAAATTTCCTAAAATTCTCCTTCGTACAAGTGTCACCCATCCCCCATGTTTCTCCATTAATTAATTAATTTAATTAATTAATTGTCTTATTTCCCTCACCCACCTAGAGTTACTCCTAAAATCACTCCTAGGTGTCCCTAGATTCCCTTACAGGTTTTAAAGGCTTTCCCTAAAATGAAATTGCTAAATCCATTTAAAATTAGAAGGTTCTTTAATGCAGATTCTTTACTAAGTTGGTTTCCCGCTTTTTACCATGAGTTCCCCTCTTTCCCTCTTTAGGTTACCTCCTTTCCCTAATTTCCTAATTTTTATATTTTCCCTCTTTCCCATTTTTATTAGAGCTAAAAACGACAGTTGTGCAATTTAACCTCTTTTTCCTTTTATTATTAATTTAGTATCTTCTTAAACCATCAAAAGTTAAAATAATTAATTTCTTCTTTACGTTTTATATCCATAGATTTTATTTAATTTCTTACTCTCTTCATTTTACCCAAAAATTTATGAAGACCCAAATTATTACTTAAGTGGATTTTTATTTTAAATTTTATTACTTTATTTTTACATAGATATTTTCTTAAGGGTAGACAAAATTTTACCCCTAGTGAAGTTTTAGACTTAGAACTTAGATTCTGAACTGGGCAACATTTAATTAGGGAATTTGTTTTAAAATTTTCTTAATGTGTTATTTGTCTTAGGGCCATCTAGGTTCATCCCTCTATCATCATCAATGCGATGTGCCCTTAAGGACGCACTACGTGCTCTAGGGGTGCCACTTGCCTCTTGATTGATTGGTAGACATTAATAACCCCTGGAGTCAACACTCTTCCAAGTGAACTTGTAGGAGACTAAGGGCTTCTAAGGAATAAGGCCCCCGCCTGTTGCAGTCTTCCCTCATGGCATCGTGGGTCCTCCCGAACTAGGTAATCGTTAACCTACAGTTCGAGCCATGGCAAGAGTGCTAGTAGGTTGTGGCAGGGCTACTGTCCACACCTCTCCCTCAACCTGTCTGGTAGTCATGTGTGGCCCCTTTACTCCATATGTGAGCATAACTCATGTCAATAACATGTGTAGGATCACTAATATAATGTCTCAAAACAGATACATGAAAAACATTGTGCATATGCCTCAAGGAATCAGGCAAGGCTAGTCGATAGGCCATGGGCCCCTTTCTCTCCACAATCTCGAAGGGTCCCATGAACCTAGGAGATAGTTTATCTCCCTTCCCAAACTTAATCGAACTCTTATGCATTTTAACCCTCAAGAAGACTCGATCGTCGAACTCGTAACTACGGTCGACACGATGCACATCAGCATAACTCTTCTGTCGATCTTGTGCTTCTTTAATCCTTTGTCTTATTTTTTTCATTTTCCCTTCCATTTCTTGGATCACTTTTGGTCCCACCAAGACCCTATCCTCAAGTCAATCCCAACTCAAAGGCATCTGACATGGTCACCCGTAAATAAACTCGAAAGGCACCATCTTAATGGTGCCCTGGTAACTGTTGTTGTAAGCGAACTCTACTAGTGGCAATAATTATTCCCAATGCTTTTGTTGGTCCATCATGTACATGTGCAACATGTCCTCCAAGGTTTGTTTCATTCGTTCAGTCTATCCATCAGTCTTCAAGTGATACGTAGTACTAAGGTTAAGTTGGGTTCCCAAGGCCTCTTGGAAACTCGTCCAAAATCGTCTAGTAAACACCGATCCTCGATTGGAGATAATCCTCTTAGGCATGCCATGCAGCCTCACAATCTCACTGATGAAAACTCTAGCTATGTTGGGTGCCTGATACGTTGTACGCAAAGGAATAAAGTGAGCACTCTTCGTCAGAGTTTCTACTACCACGAAAATCGAGTCATGTATCCTTGTCGTTAGTGGCAATCGAACAATAAAATTCATCGAAATAATAACCTCCCATTTCGATTCTGGAATAGCATGTGGTTGTAGAAATCCTGTTGGGTGCCTATGTTCAACCTTTACCTGCTGACATTCTAGACATCTGGCCACATAGTTGACTATGTCTGCCTTCATTCCCTTCCAGAAGAATAAGGGTTTAAGGTCTGTCCTCATCTTCGTGACTCCCGGGTGAGCCATGTAAACTGTTCTATGAGCCTCGCTTAGGATCAACATCCTCATCTCGTGGTTTGCCGGTACATAAATCTGACCTTTAAACCTCAATAAACCATCGCTATCAAATGAAAATACCTCAAATCATGGTGCCATCATAGTGTTTTGTCCGAAAAAAACCTCAACCTCCTTGTACCAGTCATCGTCACGCTGTAAAGTTAAAATATTTTCTCGTCGATTCGTCTAAAGAGGAAACACTGAAAATATGTGTGGTCTCCGACTCAATGCATTTGCCACTCTATTCATTATTCCTTTTATGTAAGTAATCTCGAAATCGTACTCACTAAGCAATTCTGACCAACGTCGTTGTCGTCCGTTCAGGTCACTTTGTGTAAATATGTGTTGTAGTCCACAATGATCAGTCTTTAGTTCAATTTTTTGTCCAAAAAGGTAGTGTCTCCAAACCTTCAAGGAATATACAATGGCTAATAACTCCAAATCGTGCGTCGCATAGTTCTCCTCATGCCTTCTCCATTTCCTCGAAATGTAAGCAATCACTCATCCGTCTTGCATCAAGACTCTGCCTAAAACTTCCTTGGATGTGTCAGTGCATACCAAGAAGTCCGCGTCCATTTCAGGGACCTCTAGTATCGGTGTTGTTGTCAACAACTCCTTAAGCCTCCAAAATGCTTCCGCGCATTTCTCGTTCCAAACAAACTTCTTGTTTTTCTTCTGCAATTCTGTGATTGGATTTTCTATCTTTGAAAATCCCTCGATGAACCGTTGATAGTATCCTGCTAAACCCATGAAGCTATGTAATTTCAAGACATTCGTCAGCACAGGCCATTCCATAATAGCCTCAACCTTTGTTGGATCCATGGCGATGCCTTTGTCGGAGATGACATGCCCTATGTAGTGAATCTTCGATTGGTAAAAAGAGCATTTGGACAACTTCACATACAATTTGCATTCTCACAAACACTGTAGCACCAAGTACAAGTGCTCGTCATGCTCCTCCTTCATACGAGAGTAAATCAAAATATCGTCAATGAACACTTGGACGAACTTGTCCAAGTACTCGCGAAACAACCCATTCATCAAACTCATAAATACCCCTAGGGCATTTGTCAGTCCAAATGGTAAAAAAGTAAACTCATAATGTCCAAACCTCATCTTAAAGGCGGTCTTAGGGACGCCATCCTCCTTGATCTGTAACTGGTGATACCCTGATCACAAATTGATCTTGGAGAACACCGTCGCACCCTTCATTTGATCGAACATATCATCAATTCTCGGAAAGGGATACTGATTCTTGATTGTGGCCTTGTTCAGTTGACGGTAGTCAATGAAAATCCTCCACTATCCATCCTTCTTTCGTATGAAAATAACAGGCGCACCCCACGGTGACACACTAGGACATATCAATCCCAGGTCCAGCAACTCCTTCAGTTACATATAAGTACCATAAATACCAAAATACTAGGTTCAAAGAAAGAGACAACCTAGGTGAGGTATATAACAAGGTGAGAAAGACTTGTTGCAAAAAAATATGAGCGCATTAAGGCTCATAGGAAGGTACAGGATATTGAGAAATAAAATGGGGATTAGTAGAATGAAAAATTCCATAGAAAGGTGAAATAAGATGTAGACATCATGAAAGAATAAGATGGTAGAGGAAAATATAAGCAAAGAGGGAAGTTCAAGTAGAATATAGACTACTAGATATGAACAGAAGAAGAAAAAGGTAATGACATGTTGAATAGGAATGGATCATGACATATGACACGACGAGGAGAGTGTCACAAGAAATGAAGAATGAGGTAGTAAAAGGAAAGAGTAAGAAAAGGGAGATGAATACACAAAGAAGTAATAAGTAAGAAATAAAATCAAGGTAAAGAACAAATAATATCATGTTTTGTGTAGATGCAATAAATCCATGAAAATACATCCCTAATAATTTTAATGGTCCTTGTATAATGTTTGAAAAAGGTCTTAGTCATATGTTTTTATAAAGGATAGATTGGCCCGAAATTAAATTGTATGTACTTGATGTAACCTTGATGAGGTATGTATTCAACAAAATTTTAATGTTGAAAGGTTCATGGTGCTCTAAAACCCACTTTGTAGTGTAAGGTTTTTGGTAAGAAAAAATCACTCATCATGAGAGAGAACCTACTAAAGGAAATAAATAAATGACGAGTCAAAAAGAGAAGCTCAATCATGGGTAGAATCATCGATTTGAGGTAGTCCACAATTTCCACGTAGAGGGTTTGAGGAAGACCATAGTTGACCGAAGATTTTAGGAAATCCACAACTAGTAGAAGATTGGAGGTAGTCCACAACTGGCATACGATCTAAGGAATCCAGAGAAATTGTAAGTCATGAAAAAGGGTCTTCCATTGTTGAGCATGAAAGGGATATTGAAAGTCATGAGAAAGGACCTATAAAATAAAATAAAAAACAAGATAGGATATAGAGTCAAAGGAAGAGTGGTTCAAAGGATCCAATCTACCAACCATGGAAGTAGTATTCATTAACTCATGCACACGAGCCCATGAATATTTTTTTCCTTGGTAATTTGATGTAGGTGCATTGAGAGTATGGTTACAGGTAACCCAAAGAAAACATGGGATGATTACTAATGATGATTCAGGGGGATTAAAAGCTACATGTATGAAAAAATGTGATGGAATAATGGTTGATGAATGATATTTGAGAAAGGGATTCCTAGAAAACCAGTGGATACAACGAATGGAAACCCATGTATTCTGATGGATGGTAACACTTTTATATGGAATTAAACAAACATTGTTTATGTTTGCAGGTACAATATGGAGAAGATCGAAGATAATGAATGAAGAAAACCAAAGATTGTAGAAGAAAAATATAAGTGAAGAAAAAGAGGAATGAATATGAATATGAGACCAGTTCAAAGGACCAGTAAAAAGACAAATGATTGCGTCACAAGTAATTTTTAAGGGGGAGTCCGATGAAATAATTCCTACTTGTGATTATGAATAATTTCTAAATAATGCGATGAAAATGTAATGATGTAGAATAATTCTTTAAGTCTGCATACGAATTAGAGATGAGAAGAAATGAGACAAGTTAGGGATGAAGTTTTGTGGAGAGATTCATTGATATGTTGTGGAGAGAGTTATGAATATGGTTTGAACTAACCCTCTAATTATGAAACAATTTTTATGGTCACCTATCATTATACAAAGGACCATTTGTAGAATAGAATGTATCACACAAGAATGGTTTAGTAAGATACTCTCTTCTTTTGAGGTTTCTTGAGAATAAAATTTTTGGTATCCCTTGCTTTGTATAATGTATGTGTTTATATTTTGTGAGCTCTAATGTCATCACATACCACACATTCATCCAAAAACGTTTTAACATCAGTTTTAAGACCTTCCTTGAAAAATTACTTTTTGATATTGTGGTACGTTTTCAAGAACTATAAATGACCTTCTGTAGAAGTGTGAAATTCCAAATGGAAATTTTGTTTGAGATGGGAATTATTACATTAATATAGTTGATATTTATACCAAGGTAAATCATTCTTCCACCCAAGTTTCTCTAATGCACTTGGGTCCTCTTGTGGTTTTTGAACAATCTTCCATACCTTTTGATATTGCTTCCATTAAATCCTTTGTTCTTCTACCCAATCAAATTGTAGAATCGAAATATCACAAAGAAAACCCTCTATGTCTTATTATTTCCTTGAAAGTTCATCTGTGACCATATTTTGTTTTCTTTTTTTTGTAAATAATTTATAGGTCATAACTTATCATCTTTGTAAGCAATTTTTGTTTCTCTTTTAAATATAATCATTATTCCAATAATTACTTCAATCTATCATGACCTATTTTCACCTTGAAGTGTCTTCCCATTAGGTAAGGGGAAAATTTCTTAATTGCATGTAATATGGCCAACATTTCCTTTTCATAAATGGGTTTGAGTATGCTATTTACTTTATGTTGGATACTTTCAAAGGAAATAAACCTTACTTCATGCATTAAAATTGCATTAATTCCATGTATAGAGGAATCCCGTTCCACAATATAGATTTTTGTGAAGTGGGATGTTGCTAAGATGGGAGTCCTACACATACCCACACTATTTTTGAAATATTTGGTTGCTTCTTTTTTCCAAGAAAATGCCTCATTTCTTAATAACATTGTTAGATGGGATACTATTTGACCACAAGTTTTGATAAAAATTTTGTAATATCCTTTCAATCCTAATAATCCTCTAATACTATTCATATTTTTTGGAATTTTCCATTCCATCATTGGTTTAGTTTTGTTAGGGTCCACTTTGACACCTTAATGAGATACAATATCACCCAAATATTCCAATTCTTGAACCCTAAAGGAACACTTGGAAGGATTTGTATATCATGTTTTCTCTTCCAATAGTTTTAACACCATGTCAACATATTGTACAAGATCTTCCCAACATTTATTGTATATTATTATGTCATCAAAAAATACTAAAAAAAATGTTTTGAGTAAGGGTTTGCAAATAAAATTCATCACGATTTGAAATGTTGAAGGTTCATTAGTGAGGACAAATGGCATGACCAAAAAATCATAATGACCTTCATGTGTTCTAAAGGATATTTTGGGAATGTATTGTAGCTTCATTCTGATTTGATGATATCCAGTGTAGAGATCTAACGTAGTAAAAAAATTCTACTTGCAATTAATCTAATAGTTCATCAATGACAAGAATATGAAACTTATATCTAATGTTAATTTTGTTGAGTTGTCTTTACTATGGACGCGGACACCATGAACCATTATTTTTTGTAACCATCACCACTGGTGAAGAGAAAACACTTTGTCTAGCTTGAATGATGTCAACTTCTAACATTTAATCCATAAAATATCATCTTAATACTTTATCGATAAAATATTTTGTCTTGTACTTGATTGATTTCTTGGATTGTACTTGATCCATAAAATATGAGCTTAGTACATTAATGTAATTTTTAAATTTTGATCCCTCATCCTTCATGTCATAAAAAATGTAATGTAGATGGTGAAATTTTCCATTCCTCTTAACCAATATTCTACTTGAGTTCTTGTTTTAGTTCCATAAAGAAGAGGATGTTTGGTCCTCCTTAGTTCTCTCATCCTTAAGTTTAGGGGTATTCCTTGGAGGTCTATCTTCTTCTTTGTTGAATGTTTTTGTGTTTCCTATTTTTTTGTATTGTTCTATGGTATTATTAGATGTACTTCCTTCCTAATATATTTCCTTACCGAGGATATTCCTCAACCTATCCATGGGATGTGCATTCAACAAACCTATGACATAGCACATTAATTCATTGGATATTAAAGAATACTTCTAATTTTACCTGATATTGATAAGTACTTACCCCCCAAAAAAAGTTGAACCCCCCTCCCAATACATCTTTTCAATAATAAAAAAACTTATTTTTACTAGGTATCCCTTATTTATGCCAACTACCCCTTTTTGTACCCCTAATACCTATAAAACCCCCTACCTTCCACATCCCCCCTAAATAGCTACAATATATTGTCTCTATTTTTCAAAATTTAAAAACCCACTTTATGAATGAACATGATAAGATATTTGTAGGATTAAACCACAATACAAGACCTAATTGTGAAAAATAAATACTACACTAGTTAATTGCAAAAGAGAGAGAGGAGAGAGAAAAATAGAATCAATATTCACACATGAGAGACTAACAAACCAACTATAATCACAATGTATTAATCCTTGATAATGAGTACAATATATACGACTCTCCACATGAGGATTAATGCGTAATGGGATTTCCATGTGCATGCTCAAATTATTACAAAAGTGTGTTCTATATCCATGAAATAGGAAATATCTCCTAAAATTAAGGAAATAGGAATTATCTCCAAAAAAATAGGAATTTTCCTAATGGTGGCTAAAAAATAGGAATTGGCCTAATGGTAGCTAAAAAATAGGAATTTTCCTAATGGTGGTTTATGAGCCCATGGTTTTGGAAACCCATGGTATTTTCCTATGGTATTACATATAGGAATCCATAGGATAAAAATATACCTACTATAAATATACATGTTATAAACAAAAATCCTCCTAAATATTAGGAAAAATGGAAAAAATGAGTATGCCACTAAGTATGTAGTTGAACGTGTACCCCAACACCCCCCTTGAAACAAAATTGTGGTGTGCACAGTTATGATTCCAAACAAAATGAAGCCATGTTAGGTACTCATGTACAAGGATAAATGCATAACAATTGAACAAAAGTGAGGTAACAAGGGAAAACCTAGTGGGAACAAAACTTCCCTCTAAAAATATGTATCTAACAAGAAAATAATGATAACATATTTAGTTTCTAAGATGATGTATTCGTCACTCCTAGAATGTACCTCAATGAGACAAACTTTTGTTTCGTGAAAGTCTTTGTGAATATGTTAGCCACCTGCTCTGAAGATGGAAAAAACTACATATCACTGACTTCATCCTGAATAAAGTGCATATGAACCTAGATGTGCTTGGTCCACTACCTATGAAATGCGTCTCTACAAAAATTTAAAGTACTCTGATTATCACACCATATTAAATATCAGATGATGAAAATTAATTCCCAACTCTGTATGAAAGTGTTGCAACCAAATAGCTTGAGTAGCAACATTCACTGCACCCATGTACTTTGCCTTTGTTGATGATAAATCAATTGTTAGTAGCTTCTTACTTGACCAACATATATGTCATGATCCAAGGTAGAGGACATATTCAGAAGTGTACTTGTGATTACTGCTATCTCCTTCCCAATTTGAGTTTGTGTAACCAACAAGATCCAAGGAAGATACTGCTACATAGTGTATACCAAAACTGGTAGTCCCTTTGACATATTTGAGAATCCTCTTTGTTTCCTTCCAGTGAAGCTCATGAGTCTCCTGCATGTACCTGGAAACTGATCCAACTACATAAGAGATGTCTAGTCGAGAGTGTGTAAGATAAATAATACTCCCCACCAACTGTTAATATATAGTATCGTCAACGAAAGGTGATGCACCGACATCCTCTAGTCTAATCCCTGACTAAAAGGGTGTTGGAGTTGGATTTAAATACATCATATGAAACCTTTCAAGTAGATATTTGGATACTTGGACTGAGACATCTTGATTCCTGAATCATTATGGTTGATTTCAAGACCAAGAAAGTGATATAACAGTCTCATATTTCTCATAGAAAACTTGTCATGCAAAGTGGTCTTCACTACAACAATAGAGGAGGCTAAGCTCCCTGTGATGAGTTAATCATCTACATATAGAACTAGAAGTAGAAGTGAATTTTTTTTCCTCGTCATATACACATTAGGATCTGATATACATCTAATAAAACCTCCAGAGAGAATATAAGAGTCCATTTTAGCATACCATGCCCGAGGTGCTTGCTTGAGTCCATACAATGACTTCCTCAACTTGAAAAATAGTGATGGATATTGAACATATCCCTTTGGATGATCCATATATATCCTCATTAATAACTCCATGTAAGAATTCATTATTTACATCCACATGGTGTACCTCCCACTTTCTAGTTGCTGCAATAACTAGAGCTAATCGAATGGAATCAATCTTGGCAACCGATGCAAAAGTATCCTAATAGACAATGAATTGTACATGTGAGAAACCTTAAGGTTCTCAATGAGCCTTATAATTTGTAATGTATCCATCAAAAACCCTCTCTGTCTTTAAAATACACTTACACCTAACAAGCTTATTGTTGGAAGGTAGAAGAACCAACTCCCATGTGTTGTTCCTTATTAGGGAATTGTACTCATATTTCATAGCTTCCTCCCAATGGGGGTATCCTTTGTCCTATACAAAAGAATGAGGATCTGATACAAGTTACATATAACAATAAATAGGAAGCAATGACTCCATATTATTAAAATCTTGCATAGGCTCCACAAACTGAGATCGAGTTCTTCGTGGATCGACAGGATCACCCAGTAGATCACATGTTGCATGAAGAGTTTTTTGTTCCTATCATGGTCGATGATATGGAACTGAAACTTATTGTTGCTAATAAAAAATATCTCGTATATCATATTCATATATATGACCAGAATAAGTCTCATAAAGTTCTACAACTAGTGGCGGTGGAGATGGAGGTGTGGACTACTCTGGAAGTACCTGTGAAGGACCCTCTTCAAAATTAGCACTCCTTTAAATGAATATTGTATATGAATTAGTATATAATAAACTATATCCATTCAATCCATCTATATATCCAACAAAAATACACTCCTTACTTTGATCTTCCATATCTTTCCTCCTATTGAAAGGGATCCTATGCCATGCATGGGAACCAAAAATTCTAAAGTGAGTGACTTCCAATTTCTTCCCACTCCAATATTTATATGGAGTGACTCCCTTGACTTATTTATGAGGAACTATATTCTCAATTTAGGATGAACATTTGATAGCTTCAACCCATAAATTTGGAGGTAGTTCTCTATCTTGCAACATACAGTTGGCCATCTCTTTCAATGTCCTATTATTTCTCTCTGCTACCCCATTTTGTTGTGGAGTATATGGAACTAGGTGTTGCGACTCTATACCTGATTTTGAAAAAATATACTCAACATCCTTATTAAAATACTTTCCTCCATTGTTTATATGAAACCTCTTAATCCTCTTCCCTGTTTGGTTCTCAACTAGATACTTGAAATCTTTAATACACTCAAAAGACCTCAGATTTTAATTTGAGAAAGTAGACCCATGTATATCTCTAAAAATCATTAATGAAATTAAGAACATACTTATCTTTAATTATCGATGGGTGTGGCAAAAGACCTTTAATATCACTCTGAAACAAATCTAGAAGTGATTATTATCTCCATGATTTATCTCTGTTGAACTTCTCCTCAGAATGTTTGCCTAGTATGCATCCCTGGAAAACTCCATTTGTGTACTCAATGTGGGGAAATCCATCTACCATTCAACCCTTAGTAATATGATATAAATATTTAAAACTCATATGCCCAAACCTCTCATGCCACAAGTTGGACTCTTAATTAGCATGTGTTAGAAGAGATACATAATTAGATTTATGAGTGAAGTGAGAGAAGGTGTACACCCTGGGATGGTGATTAACCTCACCAAAGAAAAAAATTTAACCATTTGATAAGTCATAAATAATAACTAAGACTCAAGTGAACTCCACCTTCTTCCCTAAACCTTAATGAGTGACTTGATAGATGGAGAGAATATTAACTAAAATATTTGGAACATGGAGTACATCTAGATCCACTCTACCCCTACTGCACACCTCTGCAGGAGACTCATCCCCCATGAAGATCGGTGGTCAAGAGAAAGTCCCCAAGTCTGAGAAAAGTCAATCTAATGAGTCCATGTGATAGGTAGCCCATGAATCAAGCACCCAAGCATTAAAAGAAGATGAAACAAGTAATTCAGGACCATTACCTATTTTTTATGATGCATTTTTTCTTGCATTATATGGAACATAGTCATTGAGGTGATGTTGCTCAAGTGTTTGTGCCATGAGATCTATGGTATTTTTCATGCAAGAATTCTAAGGATGTAACCTCCTATTACAATCATAACACTTTGTCTTCTACTTCTTTCATTTTGATTCCTTGGAACTTGAACTCTCATATGTGGAATTTTTTTTACCTTCCTTCTTGTTCTCTTCGTCATTCTTACCCTTGTTCTTCTCCTTATTATTATTTGAACTTCCTTGAGTTGTAAGTGCATGGGGCTTCGAATTCTTAAGTGCCCCTATTTGGATGAGATTTTCTTGCTCATGGATAAGTGACTCCATGAAATCATCTAGGGATGGAATATTCCATGTAGACCGCATAGATAACCTGGTAGTATGAAAAGAAGAAGTGTAGACAAAATACTCTAGTCTTATTTTTGTTATAATTGGAAATATTAATTGTTCATTTTTCTTATCAATTCCACAAGTCTTAACATGATAAAGAAAAGTTTTAAACTTACATAAGTAGTCTTGTAGGGTCTCGAAATTTCTTGGAGTCAACACATGTAGATCATTCTCTATTTGATCACCTCTTAGATTGTCTTTCTTTCCTATAAAACCCTTCAACTTTTCCAAACATCGTTAGGAGTCTTGCAAGTATCGATATGAAAGAGGAGATATGGAGAGATTCTCAAGAACAATATCACGTAGGCTTCATATACTATCTTGAAGTATTTTTATTTCTCTATTGTTGATGTAGGCTTGACCTCAATCCCCATGGCGATGTTATACAAACCCTTGCTTCGAAGTAGAATTTGTATCTTGTCCTTCCACTCAAAGTATTTGAAGGGTGTCAAGATCACTGAAGAAGATGGTTGATCCATAGCTCTCTATGGGTTGTCAAATCTGATTTATAAACTTACAATAAAATTTAATACTCTCTCAAAATAATTTCTTGGATACCATGTAGGATTAAACCACAATCAAAGACATGATTGTGAGAAGGAAATACTACACTAGCTAGGAATAAAATATAATCCTTTATTAATAAACTGACTCTAATAAAAATGTATTAATCCTTTATAATGAGTAAAATATATAGGACTCTCCACATGAGGAGTAATGTGAACTTAGTGAGATCTCTACATGAAGTCAACATGCATTCCATAATAGAAAAAATATCCTAGAATAAGACTAGATTCCAAGAATGGAACTAAAGTCCTATTTGAGTGAGAATTTGCTAATTATGGAAAGTCATTAAATAAGTGAAGTGAGTTAACTCCAAGTAGTATATGGGTAATGCACACTTCTCTAGGAGGATAATATTCTTAATAAAATGTTCTCTATAGCCATGAAATAGGAAATATATCCTAAAATTAAGGATATAGTAATTATCTCCTAAAAAATAGGAATTCTCCCAATGGTCGCTAAAAAATAGGAATTGGCCTAATGATAGCTAAAAAATAGGAATTTTCCTAATGTTGGTTTATGATTCCATGGTTTTGGAAACCAATGGTATTTTTCCATGGTATTACATACAGGAATCCATCGGCTAAAAATAGACATGCTATAAATAGAAGTCCTCCTAAATAGTAGAAAAAATGGAAAACAATGAGTATGTCACTAAGTATATAGTCGAGCATGTACCACAACAATATTGGTCAAAAAGGTGAATCCTCAATGAGTCTATTGAATGCATTTATTTTAAAAATACACTTTGAGCCTTCATCTATAATTATTTTGCTTCTATGGATCCTAGAAATAGTTCTCAAAAAGATAATAATTATAATAACTAACAATGAGCAATCATGACACTTCTTAGCGAGCACTACTATTAAGCCTAAAATAAACAATTAACAAAAGGATGAAGTGTTCCAATTGAGTTCTAATGCCATATGCCACATCACTCATGGATGGTTCCCCAAAATCAAAATCAATTTATTTTATTCTGATACTAATTTCTTTGTGTTTTGTCATGACTTAGTCATGAACTTAAATTAATTCTACACTAAAACAATTTTCTCTTTAGATCTAGGATTGTAAGATGAGGATTCTCCATGAGCTTTGTTGGGCCCGAGATATGATTGATTTTATTATATTTATTAGATAATTTTTCCGAATGTATATATGCGTTTTCATGTTTTGGAGGAGTTTTTGAATGGATTTTGTGCCAAAATGCTATGATCCATAGCAGGTATGCATAATTCATGTTCTATGATGATCGTGAATGTAATTCAGTGTGTTTTTATGTTTCCATGAATCTAATTCACATTTTTTGGTGTCGCAGGGCAAAATCGCAGCATGTTTTTGCTTTCGGCACTCAGTCCGATACTCCATCCGGTACTCAATTCGATACTCGGCCCGACATTTTGTCCTGCACAAAAACGATGGGCGACTTGGCAGCTAGTGGTGGGCGAATCAGGAACATGGGTTTTTCTCGTGCTTTCCCCCTCCAGCTACTAAACTCTTGACAACTCAGTTTGGGTTGTTAAGTTGGGTGATTATTGACTTGCTCCATTTCGGCAGTTAGGGCATCATTAATGTAATTCATTGTTTTTAGAAGAGTTTTGACCCTCCAATGGTCGACCTATTAATCTGTAAAGCCTATAAATACCACCATGGTGGCCATACAATAGTTAAGCAATTGAAGAAGTAGTGTGTTAGAGACAAATACGATTTTCCCTCTGTTTTGCCATTTTCATTTTGCCAGAATTGTATAAGACTGTGTTTTTAAGTTTTAATAGTGAAATCGCTTTGCTAAGTTCATGGTGTGCATTTGAGAAGTGACCACGACTTGATGGGTGGCCCACCAATAGTCTGGTAACTGTTCTATGAGTTTGTTTATAAATTACATAGCATAGATGTCTTTTATTTTATTTCCTGTACATGAATTGCTATTTTGTTTCTTTGTCATATAATTTGTTGTTATAGTTTAACTATTTTAGTTCCCTTTTGCAGGTTAGTATGAAGGCCTTTGTCAATATGCACTAATTTCTTAGTTAGTAGGAACAATTTTGCAACTTAGACACTAACCCCCTGTGTGATTAAATAGTAGATTGTATTTTATTTATGCTTTCAAAATCAAGTTTGAAACATAGTTTTACAACATAATTTTATTTTATGTTTTCTTTAACAAGGATTCAATGGATGGATAGTATTAGTTCTAGTTTTCATTTGTAGATTTCGTATTCAAATGTTATTTATATTTTGCTTAACTAGTTGTCAATTAATTTGCTCATTAGTTTACTTGTTATATGTTAGAATCATGTTTAATTTATGTTTATACGCATTTTCCTTTTTGCAACTTGAATTATTAAATAGAACTAGTTCGTGCAATTTCTTTCTTAAATTTAGATTGCAATTCCAATTTGTAGTTAATGATTGAATTTAGTTATGGGTTTGCTTACGTAGTATAGAATGCAATTGAATTTCATAATCTCGTTATATTGTTGATGGTTAATGCATGTTTACATAATCACATGGATATGCAGGGTAATTGATGTTGTTTCCTTAATAGCTAAGTTTTCATTGGATTGCCTAATTCACATTTTTCATTTTGTTATTGAAGTCAATATCGAGATTATCCCTCTTGAATTATATTTCATTGTTAAGTTCCATCATGATATTATAAGACACCAGAGACATTCACACAACCATCAACACTATATTTGAGTTTTCATAGACTAGAAGATAGTTTTCTTGTTGTTGTAGGATAGATAGTTTTCTTGCTATTGTAGGATAGATAGTCTTTTGCTTCGTTAGGTTAAAGAGTAGATTGCTTCTCATAGATTAAGAATTAGTTGTTAATTCTTCTTTCTGCCAATTAAGTAGATTTCCTTTGTAAATTAGAAATAGTTGTATTAAGAATAGAGTTCAGTTGTCTTTTAGCTTAGTTAGTTGCTTATTGAGTAGTTTTTATTAGTTTTACTTGTTGTAGAACTTATCCTAGGTTAGTTAGCTTCTACTTGCTTTAATAGGTTAATTGCTTACTTGTCTATTCTTGCTTTTATAGTATAGTTTCTCATTTATTTACTTGATTTCATAGGGTAGTTGTTTAATTGAATTCAAATAGACTAGTTAAAGTAGTTTGCTATTGCTATTTTCTTATTGTTATGCTTAAATAGTTTTCTCTTGCTTACTTTCATGATCAATTAGTTTGCTTCGTAGGGTTTTTCATTTTCTTTCCTAGAACTATCCATCGATCCTTGGTCCAAAAGTAATTAGGTTACCTAGTTTAAGTTTCTTTAGTAGGGTTTTCTCATTAGTAGTTTTTTACTGAAGAGATTAGCCCTTAGATAGTCGCTTCCTTAGTTAGACTATGCCACTGCCATCCCTTCTACCTTGTCATATATTTTTCTACAAATCTAAGTTTACTTACTCTGGCTTGACAATTTAATTGAGGGTTTTTAGTGTGTTTTTAGTGCATATAGAACACCCATCATTTTTGGCATCATTGTCGGGGAGCTATCTCAAGGTAAGAAATAGTTAGGAAATAAATCATTTTTAATCCTTAGCATTAGATTGGTGGCGGGGGAAGTTTAAGACAAGGGGTAAGAACTTGTGCATCTGCTATTGCAGGCTCCCCCAAACCCAATGGTATTTTTTTCCTTCTGTTAATAGACCTAGAAACCCAATGGTAGCTTTCTCTTTTTTCTTTTGTTTACTTTTATGAATAGACCTAGAGACGTAAAAGGGAGATACATTAAATCTAAATTAGACCTTTCAACCAAGGTTCTTTCCGATATTTTTGGGGGAAGGAATGTTCCACTCATAAGCTCCGCAGACTGATATCGAAAAGCAGGAGCTAGGTCAACTGAAAGAGCTAAAGCAGTCTCTGAAGAGACTAACACAAGGAGCACTATAGAACAAGAAATTGAAGCATCAATCATATTGGAACAGGAGGCAAGACCACTCGAGCCTTTCGTAGAACCAAACAATACAACCTTTTCTTTTACACCACCACCTGGAGATCTTAAATTCAAGGACATCATTGACCCTGAACAGGTGAATATTTTGTTTGGTAGCTCATCCAATGTAATTATCTCTCAAACTGACTCAGAAACTTTGGCATCAATAATCTCAATCGGCTTGAGTAGAGTCCCAGATATCCAATCAGTAGGACGACCTTTCCATCAAAGAGAAACCTTGTTCTCTTCAAAGATAAAACCACCTAGGTACTCTCTTTTTGGAAATCAAACCAACATGGATGATCAAGAGGATCATAACAACGTAAGACATGGGGAGGAAGAAGAAACTGGAAACCAAAACGAAACTACCTTCAGGTTTCCAATTTTGGACACCACCCCAAATGTCAACATGAAGAACATCCATCTCTCAGCACTATCTACCGTTTATAGTAAAAATAATGAAGATCCAGACACCTTCGTATTTGAATTTGACATCTTATGTAGGAGATATAACTACATACAAGATGCCTATAAACTAAAACTCTTTCTTTCCACCCTCAAAGACTCTACACTAAGATGGTTCATGCGGTTGGGAGAATCCAATATTAGATCTTGGAAAGCCATGAAAGACATATTTCTTAAGAAGTACCAAGACTACTACAAGACCAAAGAGTCTCGTAATGACATATTTAAAATCCAACAGTTAGAAGAGGAGACTCTCGAAGATTATATGGAAAGATTTGGTTATATCTCCCAGATGTCAAAATACCATGACCTCCCAAAGGATGCAGTTAGGGCTCTTTTCCTTAAGGGAATTTTAGAAGAATATATAGAGATACTTAACCTAATGGCATCATGTGACATCTCCCATAATCCATTTTCTGAAATATATGAAATGTTTAAAAATTACTGAAGGAGTAGAGCCAAGACATGGAAGAATGTTCAGGACCCTTATAATAGAAGCTTAAAACCGGTTAGTTTAGGTGGTATCATGAGAGAAGATATAGGGAACCTTTTAGAAAACGTGAAGATAGATATCTTAAGAACAATTGGTTCCCAGTTGGACACCCTCAAAATTAAAAAGAAATAGGAGGAAAATTACGCAATGAGCATATATTGCCCGAGATGCAGAAGGAAGCATTCCTCAAGGGAATGCCCATTAGATAACATTTTAGTTTGTGGCTTTTGCACGAAAGACCAATCAACCGAGAAATGTCCATCATTTCTTAGTTTATTAGCCATATATAGGAGTGGAGATCCTGAGGATTCCTTTTATGCACCTAGGAGGCCATGGAAGCCTAGGAACCACTACTACATTTGGGTCAAATTCCGACGGCGTGTTCGACGCAATTGCGACTTTCTATTGTCGAAAGACCGACAAACCTCGGACCCCCTCAAACGTCGTTTCACATGACGTCATTTTTCCGACGGCCTAATTTTCGTCTCTCTTGCGACGTTTCAAACGTCGCAAGAGAGACGTTTCAAACATGGCAAGACCGACGTTTCAAACGTCGCAATACCGACGTTTCAAACGTCGTAAGAGAGACGTTTAGAACGTCGCAAGAGAGACGTTTAGAACGTCGCAAGAGAGACGTTTCAAACGTGGCAAGACCGACGTTTCAAATGTGGCAAGAGCGACGTTTCAAACGTCGCAAGAGAGACGTGGCAAACGTGGCAAGAG
>ML794593.1:0-21441 GCA_009831015.1 Picea engelmannii
TCCCGAGGCATCACATTCCACAATAAAGGTTTTTGTGAAGTCTGGAGTGGTCAAGACAGGAGCTTTGCACATCACCTCTTTAAGTTGTTCAAAAGCTTTAGTTGCCTCTAGAGTCCATGAAAATGCATCCTTCTTATTTAGTGCCATTAAAGGTGCTTCTATTCTTCCATAGTGCCGAACAAACTTGCGGTAGTAACCTATCAAACCCAAAAATCCTCTAAGATTCTTCAATGTTTTGGGAATTAGCCAGTCCATCATGGCCTTAATATTGTTAGGGTCTACCTTAACACCTTCATGAGATAAAATATGACCCAAATACTCTACCTCCTTCACTCCAAAGAAACATTTGGATGGGTTGGCATATAGTTGTTGCTCCTTTAGTAGTTGTAGCACCTTGTCAACATGTTGCACATGATCCTCTCAAGACTTGCTATAGATTAGTATATCATCAAAAAATACTAACACAACTTTTCAAAGGAAGGGCTTGAAAATGGAATTCATCAACCCTTGGAATGTGGAAGGTGCATTTGTAAGGCCAAAAGGCATGAACAAAAATTCATAATGGCCTTCATGAGTTCAGAATGATGTTTTTGGGATATATTCTTCCTTCATTCTAATCTGATGATACCCTAAAGGGAGATCCAATTTTGTGAAATAGATTGCTCCATGTAGTTCATCTAACAATTCATAAATGACGGGAATAGGAAACTTATCTTTAATAGTCATCTTGTTGAGATCTCTATAATCTGGACACATACGCCATGATTTATCTTTCTTGAATACCGTTACCACTGGTGCAGAGTAAGAACTTTGGCTAGGTCTAATAATGCCAGCCTCTAACATTTCTTCAACCATGCGCTCAATTTCACTCTTCTGGGCATAAGGGTATTTGTATGGCCTGATGTTAGGAGGAACACTCCGAGGAATTAGGTGAATTTCATGATCATGATTTCGAGTGGGTGGAAGACCTTTGGGAATATCTTCAAATAGTTTCGAATGCTTCTCAATGATCCCTTGGATATCTTGAGGAATAGATGGATTAGATGTTTGAACATCTAGTGAGCATAGTTGTGCAATAATGCCTTGATGCCCCTTTTTCAATAATTTTGTCATGCTGTTAGAGCTTATCACCTTACCGGGTTTCCCTATGACACCTCTTCACTCAATTTCTTTTACTTCCAATGAAAATTTCATGAAAAGTTCTTGAAAATTAAAATCCACTGTTCCTAATGATTGTAACCATTAGATTCCTAGTACAACTTCAGCACCACCCATGGGTATAGAAATCATTGGACTATTCATTACATATTCCCCCATAGTAAGATTGATCTTATTGCATTTTCCTGAGAAATTGATAGTTCCTGCATCTGCAATCATTACTTGAAACTTTGGCGCTAGATATACAAAGCAATTGAGATCTTTGGCTAATTTATAGTGAATGAAATTATGAGTACTGCCATAATCAATTAGGACTATTACCTTTTTCTTTTTGATGTATCCTTCAATCTTGAGGGCTTGAGGAGTGTTAATTCCAGCTAATGCATTACACGATATCGTGGGAGTCAATTATTTAGATGAAATTGCTTCTACATTTTCATCTTGAGATGGTTCTTGTTCTTTTTCTTCTTCCTCTTCACAATCTATGTAGAATAATTTCTTCTCACCACACTTATGTCCCTTACTGTACTTGTTGTCACAATTAAAGCATAAACCTTTTTCTTTTCTTTCCTCCAATTGTTGAGGTGTCAACCTTATAGTTTGAGGTGTTATAGAAGAAGGAGCATTATTCTCTCCATAGATGTTGGGATTGGTCCTTCTAGTTGCCATAGCCATATTTTTACTTTCAACATTTCTTGCCACCTTAAATGCATTCTCCAATGATTTGGGTTCCCAAAGGCGAACTTCATGTTGAATGTTATCCTTTAAAGTTCCTATGAATACATCATTCAAGTGCTCATATGGAATATCTGTTACCTTTATATTCAATCTTTGGAAGTTCTCAATGTGCTCTATAACCAAACCCTTTTGCTTGAGATTTATCAATTGGCTAAAGAGGGTATTTGTCCTTGTATCCTCATAGTGTGGTATCATTTCTTCTGTGAAAATTGTCCAAGTGACGAGTGATTTGCGAGAACAAAGCCATTGATACCATACAAATTAATTAGGTTATAAATATAAAGAAGAAATTCGTACCTTTTTTGTATGTGGCACATTATGTAGATCAAAGAATTGCTCCATCTGAAGTATCCATGTGATTGGGTCCTTGCCATCAAACTTCCTCATATCGATCTTATGAATGTGGTTGGTATTCAACCCAAAGTTGGAATTTCTCCATTCTTCATTCACCTTCCTTGTGTCCTCATCATGAATTTCATGGGATACATTTTCACTTTCAGGTGTCCTCTCTATTATGAATTTTTTCAATCCTTCCATGATCTCCCCTTTTAAACCCTCCATCATCTCTTGTAGTTCATCTTTTTTTACTGTCTTATTTTGTAAACAATTTATGTCCCTACACATTTCTTCACCTTCATCAAGAGTCCATGTAGGATTATCTGGAGGCTTATTTGGTGTAGAAGTTCCCTTTTTGGGAGGCATGTTGGCAGGGTATCACTTTTGAACCTTGATTTTTAGGTGGTTATGCTAGACAATATTTCTTCTGTTGTATCTCCAAAGTTTTGGCCCTTCTGGGTATGCAACTTTATTTTTTTGTAGTTCTATGATATTTCTTCTCTGCAATTCCATAGGTCTGATCAAAATTGGATGTGCCAAGTGGAATTTATGGTAACTTCCCCACAACTTGATGATTTTTCTCCTTTCTGGGAGATGTCACTTGTATAGCGTTCCCCGCACAAAATAATTGATATAAAATTATGAAACTCATACCAGAAATACTACAGACTATCCACTATCCAATGCAACCAGTCTCACTCAATTTGGATACTCTAGGAAGAAGTTATGATTGTTTTATGTGGAACACCTTCTTGAGACTAGTCAATAGGACTAATCAGATACCCTATCTTCCACAAGGTGTATCTACAAATGTAAGACGACCCAGAATATGAAATTTTTAGCAATGATAACATACTAATTTATGTGAGTATCATATGGATTTAAGGTTCTGAAACGTTATAGAAAACATTTTATAGCAAAAAGTCCGCAATGACTCAATTCAGGATGATTCCAGAACCCTATCTTGCAGAGGATGTATCTCCAAAATTATAAGGCCTCAGGAGATGAAATTTTAACCCAATGTACCTTGATCTGTCTACTAAATATCCTCCACTCTGTTCCTTCTGAAACATTGTAGAAACAACATTATAGAGAAAATTCCAAGGTGTCTCAGATGTAGCACCGAAACCCCAAGGCCTTGAGCCTCTGATACCATATGTTAAGAACAAAATATCAATATAGCATAGAAAAACCTTAGAATAAGTACTCAATGCCTTGAAAAAGATAAAAATTCAAATAATAAGTCTCTTCAAGGGGGAAACCTCCTTATGCCCACATAAACATACAATTCCAAGATGATTCCAAATGAAAATGTCTCCTTGGTATATATAGGAGACTAGGAGGTATAATTACAACTAATGGAATAAAGATGACATAAATAAAATAACATTACTAATGTAATATGCCCCAATTAAGGGGTAATGATCCAATATTAGGGCTTAACAATGATATCCCATTGATTCTAGGTAGTTAAACACCAAATGTGTGCCCTTATAGAAATCTCGATTCCATTTTCCATTAAAAATGAAATTGGAAAGATATTTTAGGAATTGTCAGAGGAAGGAGTGATACATCCTATTACTAGCCCCTACTAGTCCTTGATGGTCATGATTTTGAAGAAACAAGGAAAGTAACACATGTTTCTGGAATTCCATGCCCTTAAAAAGTTGACAGTGTGAGTATTTAATTTATGTTCTCTATTTTTTGCATTTCATATTTTTCATAAAAAATTTAAGCGTAAAACCAATAATTAAAGAATCTGAGATCTAAAGGAAATTAACCTTCATAGTAAATATTTTATTATTTTGTTAGATCTGTTGTGAGGAACTATCCAATGGATTATCCACAATAGTTTACAGATCATTTGGTGATGGTTGACTATGGTTGATCCAGATGGATATTGGTGGCCACCCACCTATTCCAAATGGCTCCTCTTGACAGTTTTTAGTTGGACACATTTCTTTGTAATGATGAAATTTCTTTGTACTTGTGCATTTTACACTTCCGAGGCTATCTTGAATCCCTACACATCATCCAGGTGGATATTTGTGGCCTCCCACCTATTCTAATTGGCTTATTTTGGAAATTTTCATGTCAGTACATCTTTCTGTACTTCTAGGGCCATTTTGGGGCCCTAAACAATGTTGTTTTGTCTTTACACAGTCAAAATGTAGACGGAGTTAGATTTTGACGACATAATGTGTATCTCTTGAAAAAACCTTTCTAATAATCTATCACACGCATAAAATGGAGGTCGTATGCAAAATTTATGACCCCGGGAAGCTGAGGTACCAACTTACCCATCGAGGCCCACATAACTTTTGGCGTTTCATCTCATAGGGTTAGGTTTTTGGATGTCTAGAATTTTGGCATTCATGAGTAATGTTAAAAATTCCTCTTGAGCCTCATTGTAATCATTCTAATTAGATGGATGCATGTAGAAACCACATCTCTCTCAGAGATAGCTACCACCATTCGAGCAAGTTGTTTTGAGTTCTGCAGTTTTACAGTTTCAACCAAATTTGTTTATTCAATAGAAGTTATTATTCATTGGATATCTTTTGTTGTTATTCGTATCTATGTGTTATTATATTTAGTCCATTATTCATTTTTTTCCACTCATAAATTCAGATCAGTGGTATCAGAGTGGTCTGCTCTTCATTTTATTTTTCTTCATGCATGTCCTTGAGAAGATATGGGTACAAGAAGTTGGGACTCGAACCAGTCGATATTTTTCAAGATTGGCTGCACCGAGCCTGAAAACAATTCATGGGGGGTGGGAATAAATATGATGTAGCAAGAGATCCTTTTAAAGTATTTCTCAAGGAATCCCTTGCGAGACAAAAGAAAAAAATGATGGAGAAATTTGCATAGATCCTTCGGCGGTTTCCCACAAGAGACACATATTCATCAAGCGACCATGCAATCCCCATAAAGGTACAATTAAATTTTGATATTCCATTATTTGAAGGAATGATAGATGCAAATGCTGTAGATAAATGGATGAATCTTCTCGAAGGGTATTTTTCTGTTCACATTTTTTCGATAGGGAAACAATTACTTTTTCACTCCTCAAGGTTGTCCCCCATGTTAAGGAATGGTGGGATACTTACTCCGAGAAAAGGACCACAGAGTAATTTGAAATATTTGTGGTCACCCCCACATGGGATTCCATTAAAGAACAATACTACCCTGTTGGAAGCTATGAGGACTAGTACACAAGATGGAACACACTGTGTTAGGAAAGGGACCAGACAGTACCAGACTTCATCAATATTTTCCATAGCTTGTGCACCAAATTGGGTATCAAAGACTCTAAAAAACATTTGGTGCTCAAATACTGCGACTATTTTCATAGATACATTCAAACAAAAATGGATTTTTTGGACATTGCATCATTAGGTGCATCTTATAGATATGTTGTCAAGATCGAGCATAAATTTAAGAAGAAGAGGTGAGATTTTGGATCTAAAAAATCCTCACAACTGAATTAGGGAAAAGGTAGACCCAACCCACAAAAAAAGGAACGAAGAAATGATGGTCAGTCTCAAGACAACCAATCCAAGATGTAACCCAAGAAGGGTAATGAGAAGTCGAAGAAGGACACGGGAAAGTGGTATGAATACCATAAAATCCCTTTGCACAAAAATGAAGAATGTCACTCCAAGAAGTCATTGGTGGTCGATATGAAAGCTTCCGAGTTAGAGGCATATTCTAACTCCAAATCAAATCCATAAGGAGGGAAGTGGATTATCGATGTCGAACCCAATGCCACTGTCACTACCACCAAAGTGAAGCCAAGTTAGCCAGAAGATCCAGAGGAAGGGGAATGCCTCTTTCACTCACAGATGTAGGTAAATGTGGATCCACTTCATTTCATTGTCGATAGCGGTAGTCAAAAGAAAATGATCTCAGTAGAGGTCATCAAGCAACTAGACCTTTTGACGACATTGCACCCTCAACCCTACAACATCAGCTGGCTTCGCCAAGGAAGAAAACTCTACATCATCCAACAATGTCATCTTCCCTACGACATCAAGCCCTTCAAATATGAGGTATTGTGTGATATTTCTCCCCTTGAAGTTTGTGATGTCCTTTTAGGACAACCATATTTGTGGAAGCGACATGTTCTGTATGAGTCTATACCCCGTAGACTTATTATTACTCTAGGTAGACAATTATACAGGATACCAAAGGTAGCGATGCTTACCGCTATTTCTTTAATCTTTGATAAGAAATGCAGTAAGGTCATTTCACAGAACTGGGAATTTTGTCTTCTTTTTAATCCATGATCACAGTAACCAACTGTGGATTCTCCGGCAAATGAATTTGAAATTCCTCACCACAGAAATCTGAAAACAGTAAGAAGAAGGTCACTGCCACATCCATGACCTATACACAAAGACTCTCTTTGCAATAGAAGCAAGTGGATGGGATCATGGAAGAGTAAAAAGACATCTTCTCACCCACCAGGGTACCACTGCATTGCCAAGTCAAGCATCCAATTAATCTAACCGCTGGTACACCTTTTCCTATTGGACCAATCTATCATCTCTCACTGATGGAAAATGATGAAATCAAGTGTCATATCCAAGAGCTTCTTAAAAACGGGAACATTAGACCCAACTCCTCCTCTTATGGAAGCCTTATTGTACTAGTGCAGAAGAAGGATGAGACCCGGTGAATCTGCATTGATTACATAGCATGAAACAAAATCATAGTTAGAAACCAGTACCCAATTCACTGAATTGATCACCTTCTTTACCAACTCAAGCGGGCAAAGTTATTCAACAAGATTGACCTAAAGTCTATCTACCACCAGGTTCCCATCGAATCGACTGATGTATGGAAGATAACCTTCAAATCTAAAGAAGGTATTTTCGAATGGCTGGTCATGCCCTTTGTCTTAAAAAATGCACCAACAACTTTCATGAGGTTTATGGATGATGTATTAAGATACTTCACCAACTCTTTTGTGGTGGTATATCTAGATGACATCCTCATATTCAATAGAACTTGGGAGGAGCACATGCAACATATTCAATAGGTTTTTAGCACTTTGCGGCAACACAAGCTATATGCCAAGTTGAAAACATTACATTATGGGAAAGGAGACAATCATCCACATTGATCACAAGCCTTTGTAGTTCATACAGACATAGGGGAAGTTGCACAAAGACTTCCACAAAAATTGGTCCAAATACCTGCAGTTCTTCCATGTCAACATCAAGTATAAGACAGGAAGCACAAATCGTCTCACTAACTTCCTTAGTCAACCTCCTGTGGCTGCACTTACCACCATGCTCCATTTCTGTGGCCATGAGGCATCTGAGTGGCCCCGACTTTATAAGCGAGATACTGAATTCACCACCACCTATCATCTCTTGGGTATAGGTGTGAATGTCACCGATTTTCATATTCAATATGGAATGTTATGCCAACTAGGCCACCTCTGTGTTCCTACAAGTGATAATGCAATGATGATTTGGGAGGCTCACTACATTCGGATAGCAGGACATTTTGGCATGGAGAAAACTGTGGTTGTTATATAGAAACATTTTTATTGGAAAAAAATTCAACATGATGTTAGCAAGTATATCAGATCTTTCACTACCTGTGCCATTTCCAAGACAACCATAAATAAGAAAGGATTATACACCCCCCTTCCTACTCCTAAGAGGCCTTCGGAATCCATCTCGATGGATTACATGTATGGTCTTCCATCCACCAAGAAAGGCAATGATTGTGTATTTGTGGTGGTTGATCAGTTTTCGAAGATATCCATTCTCACAGTTTGCAAGAAGAGAATCATAGTGGTATATACTACCAATCTCTTCTTCCAATGAGTGTGGGTCCATTTTGGGATACCGTAGACCATCATATCTGATCGGGACAACATGTTCCTCAACAGATTTTGGTCGAGTCTCTGGTCACTGTTGGAAACCAAGATGACTAAATCCACTTCTTTCCACCCTCAAATCGATGACCAAACATAGGTCATTAAGTAGATGATTGTGCACATCCTGCACATGTATAACTCTAAGAATATGTGTACATGGGATGATAGTCTTCCCTATGTTCAACACAACTACAACAGGGCTCTCCATAGCTCCCCCAACCATAACCCATTTCAAGTGGGGCCGCGATTCCAACCCTTGGGTCCCATTGATGTTGCAATACCTCTTGCAACCACATAGATATACTCTCCCATTCTCAGTCTGAGGCCAAAAAATCCACCAGATACATTGAGTGGATTCAACATATCCACCAACATGTCCATGAGATTTTGTAGAAATCCAATGCTAAGTATAAGCAGTGCCATGATCAACATCATGTACCATATGAGTTTTAGATGGGAGACAAGGTATGGTTACATTTGTAGAAATAATGCTTTATAGGGCCCCATAGGAAGATCAATCCACTTCTCTATGGGACTTACACTATCACCAAGGCTATGGGTGAGAATTCTTTTGAGCTAAACACTCCCCCCTTCCTTGGCTTGCACCCAGTGTTCAATGTCGATCTCCTCTGACCATATTTTCCACAATTATTAGACACCTTGGAGATCGCAGAATATTTGAAACCAATAGAGCTCAACCTCGACTGCATGGAACAAACATCTACTGGTCAGATAATGGACAAACAAATCAAGGGAACTCGCCAACAAAGGATCCAACTTTATCGGGTTGTTAAGGTAGGGAAACTCCTACACCAAGGAAAGTGGCTCACCTGTGTCCAAATTTTGTATAAATTTCCTCACCTAATGGGGGTACTCACACAATGGATACTATTTCTTCCTAAGGGGCGAGGACTGATCCAGGTGGATATTGGTGTCCACCCATCTATTCCAACTGGCTCCTCTTGACAGTTTTTAGTTCAACACATTTCTTTGTAATGATGAAATTTCTTTGTAATTATGGGGTCTGTACTTCTGAGGCTATCCTGAATCCCTACACAACATCCATTTTGATATTGGTGGCCACCCACCTATTCCAAATTGCTTATTTTGGAAGTTTTCATGTCAATACATCTTTTTGTACTTCCAGGGCCATTTTGGGGCCCTAAACAATGTTTTTTTTTTAATTAATTGTCTTTCCATAGTCAAACCATAGAAAACTTTAGAGTTTGATATCATAATGTGTGTTTCTTGAAAACACCTTTCCAATGGGCTATCACATGCCTAAAACAGAGGTCGTATGCAAAAGTTACAACTCCGAGAAGTTGAGGTATCAACTTACCCATCGCGACCCACATAAATTTTGGCATTTCATCTCCTAGGGTTAGATTTTTGGATGTCTAGGGTTTTGGACTTCATTAGTAATGTTAAAAGGGTCTATGGAGCCTCATTTTAATAATTCTTCTCATACAGATGCGTGTAGCAACCACATCTCTTCTCAGAGATAACTACTAGCATTCAAGGAAGTTGTTTTCAGTTATTTAGTTTTATAGTTTCATCCTATTTTATTTTTTCAATAGAAGTTATTGTTCACTGGATATCTGTTGTTTTTCTCTTCATCTTTGTGTTATTGTATTCAATCCTTTTCACTCATAAATCCAGATGAATGGTTGATAATGGTTATGGTGTATTGAGATGTTTCTCAATATTTATATAACATTGAAGCATTCACATTCACAAACTTATTTCAAATTGTTGCACATGTGGTTGTTGGTATTTATATTGGATTGAGATGTTCCTCAATGCTTATTTCACATTGAATCATTCACATTCACAAACTTATTTCAAATTTCTACACATGCCTATATGGTAATTTTTCATTGTGACTTTCAACAAAAGTTATGTTGCATTGAATTTGGTTGGTGATGGTTGACAATGGATATGTTTTATTGTGATATTCCTCAATGGTTCTGTCACATTGAAAAATTCATTTTGGTTGACTCATTTTGAATTCATACATTCATGAATGGTCATGTCTCATTGTGTTGATCAAACATGATGTCACAATGTGGCGTTCATTAAGGGTTTTTTTGTATTGCAACATCCATCAAGGGTTATGTTGGATTGTGACATTCTTAATGGTTATTTTAGATTGCAACATTCATCTTGTAGTGTTAATGGCTATGTCGTGTTGTAGTTTTAATAAAATATCATGTCACATTGTGGTGTTTATTAATGGTTTTGTCACATGTGACATTCATTAATTGTGATGTCACATTGTGACGTTCATTAACGATTTGGTTGCATTGCAACATTCATTGAGGGTTATGTTAGGTTGTGACATTATTCAATGGTTATGTCAAATTTTGACATTAATTTTGGATTAATTCATGTTAAATTTATACATTCTTTAATATTTATGTTGTATTGCAACATTCATCAAGGGTTATGTTGCATTGAGTTATGTTAAATTGCAACATTCATCTTCATTGACTTATGCCAAATTATTGTGTTCCCAATCAAAAATGATTATTTTGCATTGTGACGGTCATCAGGGCTATGACACACTAAGTTTAGTTGAATTTGGTTGGCCATTGTTAATTATGGTTCATTGTGGTGTTTGATTGTGTTTGGCCAAGGTTAATGGTTTAATAATATTATTAATAGTTATGCCACATTGCAAAGATTGTCAAAGGTGATGTCACATTGCAACATTGTCTAAGGTTTTTGTCGCAATACAACAATTTTATTGGTTTATGTTGGATCACAATGTTCCAATTGTAGGATTAAACCACACTCCAAGATCTAATTGTGAGTAGGAAATAGTACACTAGTTCATTGCAAAAATAAGAGAGGAGAGAGAGAAATAGAATCAATATTCACACATAAGAGACTAAGAAGCCAACTTGAATCACATTGTATTAATCGTTGATCATGAGTACAATATATATAAATATCCACAAGAGGAGTAATGCACACTAGGTTGAGCTTGTAGTGCATGGACATCTAATAAAAAAAAAAAATTCCCTTTTAGTATAAGTTAACTAGCCATAAATGGTTAGGTATGCATAAATGGAATTTTTCATGCACAAGTGAGAACTCATGCATGTATAACTTGGCTCCATGACTAATAATATACCTAAATAATTAAGGAGAAGTGACCACTTATATAGGAGAATAGAATTCTCACTTAAGTGCACTCTCTATCCATGAAATGTCTATTATCTCCTAAAATCAAGGAATGAAGCGCTCTTCCTCCTAGAAAATAGGAATTAACCTATTGTTGGTTTATGTGCCCATGGTTTTGGAAACCTATGGTATTTTCCCATGATATTACAAATAGGAATCCACTTTCTAAAAATATGCTTTATGTAAATAGAAGTCCTCCCAAAGAGTATGAAAATGTGAATGTACTCCAATACCCCACTGAAGAACAACTAGGGTGTGCACAATGAATGACTCCCAAAAATTTGAAGCCATGTTAGGTACTCATGTACAAGTATATATTCATAAAAAATGAACAAAAGTGAGGTAAATAAGGGAAAATGAGTGGGAACAAAACCCGCCCTCAAAATATGTGTTAGACAACTGAGAGGCGGGGGGGTGGGTGAATCAATTGTTACTGTGCTTAAACAATTATGCCCATTTTAAACTCATTACAGAACACTCAATGATGATCACAATAATTCATGGAAGTAAGCAATAAAGTATTCAACATCAATCACACACATGAAGTATACATAAACATATGTTTCTGAGGAAACCCATAAAGGGAGAAAACCTCTTCTTCTTCAAATGATAGGCATTATTTTTATTTTCTGTACATCATCTATTTTTGAGAACCAACTCAATGTGAGGATACCACCTTTGTTTTACAAGCTGCAACTTGCTGAGAGCACCAACTCTCTGGTTTCTGTAGCACCCACTAGAAGGAAGCACCAACTCCTTGAGTGTTCTAGCACCAACTCGATGGAAGAAACAACTTCCAGTCACACAAGCACCCACTTGTACAACAATAGTTCTCCCTTGCACCACTCTACCACCCTGGTTTTTCGGGCTGCAACCAAATGGAAGCTACAACTCCCTGTGTTCAAGAACCCACTTGAAACTCTGAGGACAACAGTCCTCCCTAGCACCACCCTACCACCCTGAGATATAAATATTTTCTTTCTGAAATTTATTACAGTGATATAGTATTTATCAATGGCTTACCAGTCTCATCACTGTTCAACTACACTAGTCTGCTCTGCCTACATTAGTGTGTTCCTGCTCGCATATTCTTGCGCTTAATTTTTCATACAGTTTACTGTTTTCACCATTTCTGCTATGTCCAACTTATGTTCTTCATCTCTACATATTTCATGCTTTGTTCCTGCTGTCTTCTTGATCACATATAGTTCAACTTGTTTTACCAAGAAACAAAAACCTGCCTCTGTCACGACATGTTTCCTTTATTCCTTATCTCATCATCTGTTACACTCCAAATCTCCAATGCCCATGTCAGGATTCTCAGAACGCTCAAGATCCATGATTCCAATGCCCCAGATTAATGATTCAGTTAGTTTAACTGAATCATAACTGATCAAGAAACCACAAAGTGAAACAACAACCCTTCGATCAGATTCGGTTTGATCAACACCGTTGGATTATACACACGGAGGATTTTTAACATTTCAATGCGTAACCTCCGATGTGGAGCCTAGCAACGCTAACTCCTTCCCCTATCTTCCATTGATGTGACCTTGGGCGATGCTATCATGTAACCATGCAAATGCGGGCACGACCAAAGGTGGTTTGAGATCTAAAACCGTGGTTTTGATTGCAACCTGCCTTCAGAAAGTTAACTTTCGATCAATTTCTGGTCCCGCAATCAGACGTGATCGTCGATCTCGCGGTCTCTGACAGATTCCTTCGATCAATGCCTCCAATCTATCGTCTTTCCTTCCTCTTCTTTGGATCCACCCCGTCCTAAGTCTTAACGACCAAGTGATGTGTGGCCCTCCAAACCGACAGATGAGATCAATTTCTCCTTTCGGGCTTCAAGAGTCTTGATTCTCAAACTCCTTTTTCTCTGCGGTGCTTCCACCCAAAATTCATGATCTATGGACACGTGGTGTTACCCATGATTTTGGTCAATCTTGATGATGGTATACTCAGGCTCCTCATAAGAAGTTTCTCCTGAGAAAAGTGACATTCATCTCTTCCCAGAAAACATACTTTTGAAGAGAGTTCGCAAGTTGCTCATATCCTAGGGTGCGAGAATGACCCATTCTCACAGGTTGCCTTAAGCTAGGGTGTGAACTTCTCGCACTGTGCTACATAGATAGGGTGCGAACTTGCTCTCAAGGTTGGAAAAAGATGAAGTCTAGATGGTTCTAGAAGGGAATCTTCTAGAAGAATGGGTTGGCATTCAAATGGTTATCCTTTTACTGGTTTCCCTGATATTGTGGGATCATTCTTATCCAAGTAACCACCTCATTCTCTCCTATATATTGATGGAATTCTCATGGAAAAGGTTAAGCAAGATTCATTGGGGAATTAGTGAAAGAATTGTGTGAAGGACTTAGCTTGAACAAGAGCTTGGAGACTCTAGCAAGTCTATCAAGAAGGATTTGATCTTCTTCATACAAGGGTCGAGGAAGTGTGTGTGTGTTGGAGCCAAGAGCCACTGAAAGGAAGCTTACGACGTCAAGGCGATGATGTTGTATCTTCTACTTTCGATTAATATGATACAGTGGCATGTCCTTTTACCATAAAGTCATTCTCACTTTATTGTGTAATTCCTTGATCATACACATAAGTTGACAGTTGAATATATTTTTCCATCTTCACTTTGGTTGGTTTGTGTCGTCTTGATCTTGACCTCACGAGAGCACTAGAGTGAAGCGGGAGCAACATAGACCTTAGGAAGCGATACAAAGGTATGTTACTTGTTCCTCCCTACTAGCTAATTCAATGGTCAAAACTTAGGGAAAGAGTCATGTCCTATCCTGTTTTGTTCTAGATCCAGGTGGATCTAGGGAGATCTATTAGTGTCTGCACCTACCGATTAGTCTGATAACAAAATTGGCGACTCCACTAGGGAAATAACCCGTTTTCTTTGTGGTTTTTGGTATTTTTCCTTAGCCATTTGTTCTTGCTTTACCTTTCTCCATTCATATCAATCTCTGAGTCTTCAGGATACCCTGATAGACCCTCTGGGTCCAGAGGCCTCATCAATTTTTTTGTCTTTTTCCAAAAATTTGCTTAGTTACAGACATTCTCGCACTGCACTCCACAGTGGCCTGCGAGAATCTATTGAGTTCGCACTTTTCTTTTAGGTCCAGTGCGAGGTTCTCGCACTCTGCTCAAAGTTGGCCTGCGAGAATGACCCATTCTCGCACTGTGTAATACTGCTAGCCTGCGAACCCTCTTTTCAAAATTTTGGATTTGAGATTTTTGCATTCTCAGCTGCCCAGATCAGTATAGGTGCCTGAAAAGAGATTCTTGGACCATTGGTTGATGTTTTCTTTTCTTCGTTTTTGTGCACAAATGGTCTTAGGAAATCAAAGGCTTTTACTGTCACTGTTTCTTGACTTTTCTCTGCAAAGATATACTCTCTGATTTTGGCAAAGATATACTCTCTGATTTTTGCATCCACATGTTGAAGGTGTTCCTCCCATGTCCTGCTATAAATGAGAAAATCATAAAAAAATACCAAAATATGCTTCCTTAACTTCTTGTTGAAGACATGGTTCATACAATATTGGAATGTGGATGGGGAACTGCTTAACCCGAAGGGCATTACCAAGAACTCATAATGACCATAATGACCCCTGAAAGAAGTTTTTGGGATGTCCTCCTCCCTCATATTGATTTGATGGTAGCCAAAGTGTAGGTCAAATTTTGTGAAATAGACAACCCCATGCAGGTCAGCCAACAACTCATCAATCCTGGGTATAGGATACCTGCTTTTGATTGTTTTTTTATTCAAATCCCGGATGTCAATGCACATGTGCATAGTTCCATCTTTTTTCTTGACCAGCACTACTAAAGAAGAAAAAGGGCTTGATCTCGGCCTGATGTGCCCCATGTCCAAAAGATCTTTGATGGCTTTCTCTATCTCGTCTTTATACTTCTTCGGATGCCTGTATGGTGTGGTAATGACTGGTTTATCTCCTGCCTCTAACTCAATGATGTGCTCAAACCCCCCTGTTTGGTGGAACCCCTGGAGGAATCGGTCCAAACACTTTGTTGTGTTTGTCAATGATCTCCTGGATTTCTAGAGTGTAGTGGACCTTACCCTGTTCATCCACATGTGCCGAAATCCTACATTCAGTTGCATACACTATATCCTCTCTCTTGAAGATGGCTTCCATCCTCTTGGTTGTAACTACCTTGGAAAAATTACCTATCATGCCATGTAGCAATACCTTTCGTCCACCCTCCTCTGTAAAATACATCTCCATGGTCTTGTAGTTAGTGGTGATAGGCCCCAACATACTGAGCCATTGAACTCCAAGGATTATGTTAGTGTTCGAAAGGTCCATCACATAGACATATTGTATAAGCTCATGCCTACCTAATGTAAGCTTCATACCTGGAATGTACCTATCACAGGACATAGTGCTTCCACCTGCTACCTCCACCTTGAACCCCTCAAATTCAACCGTGGGTATATTGTTCCTTCGCAACAATGTTGAGTCAATGAAGTTGTGAGAAGATCCCCCATAAATCAATACTAATACCTTCCTCAATTGAAATACTCATCTCATCCTGAAGGTGTTATATTTGGGCACCCCGCTGATATATGCCAAGGTGGCTTTCCCTTCAGCCATACTGTCATGTCC
This sequence comes from Picea engelmannii, assembly GCA_009831015.1. NCBI lineage: Eukaryota > Viridiplantae > Streptophyta > Pinopsida > Pinales > Pinaceae > Picea > Picea engelmannii. The sequence goes on from ML794593.1 coordinate 15,958, forward strand.
TGTGATCTCCTCCTCTGTTGTCTCTGTGGTTTCGGCCTCCATGTTTTGTATCTAGCCGGAATCTTCCTCTTCCTCATTGTTTGAAGTCACCTCTATGTAGTGCACTTGGCCATGGCCCATGCACTTGTGTGATGGTTTTCAGGGCTCTTTGCAAGGGAAGCAAAGTTCCTTCCTTCTCAGTTCCCTCCTGGTGTTCTCATCCATTCTGCCAAGGCCCCTGTCAAATCCCTTGGGTCACGTCCTCCTAGGTTCATTGGAATCCTGTGATCTCTTCATCCACTGTTAAGAGGTGGTCTAGGCACAAATTTTTGTTTGGCAACTGGTCCTAGGTCCCTCGTCCTCCAAATGAAATCCTGTAGGTTGGTAGGCTTAAAATCCTTTACCCAACCCTTCAAGGGTTCCATCAACCCTTCAGTGAAGAGCATCATGAGTTTGGTTGGTGATATATCCTCCACCATGACTTCTAGCCTCTAGAATTATTCAATGTATACCTTTATTGCTCTTGATTGCTTGAGCTATGTGAGCTCCCATAAGTGCAGTTCAGGATCCCCCTGATCAAATCTGTCAATGAGCCTCTGAGTGAAATCTGTGTAGGTCACTATCTGATTGTGGCCTAGTGTGGTGAGTCCATGATACCACCAATCACGAGCCTTTCCATCCAAGCACATAGTGGCAAATTTGATGGCTTCCATATCCCTCATGGCATTAAGCTTCAGATAAGTGTCCATCTTTTGTACCCATGCTTGCGTTGTTATCTTGGTAGTACCATCAAAGTATGGGATCTCCATCTTCCATGCTCTTTGTTCAAACTCATAGTTGCTTATGTGGTTCGGCCTGGGCTTGTTTCTGAACTTGAGTTGGAGGTATTGATCCAAGGACATCTGCCTCTGGATTATCATATCCAAGTCATGGTACTCCCTGGTGCACTATGCCATCTACTCAACAAAATCATCCACCTGCTCATGTTGTATTTGTTCATCTGTTAGTGTGGGAAAGTAAGGTATAGGGGTAGCCCTGCTACCCATCTGTCCATGTGACGTACCCCCTCCATGGATTCCCTCGGACCTAGGAGCCTTCTCTGGATTATACCTATTTCCTCCATGGGATCCACCAACCTCTCTACTTCCATATGTCTCAGGGTCTTTCCCTTGATGAGTCATCTGCATCAATAGCTGGGTTATCCGAGTCTGGTTCTCATCAATCTTCCTCAGATTTCCATCTACCTTCTTCAAGGTCTCAGTGATCTCGGTTTTCCCCTTCCGGTTTGTCTCCTAGATTTCTTGTAAGTGATGGACCATGTTGCTTTCTGTAAGTTTTAGGGTTTTATGGAATTCAACTGCCAAGTAAGCCAAGCCTTGTAGCTCATGGTCATCTCCTGAACCCTCCATTTCAGCTTCTATTTCACTGGTCTGCTTCTTCCTTCTTCCCATAAAGATACCACTGTACCTCTGCATGCGCCAATCCTCATAGGCTTTGGAGGATCAGAGCTTTGATACCACTATAATGTTCCCAAGCCAATGTCTTTCTTGGAAACACTAACTAACCATTGATTTGATTGTTTACTGTTGTGCATGTAGGTTAGCCATGAACATTTCGGTCTTAGGGTATATTCAATTATTCAGCCACAATTATACAAGAATCATTTCAACATATGAAGATCTTCAATGATACACAAGAATGGAACCACAAACAAGATCTAAACTTTATTATAAGAAATCAAGCACCTGATACAAATAGAGAAGAAGATCTGGAATAGCTTCAGATGGTTTCAAAAAAGTAATATGAGCTCGATATAAAATGCTCCCGGAGATACAAGGTAAGCCTCCCAAAGGTTGTAATAGAAGATGAACGCTCCAATATAAAATTAGGGTTTAGCCTAATCCTCAAGTTGTTGGTACGACCTACTGAAGACAATGGAGACCAAGGGTTCGGCCCTCCTAAAGATGAAGACCCCCAAATGCTGCTAAAATCCTTCTAGTGATAGATCAGAGCAATGATAGCCTCCTCCTAAAGTATGGAGCTCAAACACTAAAGCCTCCTCCTCAAACTGTAGAAACCCCAAACTGGTACGACCCTCCTGAGACCCTGAATATGGCGAATAATTCGACCTAGCTAAAAAAGGGCTCTGAATCCACTGAAACTCTCTAGGATGATAGATTGGATAGTCACAACCCCCTTAGAGAAGTTCCAATGTCATATTTGGGCTATGACCTTCTAGATCTCAAAAACATTGAATCACCAAATCGTCCTCTACCTCCCAAAACCGTCCCATCCTGCAGAAAATGATAGGGACGTGATAACTCCTCAAAGAAGCCTCCAAACTAATGAGCAAGGGCCTGCAAGAAAAACCCTAATGCTGAAATCTCCCAAGGATTCCTCAATAGGATGGATCGAACTCCTCTTCAACAACTGGTGCACCCCTGTTGGAAAACCCTAACTGGTATGACCCTGTTGATCTTCGTGAATAGATGAAAGATGTAGAATGGTGTGGGTGGATTATTTCATCCCTAAGACCAAGCTTGGAACAAGTGAGTGGGATCTTTCACCACTGAGTTGTTCTCTAGGGTTTGTAATATCAAAACCCTCAAAACTGTATGCTCAAGAGCATCAACAAGAAAAATACCAAATATCCAAGATGAAATGAGAGGTGCACCCTAACCTTCTCTTTATACTTTTTTTGTTTCTCTGTTGAGTTAAGTTAACCCCTAGGGTTAACTCCTAACTCAACCTCCAACTCTTCTATTCCTTCATTGAGTTACCCTTTTTACTCTTTTTACCTTTTCAGTAAGTCAACTTAAAAATATAACATTAGTTTGGTTGACTTTTCCCCTTTGTGTGAGACTATGGTCTAGTTCGGATGCCTAGACCACTAAGTCTTCCCAAACCTCTTCATCAAGAGGTGGGGGACATTACACTCTTCGACACTTAGTCAAAATCTCGACCTGTGCACACCTTACAACAGGTTCTTTTCCACACTCGACTTCTACATGGATGTTTTCACACTCTTTGCGATTGTTCTTCAACAACTTCTTTCTTTTGTGACTAAAGTTGCACTACTCCTCCTAAGATTTCGAGTCTGAAAACTCTCACTCCTTGCAGACGTCTATGCACTCCTTGCATATACAAGTTCGTGCTATCTCTTCTGAGCTTATGATTCACAACATACTCTGCCAACACACTCCTTGCAGATGCTATGCACTCCTTGCACTCGCTCGTAGAAGAGAAACAACTGAAACTTATTCACACTTCATAGTGACTCATACATTCAACCATGTAAATGCATGCGCAGATATAGGAACAAGAAATAACAAAGAATAAAACAAAAAATTCTACCATTCACTCATTCAGATAGACGCAACGACAACATACATTTAGGACAATGTTCCTCTGTTATATTCATTCAACTGAAAATTGCATACATTCATACACTACTTCTGCGTAGCTCTCAAATCCTGGCTATAATGGCAATGGCTCTTGATCAAAAGAGTGACAACAACAAGTATAATGGAAATCTACACACTAGATTCAACGGCCTCTTCTCGGAAACAATGCAAAGCTATATACAAGGGGTGCTCTTAGAGCCTTTCCCTCCAACTACTCTATGCTATCCTATCAAAATAAAAGCTTTCAACTACTTAACATTTATTTCAATAAATATTTGAGTCAAACAGATAATAGCGAACGCTCCAGATCTGTACTGCAATCCTTCACATTAAAGAAAAGTGCATTCCCTCATCGATCTTATGCGATGGCTTAGCCTTCAATCATTAAAGATTTTCATAACTCAATTTTTTTTTCAGATATTACATTAATACACCAACTTTGGAATTCAAAATATTTCAAAATGCGTGCTAGTGCGCACAACTATCTTCCACTTGTGCTTTACTGGCGATGATCATGCATTATATGACATCCTCGTACTCAAGTTGCACATATATATGAAATTTGCAATAATTCTCATGCTAATGGGATGGCATCAACATACAATGATTCATCCTAAAAAACTATTTGAAAATACCAACCAAACCTTCATTTTGCTTAATAATTACATGTCCATTTTAAATTTGATTACATTCTATAAAACGCTTGAAGTTAAGATTTTTAGTCATTGCAAATTAATGGCTAATATTTACATATCCATTTTAAATTTGATTGCATTTTATAAAAGGCTTAAGTTAAGATTTTTAGTCATTGCAAACGAATATATAAAAGTTCCATTTTGTCCATATTACTCTCATGAGAATGCCAAAATTATCTTTGTCACACCCTATTTGAAATTCATCCCTCTCCTAGTATTTCCAAACTCTTTATTGTTAACTTTAAATGGAATTTCATATTTTTATTACCCAATTATATATATATATATATATATGATTTTTATACAAATTAAAGTAAATATGTTTTTTATACCAATTAAATTATATTACCCAATTCTATGAATCTATTAAGACATCTTGACTTTACGTTAAATCATAAAATTGTAATAGATGGTGACTCATAGATTGTCGATAGCTAATATGATTTTTATACAAATTAAAGTAAATATGTTTTTTATACCAATTAAATTATATTACCCAATTCTATGAATCTATTAAGACATCTTGACTTTATGTTAAATCATAAAATTGTAATAGATGGTGACTCATAGATTGTCGATAGCTAACCTTATAATGGTAATTAGTCAAATTTTAACCTAATCTAAATTTTATAATGATAGTTAATAAAATTGAGGTATACAAGTTATAAATTTGACTTTGGACTTTGCAGGGCGAAGTTCTCTATATACCATGGTTGAACGAGGACATTGTTTTGCATATATTCGAGCGGTAGCAAGTGGAGGTGGTGGTTTTCCCATACACACTCGAAACCATTATGAATCAATGATGGGTTAATAAATTTAATAAGTTATACAGTTAATGATGGGTTAATAAGTTCTAGAGTTAATAATATTTGTGAAATATTTTAAGATGATATATTTGGAAATTTAACATTATATATATTTTTTCAAGTGAAATTAGAATACTTTTTTCACATTGTGTGACTAACAAAAAGCATAGAAACTCATGTTTGACTTTAGAACAATTAAACTAGTTTTTGAAACTAAATTTAATACACATATATAAACACTTTTAACTAAAAAGATATAATACAATTTATTATTATTATTTTTTTAAATATGTCATGTAAAATTGAAATGATGAATTTAACACTTTGAAGGAGATATTTTATTTCTAACATTATATCTTAGTTGAGAATACTATTTCTCTGCGGTTTTTACGTTTAATCTTTGCAGTTTTTCTCGGTGTCTCGGTGAGGGGAACTTCTTTACGGTTTTCAGAATGCTCTTTGCAATTTTGATAATTTTTAGTTCCACTTGAGAGTATTCTTAAATTATTTATGAATTCTTCAACCAACTTAGCACCTCGTTACTTTGATTCAATTTTAATTCAAAATATATTTATAATCTAGTAACATGTGAAAATT
>ML794593.1:30760-42197 GCA_009831015.1 Picea engelmannii
TTCTGCGACTGCAACCATACAAGCAAACTTCCCTCAAGGCCGAGCACTGTCAGAAGCTAGCGCCCAAATTTTATGGTCCTTATACAGTTCTCAAGCATGTGGGACAAGTCACATATCAGTTAGCTCTGCCCAGTTAGTCGAAGCTACATCCAGTTTTCCATGTTTCATGCTTAAAGAAGGTGATTGGAACTAGGTGCCAAATTCAAGCCAACCTTCTCGAGTTAGCTGAAGAAGGATCCATTTGGATACAGCCAGAAGCAATTTTGGACCAGCGTGAGCATCGCCTATGTTAGAGAACCGTCAAGGAAGTGCTAGTCCAGTGGAAAGATACGAATCCAACAGATGCCACTTGGGAACCAACTACCATTCTGCAGCAGTTTCCTCATCTCAAGCCTTGAGGACAAGGCTGTTTTTAAGGGGGCGAACATGTAAGGGTCCTAACCCGCACATAGGTAGATTAATATATTCAGATGTAATAAAGGTCAATATTAATAAGGCCTTTCAATAAAATAGAATAAGGCAGATCTAAGAAGACCTAATAGAAGCTTATGCTTCTATAAGGATCTTCCTCTAGATGCTTCTCTTGATAGACATATTTAGTATAAATAAGGGTCGAGAGTATGGAAACCCTAGCTTGGAGATTATTGTAACAGAGTGTTGCTCGATTGTAGGCTGCCCCCTTGAAGAGGCATGTGAACATTGCTTTTTGAATCAAAGTGTTATTTCTGTTGTTGTTCTTATATCATTTTTGTGTTATTGTGGAGATTATGATGGATACATTACTGTTATTCTACCATTTCTAGCATTTTATTTTTGTTCTGCACATTTATTATATATGGTATCTTGCACACTTGCCCTCTTAAGCTCTGATAGACCAATTCGATCTTAGTGGACGTTAATCATCATCATCATTTAATGATAATCCACCTCAACTTTGTTTTTAAAAAATTAGAGATTGTAGTTTTCATAATATATAGGGATAATATTTAACAATTCAGTTATGGGATTATATATAAACGTTTTTCTTTTCTTTATTATAGAATACATATATTTATAATAATTTTTTTAGGTATTTGTTAAAAGTTTAATATATTATTTTGGGAATTGAAATTGAGTAAAAAGATAACAATCATTCCTCCCAATCAATTAAATTACAACCAATTAACTAGATTATATACAATGCTTTTAAACATATTATATATATATATATATATATATATATATATATATATATATATATATATATATATATATATAAAGACTACATATACATTCGATTTCAATAAAAAAATGTTTTTCAATTCAACAAATTAATAAATAAAATTAATATAAAATCAAAAATCATTAATATAATATAATAACATTTATCATTTTGATGACATAGAAATTTACCATCATGTTAGGAAATGTATCAATTTTTAAAAACTTTTTGGAAAGTCAATCGTTTCTAATGAGATTGTGATTTTAGAGACATTCAACTCTGATGATTAGATTTTAAATTTATTAAACTAAATTATAGTGATTTGTATATTTATTAGTTAATTAACAAACATAAATGATGTATGATTTAAATGGTAAATTTAATAAATTATATGATAATGATTTAAATTTTTTTATTTATTAGTCAATAAACAAAAAAAAATAATCATATATAATTTAAATCTAATAATAAATTGAGATAATATTTAATAATAATAATAATCTATTTTTGTTTATTGTGAACATTTATGGAGGTATACATATCCTACCCCTCTATAGATTTCAACATGTGATCTCTTAAGAGGAAATAAATGTTCTTAACCATTAAGTCCAATCATATACAAGTATACATTATGCTTCACCTTTAAAAAATGCAACTTATATGTAATGTGGTACATGATCAATTATTAAAAAATATGAAAATTAATTCTTTACATTGAAATTGAATTTGATTTTCAAATATAGAGGGGGGGTTGAATCTATACTAGACAGTTCAATTTCTTTTTCTTCTAAAGGCTGCTTCATACACTTTTATATTTTGATTGCAGACAATATTATGATAAGTAAATTGAGAATATATCAAAGTATTAATTAACACATTCACAGTACATAGAGATTTGAGGTGGAAATCCAGATTGAGAGAAAACCACTTGACACTTTTTCACCAATAAATATCAATTCATTTTTAAACAACTATGTGAGGACACCAATCCTCTGTAGGCACCAACCTACAATTAGATGATGACACCAATTCTTTGTAGGAACCAACCTACAAATAGATGAGGACATCAATCCTCTTGATCACCAACTCAATGACTTCAGGGACCAACCTTAGCAACCAATCTTATAGAAACTTCCAGTCTTCATTTCTTCTCCATGCAGTTCATGAGATATGAACTTTGCTCCTCTTGCTCATTGTTTTAGACCCCTGAATTACACCATCACACACACGTCCACTCTCAAAGTGATCCTTTTCATTCATTCATCGCTATCTATATATATATACCATGTTTTTGACCCCAAAATAATACGTCCACAAGGTCGACTACAAATTTTATGTTTTCCATTAAATCGGGGTGGCTTACTAGCATGGATAACATCACTCAACAACCAATGGATTAGAATCTAGGAGTGATCTCATCTGTTGATCTTGTTATGTCCATATAATACAAATCCAACACAGAATGATCATCTGATCATTTTTTTGATAGATCGTCATCATCCAATTTGGTCTCAGTTCACCAATTGATCTCCATCGTTGATATTGTTTACGCGTTCCCCAGATATCGATACTTATTGAGTCACCATGGCATCAGTCCCACAAGCCTTTTACTTGGTACCTATACTTCTATTTGGGTCGGCATCCAAGATTCAACATGATGTATGTGTTGGGTCCCATTGTCGATGGATTTTCTCTGAGATACATGGCTCAATATGGATTATTGATCCTAAAGTTTATTAATGATCAACAATAATGATACAAAATTCAATGGCTATATATTATCAATCATTGATCTAGTGGGGATCATGGATTTGGACTATTGATTGTTATTAATCATAACTTGATACAAATAGTGTGGCCAGGATAGAACTTGATGTCATCCTGATGTATCTTTTCATTGGGACGTCGGGACTTATTACAACCTCCAACACTAAAACACTTCGACGACCACAGTCCACTGCGACGAGGGACATTGATATTTGGATTTGAATATTTAATCTCCATTGTCCCATTTTTAATGTTTCTATAAAGGTTTTCCTGGGTGGGCCACACCAGAACAATGTATGGAACCACGTAGACAAGTAAATGGATGCCACGTATTTTATGCCACCGGACCGTGGAGTCTCATACCTCCTCAAGTTAATCTCCTTGTACCTTGCAGATACACACTAATCCTACACCGTTGATTTTCCACTCCAATCAATGTTTAGATCTTGATTTATGGATCGCCTTTAATATTTCGACGATATCAATTAGATATTGATCACCATTGATCCTATTGTGATCGATGATGGATCATTATCCTCCTTATAATGATTATCCTTGCCATTCCCATTATTCCACGTATTTCAAATATCGAGACTTTTATGCCTTCCAATTCCTTAGAAACTCCACTTCCCACAGTTCATCATAACAAGAACCATTGATTTGGTGGCTCGTTCATCTATTATCCACCATTGGTTGTTTAACTATCCCAAAGATTCATGGTTACCACTCGTTAATAATATCAATGGATAATTTTTAACCCTTATTAATCTGAAGGTTAATTGCTACTTATCCCATTGACAGTAATGCTTAAATATCTCACATGTCTATCGCCCAGTATAATTGTCCTCTATCGATATGGATATAAAATGGATGGCTAGATCTCTTCTCACCATTGGTTGTCAGGGTTTTTACATAATCCTTTTACTTCGATCCAACGACTTATATTAATCAATGGAATGATCTGACGGTTGTTTTTTCTTGATGCTTACAAAATATTTTTGACATAATCATTTTAATTTGATCCAGCAAATTCTATTCATCAATGGAATGACATGACAATTGTTTTTTATTGATGCTTACAAAATATTTTTGAACTCTATTTCACCTTGCACATAGAACAATATTCGATCTTTGTTCATCCACAATTTCAAATGATTCAATTATGGATTCAAATGATCTGGTATTGCCTTGAAGGCATCGATCTCTTGGATGAATGATGATCAATTACAGTCTTCTCAACCATATCTTCGCCCTAAGATCAATGATAATATACTTAACAATATCCCCCTTTGTCATTGATGGTAACTCTACTGTTGAGTTTCTCCCCCTATCAGTGTGTTTCTCAGACCTTTTCTTTCTTTCCTTCTCTCCCCCCCCCCTGAGAGTATGCTCCTCTAGTTTTCTTTATTTTTCTCCCCCTTTGTTGTATACTCCTCTGGTTTTTCTTCTTTCTCTCCCCGTTTGACATAAAGAAGAAAGGGTGTATTCACTTAGGGATTTTTTGAACCCCTAATCTCTACATGAGGTACTTAAATGCATATTTATGGAGGGGATTGGTGAACATATCTACAATTGTTTCTTTGGTAGGACCATACTCCAACTTAACAGTATTATAATTCACTTGTTCTTTTAGAAAATGATATTTGATTGGAATATGTTTTGTATTTGAGTGCAAAACTATATTCTAGGAAATACTTATAGCACTGGTGTTGTCACGTAACATATAAATTGGTTTATTGTACTCTACCTTAATGTATTGCAATGATTTCTTCATCCAAAGGATTTGTGTGCAATAGGATGTTGTTGCAATTTACTCTCTTATGTTGTAGATAAGGAGATTGAATATTGTTTCTTGCTTAACCAAGATACTAAACAATTACCAAAGAAGAATTCTCCTCCACTTGTGCTCTTCCTATCATCGACACTTCCTTCCCAATCTATATCATTGTATGTTTTTAGGGTAATGTCTTCTCCTTTTGGATACCACAAGACAAAATCCATTGTTCCTTTCACGTATCTGAGAATTATTTTGACTGCCACCACATGTGATTATTTTGGTGCATATTGATATATTGCAACCAATCCAACAACTTGCATGGTATCAAGCCTTGATGCAGTCACATATAAAAGGATACCAAACATTGATCTATACATTGTGTGACCTACCTTTGGTAATTCATTGGAGTAGACATTGTGTGACCTACCTTTGGTAATTCATTGGAGTAGACATTGTAACCATTGGAGTAGACATTATTGCAATATTCCATCTTGAACTTATTTAACATATCCTTAATATATTTTTCTTGAGAAATGAATATGGATTTATTTGACTGAGAGATTCACAGACCTAAGAAGAAGGCCAACTCACCTAGCATGGACATATCAAATTATTTTTCCATGTCCTTTGAAAACCCTTGACTCAGATTATCATAGTTGCTTCCAAAGATAATACCATCTACATAGACCACAATAATAACCATATTTCCATTTTCTTCTTTGATGTAAATATTACTTTCTATAGTTACTCCCTTGAAACCTTGATGTTATAGGTACTTATAAATCATTTAGTACCAAGATCTGGGTGCCTTCTTTAGACCATATAGGGATTTATTTAGTTTGAACACATAATCTTGATAATATGACAGATGAAATCTCTCAGGTTGCTAAATAAATACTTCTTCTTCTAGATTTCCATTTAGAAATGTAGATCTAACATCCATGTAATTAAATTTGATACTCTTTTATCTTGCAAACACCAAGAACATTCTAATAGCTTCTAGTCTGGCTATTGGAGTAAATATTTCACCAAAATATACACCTTCAACTTGAGCATAGCCTTTACATACTAGCCTTGCCTTATTTCTCACTAGTTGTCCATCCTCATTTAGTTTGTTCCTAAATACCCACTTGTGCCAATTACATTATTTTTTGTTGGTCTAGGTACTAGTTCCCAAGTTTGTTTTTTCTCAATCTAATCTAATTCTTCATTCATCATGTTTACCCAATTTTTATCTCTATTAGCTTCCTCAAAGTTCTTGGGTTCTATTTTAGACAACATAGACAATTTTGCATGTTTTGGTGTTCTTTCCAATTTTCTTCTTGTTTAGAAATTTTTGTTGTTATCACCAAGAATCAGTTCTTCAGGGTGTTTCTTTTGAACATATATAGAGGGGGTATTAGTGTATTATCTAGGATCTTTCTCTTCTTATTCCTCATTATCTTCCTGATTGTTTTCTTCTTCTTCTTCTTTTGCATTATATTGCTCATTATCTTTCTCTTCTTCACTATAGCTTGTTATTGTTGGCTAGTCATTTGTTTTCATCTTGATCCTTCCAGGATTTTCATCATCCACTCTTACATTTTCACTTTCAACAATTTTTTCTAATCTTAGATTAAAACATCTGTAAGATATTCTTTGAGAAGAGTAACCAAGAAAAATACCTTCATTATATCTGGAGTCAAACTAGCTAGGGTTATCATCATCTCTTTTTGTGTAGCATTTGCTTCCAAAAACCTTAAGGTGTTTAACATTTGTTGGTATTCCTTTCCATAATTCATATGGGGTTTTTTCACTGTTATCTCAGAGTTATGATCTATTTAGCATGGTTCTAGTCATTTCTTGTACAATCCTGCTTTTTATTTCAACCACTCCATTTTGTTGTGGGGTTCTTGTAGCTAAAATGTCTTCTTATTCCATGATCTTCATAGAATTCATTAAACTCAGCTGATGTGAATTCTCCTCCATTATCTGATCTTAGGCATTTGATATTCAAGTATGTTTCATTTTCAACCAATGATTTGAATGCTTTGAACTTACCAAAGTATTTTGAATTATGTTTGAGAAAGGATACCCAAGTCATTCTTGTGTAATCATCAATGAGAAACATGAAGTAACAATTAACTTTTAGACTTTTTGATTTGGTTGGCCCACAAAGATCAGTGTGGATGATTATTAATGGTTTTGATGTTGAATATTCCTTGGTTCTAAATTTTACTCTTGTTTGCTTCCCATGTTGATAATGCTTAAAAATTGGGTTTGAGGGATTGATTATTTTTGGCATGCCTCTTACTACCTAGTTGTTAATGACCTTAACCAAGTTTTAAAAACTTAAATGTCCCATTCTCTTATGTCATAACTAACTTTCATCTATATGTCCCACACAACATACTTCTCTTCCATTTTTGTTTAGAATGTATACATTATTTGGAGTTCTGATTGTTGTTGCTACCAATCTTCGAGTGTCTTCTTTGTTTATTTTGCATTCCTGGGAGTTAAAAAAAAGTGTGTGTCTCTGGTCACATAGTTGGATGACACTTAGAAGGTCATGCTTTAAATATTCAACAAGAAGAACATTTTTTGTAGTAGCATTCTGACTTCCAAGGATGACTTTATATTTCCTAGTTATCTTGGTAGATTTATTGTCTCCAAATGAAACACTTCCTCCCTTCTCCGTTTTTAGCTTAAGGAACTTTCTTTGATCACCAGTCATATGCTTTGAACATTTGTTATCTACGTACCAATAGCTTTCTTTTTCTTGAGCATGCATTGCCAAATCACATTCTTCCTGAGAACTCTTCTCTTGTTTCTTCTTCCATACTTTGGTGGTATTGATGACAACATTATGTTTTTCAATATGGCCCTGTATCCAACTTTTAGAATTCTGATCTTTATGGAAAGAATTGTTGCATTTATAACATTCAAGATCATAGTTGAGCAGTGGATAAAATGAATTTATGTTTCTGTTGTCAATAGGATTTTTGAACTTATTTTTCATATAATTATTTCTTGGAGCATTGTACATACCTCCATTTCTTCTTTGATAATGCCTTGAATATCCCCCTCAATCTATTTCCTTATGTCCAAAACTGTTGCATGAAAAATAGTTACCAGAAAAGAGGTATTCATACATGTTCATAGCAGGTCTTCTTGGAGTTGTCATCTTTCTAAATTCATTCTTCTTATGAAGGACAACAAACTCTTGTTGTTCATATATTTCTTCATTGGATTTCTCATAATGTTTGATGGGATTGTTCATGGCCACAACATAGCTCTTGGGTTATTCCTCGGTTTTTTGCATTTTGGAGTTGGGATTGTAACCAAGTCCAGTTTTGTCGAATGGCGATATTTGGTTATTGAGAATATTGTGCAACATCATTTAACTATTTTCAAATTTTTTACTTTTATTCAGCTCCACTACAATTGCATCAATTTCCTTTCTCAGGGAAATGTTTTCCTTCTCAATTTTTTCGCAATCATCTTCTTTGATCCGTAGTTGATATTTTATTTCGTCTTCAATTTTATTTTTTTCTTATAATTGAGATGTCAGATCAAAGTTGTGTGATAATTATTCCTTCATTTGTTTATTCTTTCTTCTAAGTTTTTTTTATTTAATCTAGAACATAGAGTAATTATCCTTCAAGATCAACATCCACATCACCATTTTCTCCAATATTTGGGATGTTATTTTCTCCCTTTCCATCGGAATCTATTTCTAGGGCCATGAAAAAAACATGTTCTTCAATATCTTCATCACTTTCAGAAGATGAATATTTTTTCTCCTTGGAATATAGATTCTTCCTTTGTTTCTGGAAGTATTTATTCTTTCTTCTTTCATTAGGGTTAAAATCATATTTATCTTTGTAGTCCCTGCTCTTGTTATGAATCATGAGGGAATTTGGTAGCAAAGTGTCCTACTTCACCACAATTAAAACATTTGAAAGGAAGATTACCTTTATATTGTCCAGTTCCTCTATGGAACCTTCTTACAAATTTGGCTTCTTCTGCATCAAAATCATCATTGGAGTTGCCACTTGATATTTATTTTCTTCTGATGTTCTTATTTGAGGATTTGAATGTTAATTCATTTTTAGATATGTTTTCTTGTCCTATTTGCATATCATAGGATGTAAGAATCCCATGCAATTCATCCATTTTTATTTTTTCCAAATTGTTTCTATCTTCAAGAGTTGATATCTTAGGATTGAATCTCATAGGAAGTGACATGCGTACTTTTTGAAAAATAAATTTGTCATCCAATATTTAACCTAAGCCTATGATGATGTTTACAATTCCATCCACGCGAAGAAGATATGTTGCAATGATTTCTTCTTCATCCATTTTTAGGATTTCAAATTGACTCCCGTGAGTTTGTAGTTTTTGTTGTACCATGTTGTCATTGATGTCAAAGGATTGATGTCAAAGGGTTGATGTCAAGTATTTTCATAGTGATGTGTTTGTATCATTGATATATTTGTTATTCGTTATATGTTCATTGATGTAATTGTTTTCAAAGGATTGATCCCAAGTGGTGTCATAATGATGTGTTGATATTAAAGGGAGTTGTATCATTTATGTCATGTCACGGTTGATAGGAAGAAACAAATGGATAAACTCCAAAGTGGTCCCCTTATGGTGAAATACCTCATGGGAAGATGCTCTTGGATAAAGTTCTCAAAGTGTTCCCCTTATAATGAAAGCCCTCATGGGAAGAGGCTTTGTGAAGTCTAAATGGTTAGGTGGTTGAGTATCCCAATAATGTGGTTAGGGAACCCAAATTTTATTGAGGAACAAAATAATTAAGATCAATGAATTTGAAGGTGAAACTATTCCAGATGGATAGTGTATGTCATTTTGTTTTTGGTGATATGTGGAATGTCACATAAATCCTCACGGTTAGAGAGTTATGGCCATGTGAAGTTGGAGAACCCTCATGAGTTATCTAGAAGCCCCTAGAAGGTCAAAGAAAAATTATTCAAGAAACTCCTGGAAGAAGTTCACCAATCAAAGTGGTTGCAACAAGAAACAAATTAAAAATAAATTAGTTGCAACTAGAAGTGGAGAGTTTACTTTTTGTGGACAAAGTGGCTAAGTGGACAAAGTTGGCTAAGTGGACAAAGTGGTTAAGTGGATACTTCTAGAGGAAGCCACTTGGAGAGTATAAATAAGATAACAAGGGTCTCCCATTAGCACTCAATTGAGCATATTGAATATCTAAAAGTGACTGAGGTAAAAAAAGGACATCTAAGGTGAATTTTAGAGGGAAGGTGAAGTAAAGAAGGTCGAAATTCAAGGGAGGATAAAGTATTTTGATGATGCTTTCTAAGGTATGTTATTTACAGGTCATATCACCATTTTTGCAATAAATATTTTTATATAATGATTCAAACAATGAAATCTAAAGGATGTTTAGAAAATAGATGCAAGCAATTGTGATAAAAAGTTCAGCTTGTGGGTCATTTTATTTTTGGATTTACACTCTGTGGAAGATAGGGTTTGTGTCTAGTCCTGAAACTAGTCTAAAATAGGTGTTCCGGGTAAAAATGCCATAAATTATTCATAACAGATACAAATCCCATGAGACAAAAAAAATTGGTTATCATACAATATTTAGTATTGTTTTTACCATTTTCAGATCCATATAATAAATATTCCACGCGTGGCATGCTCTACAAGTTCGCTCTCTAGAATAAGCCAGAATTCAGCAAGGTCTGCCATTTTTTCTATAACTCCTTTTCTGAGAGGTTCCAAGTAATGAAACCTAGAGGAATTGCAGAAAAGAAATTGAAGAACATTGTGTACCTTTTTTAGAACTTTATTTATTATAGGTATAGAGTTATGATTGTTTCAAGTTAGGGTTGTTGACTAATCCAAAATTAGTCAGGTGAGACTAAAGTAAAGTTTGATGAAAATGCTAGTCTCTTATTGTTGAAGTTAAGGAAGGTCTACATATATGTGATCACATACATCAGGTCTGTTACAGAGTTAAAGTTATTTTTACATTCATTTTTTGATGGTTACATTTGGCCATGACATGGTACATGCTCGAGGATACATAATAGTGAGGTTTGATACATTCTCTTGTGTAAGGGTTTATGGTATTTGGTTTATGCATAGTATGGTGTATTTCTAGAGGTATCTTGTTGGTTAACTTGGTAATATTATGCATATGGTTGATAGTTGAATTGATGATTGATCTTTGTGAGTAGATTAGGTTTGGATGATGAGATTGATGAGGTAGGTTGAGGTGACAGGTTGTTTTGTGCATAGTTGATGCACTTGTCTTGATATAGACCGTTGGTACAGTTTGAAAATTTTCTTTTTGTTTACAAGATGGGTCTTGTACTTGAGGATTAGATTCCTCTTCTCAGTTGGTGCTAAGATATGCAGGTTGGGTCTTGCATTAAGAGTTGGTTCTCTCTTTGAGTTGGTGCTCATTTTAGTTGGTGCTAATAAACCCCAAGGATTGTAGTCCGTAATACAAAAAAATATTATGAATATATCTAGTGTTCATTATGTTATTTATTGTGATAATGAATAGTTATTTATTGTTAATATATGTCATTGAGATATGTTTACATGCAAGAAACTAAGTGTGAATAGAAGTAATGAGTAATGATGTTGTGAATGGTTATAGCTAACTAAAATTTTGTAAGAAGTTTTAAAAATATCCTCACACTGATTCACCCCCC
>ML794593.1:42271-93615 GCA_009831015.1 Picea engelmannii
GGTATCAGAGTAGGCCTTCACTATAATCCTTACAAGATTGAAGGTGATCCATGGACACACAAATAGAAGAAGTTTGTGTAGAATCATATAACAATTATCTTATAGATGAAGAGGAAGATTTGTTGAAGCTCAAAAATAAAATATTATATTTCTTTGAAGCATAAGATGTTTTTTTATCCTGATTTTGATATTGATGAATACATTAGGGAAGCCCTAGAAAAGTACCAAAGTCATACCATGGCACTAAATAAATACTCATGAAACAAGAAGAAGAGATCAAGAGACTAAATACTCAAGTAAATGAAAAAGAAGAAATGTGCCATAAGTTGGAATCATAAGTTGTTGATTTCATAAGGAAAGAAGAGAAGTTAAAAAGGTTCATGAACAACTCAACAATCTTGGATGAAATATTGTATTATGAAATATTACCAAATGATAAATCAGGTCTTGGATATAACAAGGAAGCTACACACCTTGAAGCTAGTACTTCTAAGAAGCATGAGGTAAGTACTTCATTCTAAAAAAGTGAAAGCAATGTTGCAAGTCAAACACCTACACAAAGCAAGGAAACCTTAAGAATAATAGAGAAAATAAGACATCAAGAATCCATATTTACATCCCAAACAAAATTTAGAAGAGAGATACCTTCAAGGTGGACACCAAAGCAAAGGTATGAAAATGTTTTTCATGGTCACTGCTTCTCATGTAATGAATATGGTCACAAAGCTTTGGATTGAAAATATTATGAAAGGAGAGATGTTGGAAGACACCATAACATCCTAAGATGTTGGAGAAGTAATCAAGTGGGAAATATTGCTGCTCATTGTCACACCATAAGATGTTACAGTTGTAGTGGGTTTGGCTAGAAATCTCGAGATTGATGGAATTCAAGAAGATAGTGAATGAGGAGTGCTTCATATAGCATGGAAAGAAGAGAACATGTAACTTGGAAGGAAGACAATGTTGAAATGATGGAAGCTCAAAGTACAAGTACAGATAAATCAAGACACTCTCAGAAATAGATGAAGAAGATTGAACAACCATACATGAATGAAGGAACAAAGAATCAAGAAAGTGTCACTCTTTCTGAAGCATACATGGGCTCCTATGGGATAATTTGAATACATATGCGAGGTGACATATATGTGAAAATGAAATTTTGTTTAGGATTCTATACCTCATGGTGTCATTGTTACTTCGGGAGGACATAGCTACAAGTTACCAAAGGTAGTTACGACTTATACAGTTTCCTTAATATTACCAAAGTAGTGATGGAAGTTAATCTCTCAAATTGGAAAATTTATCCCCTTCATGGTTTAGTTGGAAGGTGAATGGAAGGTCACTTCAATCACCACTACCTTATCATAGGGCCTCTCTACATAGCAGAAGTAGGTGGACAATATTGTAGAGGAATACAAATATATTTTTTCTTCACCTATGGGGGTGCCTCTCCACTCCCAAGTCAAACATTCAATTGAATTGATACCTAGTTCTCCTTTACCTAATGACACAATGCACATATTCTCTCTTTTATAGAATGAGGAAATAAAATGTTAAATTCATGACCTCATCCAAAAGGGTGTTTATTGTTTAGCTTCAAGAGGTATTCCCACTAAAGGCCAAGTTTCCAAGAATGTGGGAATTTTCGTTGGCACCATATTTTCCTTCGTTTCATCGAAATTGACCTATAAATGAGTCTAGGGCCTCATCAAAAATATGATGGGTCCTGTGGGATTATGTTGGGGTTCCACACCCACAAAACGAGATTAAATATTCTAATTTATTGTTGAATTGTGAAAGGGCTCTTTGACACACCCTTCTAGACTTATATAAATAAAGGTCAAGTAATTATGACATAATATCATTGTTCATGATGGAGATAACATAAGTGAGGTTCACTTGTGATAGGAGCTTGGAAATTTCAACAAGGAAATTCTGCAGTTGGGAGGTAAATCTGGCCTAGGTTTTGGAGCTGATTTTCTACTTTTATCTCAAGCCAAGGAAGGCATCTTTCCCAGCCAAAGGAGGTACACATGTGATAAAAGAGAAGAGAAGAAGTGCATGCGTGAGGAGAAAGGTACATGTTGCATGTGTGGAATAGGTCACACATGTGAGGCATCTGTACAACCACACATGTAAGGAAAATCAACTGTACAATTGTTGCATGTGTGAAGGAAATTTAGGTCGCACGTGTGAGGTACTGCAGACCACACATTTGAGGGTTCTTGGGAAGGTGTAGTAGTCCATACTGCTGATATCAGTAGGCCATACAGTGGCAATAATATATTTTTCCAAGAAGAGGTGATTTATGGGTATTTGTTGAGTTGTATTTTTGCTGATTTTTTTATTTTTGAGGAGGACAAGGTTGTCTTGAATTTTGGTCAAAGTGTGTTGAATAAGAGGGATAGTTTTTCCCTTAGATTTTATGAATTGGATAAAATTTATAGAACATAAATTTGACTTATTTGTGTTGATGATCCATCTATGATATTTTGTGTTTTCGTTGCATATAATTTTCAGTCACACTTTTTTGTGTTAAATTGTTCAGTGATAACAACTAGGGTTTGATTGTTAACTCACTAGGTAGAAAGTTTTAGATATAAATATTGGTCACATAGAGTGAATATGTAAAAATCAGCATGGTATCAGAGCTTGGAATCTAAAGAGAAGAGGATCATATCGAGACATACTTTTGTCTACAACATTGGAAGAGTGTTGTTATTGTTTTGGTCTTTGTTCTTGTTCAGGGTGGGTCAAGATGGTGAACACTTTGAATATTGAGGACATGTTGGAGGATGAAACCAACTTTAGGTCTTGGAATTCAAGGGTTCTCCTCTTGTTAGAAAAAAATTACCTCAAGGAGTGTGTTGAGTGTTTGGTTGTAGATCCTACTAATCCACAGGAGTTGACAACACACCAGAAGAAAGAAGTGAAGATATAGCGAGTGTTTCTAGAATATGTGAATGATCACTTTATCCCCCATATTGATGAGAATACAACTACCAAGAATATGTATGATTCCTTTGTGGGTCTCTACAAAAATAAGAATAAAGAGAGGATGCTACACTTGAAGCACCAAATTCATATTATTAGGATGACCAGTGAAGACACAGTGGTCAACTATCTTATGAAGATTACTTAGATCCAAGATCAACTTGTAGTTATTAGTGAGATAGTGTAGGATGTTGAGTTTGTGAATGTGGCCTTGAGAGGTATTCCTAGGTAATGGGAACCATTCATGCAGGGGATATGTGCATGACAGAAATTTCCCTCCTTTGATAGGATATGGAATAATTATATCCAGGAAAGGGACCTTGTTTGTGTCCAGGGAGGATATGGATGGTATGGTGAATAGTAGCAGTGATTATAAACATTCCCTTGCAGCTCGCAATAGGAGAGGAAGAAGAGGTTCTCCAAACATAGGAGGCCCTCTAGAAATAAGAGATTCTCCCAAGAGAGAAGCATCCCTAGATCCGAGATGGAAGAAATATTTTAGCAAGATCAGATGCTTTGAGTGTCATGAATTTTTCCACTATGCTTCATAGTGCCCACTCTAAAGGGGAAGATGAAGAAGGAAATAGGCATCAATGATAGAGGTTGATGAGATTGCAAATAGGTTTTAGAGAGAGATCTTTTTGGTCACTGAAATTTTAGGTACAATCTCTAGCAGGGAGACTTGGTTGGTGGATAGTAGAGCATCTTACCATATGAAAGTTGCATGAGAGTTGTTTGACACTCTCACAGAGACTAACTCAGACTTATGTGTGGAGCTTGGTATGGTGTTGCACATCAAAATTCATCACTTCGATAATGTCGTAAGTGTCACACTTTCATTGTCGCAAGTGTCACAAGTATCACACTTTTATTGTCGCAAGTGTTGCAAGTGTCGCAATCACTTTTCCTAAGTGTTTAATCTTGAATGAAACCATAAAACAATTGCTACAACCCGTAAAACATGTTAGAATAAGAAACCCCATCATCTGAAAATTAGAACAAGTTTTTACCTAAATAATTACTCATTGTTTTAACATTTTGGAAGATCAACACTCCCCACTCATATATAGGGAGCGCTAGTGCTCCTTTTCCATATTAAGGGGGTGCTAGAAATATATTTTGTCCACTATAAGGGAGTGTTGTGTTGGTTGAGGGAATCTTGGAGGGAATCCCAATTTCCTCTAAAGAAAAATATGGATGGGTTGGGTTAGCTTGGCTCGAATATGACATCGTGGCTACATCTAAGGAAGAAATCACAACTAATGGAGCCATATCCTCAACCAATTCCAAAAATACTCAAGGTGGTTAACCCTCTCAAGGATTATAAATAGAGACATTTCCATCGTGAAAAGGAGGAGAAATCAACAAAAAAATGTTATTTTTATTGTGGATGTTTTGAAAAAGGGTTGGACGAGCGGGACTTGGAGAGGTTTTTACAACACCATCTGAAGATTGTAAATTTTCCTTTCTAAGTTATCATTAATATACTTGGTCGATTTCCTTCAAGTGTGTGTTTACGTGTGCTTGTCTATGGTTGTCTTAATCTGCATAGGTGAATTGATTTTTTCTAATCCATTAGAGTAGGAGATAGTTGTTTGTCTTGTGTTATCCATTGCAGGTACTGATTTGCATCAGGAGTTCGATTGAGCTTGCATATTGGAGTGGCCAGGACAAATGTCATAAATGAGGTACATCACACTTTGTTAAGAACCAAAGACTGAATACAAAAGTACCACAATAGATATACAAGAACAATATGCAAAATCTCCTTTATTACCATCAAACCCTTGAGCTAGGGAAACACCATACAATGGATCCTATTATGGAAGGGATCCTCTCCTGTTCACTTGCCTCTTTGAGGGGGAAACCTCCTAATGAGCTTCAGCTCCAAATACAATATTTATCTTCATGTCCAATTACATTGCTTGAACCCCTTTATATAGTGCTACCATCAACTAAGAACATTCTAGAGAATGAATCTTCTAGAAGTAGAACCTTCTAAGAAGTCCTCTTACATTTATTATCTCTAATTACCCATTTATTATATCTAACCAGCATAGTGGGCCTTATTTAATAATATAGTGGACCTAGTCCACCTTACATTGAATGACCTCCACTATTATCACTATGGGCCCTCTGGCCCCCCCCTAGTACCTCTCTAGCTACCTTACACACTTCCTCTCCTTTATTTTTCTATGGAAAAAAATAATTTATAGGAATGGTAGTGTCCAAACGTAATTTTCTGCCTTGGTATAAGGGTCTATAATCCAACAGAAAATTCACTTGTTCTCAGGGGAATATTTCTGTAACAGAAATTGGTGACTCCACTAGTTTAAACTGAAAAATTATAAATTGAGAATCTCTCACCAAATTGTGTTCCAAATTGATGTTGTTGTTCATAATCAACATATCCATTGCACTATATTGGATGAGGGAGAATCAACCAGTGTCATGTCCTTAGCATGTTGGAAAGGCATTAAATCACCTAGTCTTAATCAATCTCCAACCATGTTAAAAGCATTTGATGGAAGATGTTTTAGACCTCATGGATAGTTAAAATTGAAAATGTGTTCAGATTGTAAAAAATAGATCTAGCTAAACAATGATACACACATTTGCAAAGAAAAAAGGAGAAAGAAGAAGGAGAGAAAGAATGAAAGAATTCCCATTAACCGTTGTGAATAATGAATAATTTACACATGATATACTATGTATAACTCAATGAGTGCACAGTGGAAGAGAAATAATGCATCATAGTGGTGGTATATAGTGATATGGATGCACACCAATAGTTACGAGAGTGAACTACCACCTAGTCTAGTCTCTTAGGAAGTTACGGGAGTGAACTACCACCTAGTTGAGTTAACTAGTCAACTAGTCTTCAGTTAACTGACTGAACAGAGAGTAGTGAGGAGCTAACTCAGGGAATAAAGGATAATGTGCCAGTCTAGTGATGATACCAAGGTAAGGTCGAATTATCATGGTGATGATCCCAATGTTTCATGGTGACAAAACCAATGCAACATCTAAACTCAACTCAACTAGTCAAACTGAAGTGTCAACTGAAAGAGAATATTCTCCAGGTGGAATATTCTCCCCTAAAACATAGGAGACTAGATAATTACTAATTATGACTAATAAACAAGGAAAAACCTTAGGAAAAATAAATCCTAGGTGTGTGTGAAGTAACTCCAACACCCCCCCCAATCATCACTATGGTGAAAATAAAGAATGGGTCCCGACAACGAGGCTATGTTAGGTACCCAAATAAAAAAGATGCATCGAAAATAAAGTGAGGAAAGAGGGAAAACCTCATGGGAATACCCCCCCTTCAAGGTACAATGTATGTAAAAAGAAGAACTACAATTGCTAGGCAACTGTGTCCTTCACTCCAAGACGACTTCGCAGAGAATGGAACTTATGCTCAATGAAGGTCTTGGTGAAGATGTTTGTCGTCTATTCTGCTGAAGGATAGAACTGTAAGTTGATGATCCCCTCATGTACTAAGTCTCGGATGTAGTGCATGTGGATCTCAATGTGCTTCATCCACTGCCTCTGAACTAGATCTTTGCAGAACTTCAAAGTGCTCTGGTTGTCACATCATATGATGATTTGTCGATGATACTGAATGCCCAACTTAGTGAGAAAATGTTGTATCCACATAGCCTGAATGGTTATGTTAAATACACCTTTGTACTCTTCCTCGGCTGAACATAGAGCTATGGCAACTTACTTCTTCCTCGACCAATAGATAGGCCCAGAACCAAGACTGAGTGAGTAACCAGATGTGGAATTGCAATCAGTGCTATCGCCAGCCCAGTCGAAATCAGTATCCCGATGAGATCTAATGTAGAGTCTATTGCATAATGAATCCTAAAGGTGATGGTTCCCTGTACGTATCGAAGGATATGCTTTACATATTTCTAATGTAGCTCATGAGGCTCCTGCATGAACCTGGAAACTGCACCAACCACATATGAGAGGTTTGTTCTGGAGTGTGTGAGATAAAACAAGCTCCCCACTAGTTGTATGTACAGTGTGTTTTATACCAGTGGTGTCTCCCCACCATCCTCAAGTTTGACTCCTGATAGGAAAGGAGTTGGAGAAGACTTGCAGTCTGTCATGTGAAATCTCTCAAGGAGATCTCGTGCATACTTGGCTTGAGACAGTTTAATGCCTGATGCATCCTAAATGATCTCGATTCCAGGGAAGAAGTGTAGAGGACCCATGTCCATCATCAAAAACCTGTCATCTAGAATCCTCTTGACTGCAGCAATTGTTGAATTCAAGCACCTGGTGATCAACAAATCATCGACATATAGAACTAAAAATAGAAGTGAATTAATCATCATGAGCATGTAGACATTTGGCTCTGATTTACAACGTACAAAATTTTCTGACAATAGGTAGGAATCCATCTTGGAATACCATGCCCTCGGAGCCTACTTGAGTCCATAAAGTGACTTCTTTAGTCGACATACCAAAGATGAGTCCTACATAAATCCCTGGGGCTGCTCCATGTAGATCTCCTCAGAGAGATCACCATGAAGAAATGCATTCTTCATGTCCATCTGATGGACTTGCAATCCCTTGGTTGTTGCAATGGCAGGTGCCAATTGTATGGAATCCATATTCACTACTGGAGTGAAGATCGCATCATAGTCAATACCATGAACCTACTGAAAGCTTTTCGCGACAAACCTAGACTGGAATCTGTTGATCTATCCATCCGCTACGCTCTTACCCGTATAGACCCATCTTCATTTGAGACGTTTCCTCCCAAAAGAAAGGGGAACCAGATACAAAGTCTGTTTCTCAAGGAGGGAGTTTTACTCCTCCTACATGGTGGATTCCCAAAAGGGATTTCCAGTAGCCTCTCCATAAGACTATGGATCTGAAGACTGAACCAAGAAAATATGCCTAAAAGGCAATGGTTCAGTAGCAGTGAGTGCAATAGGAGGCTCCTTGAAATAAGATGGAGTCCTCCTAGTATCAGCTGGATCACCAACAAGATCCCCCACATCCTAAAGAGTAGTCTGTGCCCACTTGGGCCTTTGCTCTGGCTCTGCAACTGCATTTGGATGCTCTAACTCTGCATTTGACTGTACTGACTCTGAATCTGAATCATCTGAGTCCTCTGAATCAAAACTCTCGTCTGAAGAAGAGTTGGAATTTGCATTCTCATTATCTCGGATAGGTGGAAGAGTGAAGGTGTCTGCATGTGGCTGTTATGGTGCATGCAAGACACTTTCCTCGAATTGGACACTACGCTCAATGATGAGACGGTCTGAGGAAAGATCAATAAGCCAATATCCCTTCACACCTTTGGGGCATCCAACAAAAATTCAATCAGTGCTCTATTGATCAAGTGCCTTCCTCTTTTCAGAGGGAATTTGGGCCCATACACGTGAACCAAAAATGTGAAAGTGGGTCACTTCTAGTTTGAGGCCACTCCAAGCTTCATAGGGGGTCTTATCCTTGACTAATCTATGGGGAGATCTATTTTTGATGTATGTTGCATAATTAAGTGCTTCGACCCATAGTCTCTGTGGTAGAGACTTTGCATGCAACATGAAAGATTCCATCTCCTTTAAAGATTTGTTTTTCCACTCAACAACTCTGTTTTGTTGCGGAGTATAGGGAATTGTGTGTTGCAAATGAATCCCTAGCTCATGGAAAATATTGTGTATCTCATGATTCACATACTCTCCACCGTTATCAGTTCAAAGGAATTTGATATTATTTATGGAATGTGTCTCAACCAAGGCTTTGAAGTATTTGAGGTGTTGAGAGACTTTCATCGACTTACTACACCGTGAAAACGTCATTTAGTCGGTGAAAGATAAAATTTTCTTTTTGGTATATTTTGAGATGATACATCATTTTTTCATTGGAAAATAAGATTTAAAGCCAATCTTGTATACTTTAAAACTGAAAGATTTATAAATAAATATTTACCTTATTATCATCTTATGATATGATATCAAAATAAATGCCAGACATTTTTTATTGCTAACATCTGGCTCCAACTAGGATGGAGACCTCCCTGTGAGGTTCCCAAGAACCCGACAGACCTTGTGCCTTTAGTATTGGGCATGGAGTCATTTAGCCTTTATGATTTATTATCTGAAAACCTGTAGCAAACCTGTAACCTACTTGTTTATTCATTAAATCAATCAACTGAAAATAATCAAGTTGCTCGTTTCCCTCAGAGATATCAATGCTAAATACAAACTGCTTAATCTCTATTTGAGAAGAAAGCATGATGAACTGTTGATCTAGACTTTTCATCTCATCATCTTTCTCTCTGTATCTATTGCAATCTTCCTGTGTCTGCAAATCAGAAAAATAAGGGTTGTCCTTAGTATCTATTGCAGATTCTAATATGGAATTTTGATCTTCACTGCAATTTTGATCAACATATTTATAGCTAGTATCAACCACAACATGCACACATTTCTGATCATCTATCTGCTGAAAAGTAGAACTAGATAAAATTCTAGTAGACAACAAGCCTTCACAAATTTCAAAATCTTCTTCCTTATCATAATTTGAAACAACAATATTCATAAGGAGAAAGAGGATCATTCTGATGCTCTGGCTGGAGATAAGACAATATTTGAAAATCCTGTTCCTCATGGTTACTACAAATTTCCTAAATTTGCAAATCCAGAAAATGTGGACTAATCTCACTTATTTCAACGAACATTGGATCAACAGAAAGCTGATCATCTCCATGTGTAGTTAACGAAACCAATTCTTCAGATTCATTAAAATCAGAAATAGAGCTAATAGGAAATCTTTCAGCTCTTCATTACTCTTTTATAATTCATGTTTATGAGGAAGCACATCACAACGAAGATCATTTGAAAGATGATGTAGATTGTGAGGAAAAGATTCTTCTCTATTTAGATCTTCAACTTTAGAATGCAATACAAAGATTATCAAATAAGAACTCATCTAAAAAGTACTTGTTTTCTAATTCCTTTCACGGAAGTGGTCCTCCTTGATTTCTTCCCATCATTCAATAATCATAGGTTGATCTGTACATAGTTAACACAGAGAACTTTTCTAAATGGAGAAGGTGTTGGTGCTGGTGAAAATGATCTTGTATCTGGATGTAATAATGATCTGATCATTCACCACTCTTAAAATTGTCCTATGTCTGCCACATAGGATATATGACCAAACCCATCATCATATTCCACTAATACATGGTGAAAACATGTAATCGTTCCTGTGCCTCCATTTAAATTGTCATCATGGTTACATGACATGTGTACAATATGTCTTTTTGGGTTCTTAAGGCGCTAGAGAAAAAACCCAAATCTGCACTTTCACCGGCTCACTAGTTTTTGGAAATGCCATTTAGCCCTTGAAACCTTGAACTTTCACCAGCTAACTTCAACTTCAAAACAAAGATTAGCCATTGAAAATATTTTCTTCGATTTTTTGAAAATATCTTTTGACAGACGATTTATTATAAGAAATAACAAAATATATTCTATACTTTGATACTTGAATTTCTAAAAACAAATTGTATGGAACTCTATTAATGACCCTGCCATCACTAAAAAATGAAACAAACTGACTGGTTCATTTTTGGACATAAAATCTGGCTTTTTTCACCTAATCCTCTGCTAAACTGAAAACTGTATGTAGTTTGTTGTAGCCTACCTGCTTATTTCAGAAATCAACAATTGAACGTGATCTAGCTACTCATATGAGGAGCTTATTCTCACACCTACTCCTACTTCTAATCAGTAGGGTCAAACTGATCAAGTAAAACTAAATCTCCAATGCAGCCAAGAAAGAAATTGATTTACTGGTAACCTCCTTGATCTGAATCCGAAAAAGAAAGGAAGCCATAGCATGCAGAAATATAGTTTGAAAAGATGGCAGAACCAACTGTCATATGAAAAAAATATCTTGACTTTTATGCTGCTCATAAACTCCAAGTAGTTAGCAATAGGGTCAATAAATCCCCAAAGAAATACCTCCTTTTGTTGATGTTCCAATTGAAAGATGAAATTCTTTTGGTTGTTGCCTTCACTAATGTCAAAGCTGAATGTGGACTGTTCTTCCTCTATCAAATGAAAATACCAGCTCAACTACTGATCTGAAACTTTCTGCTCCTCACCTCCCTTCTCATATCTGCTAAAAAGTGCCTTGGTCTGCAAATTAGAAAACTGAGGGTTTCCCTTAGAATCTGCTGCAGATCTAAAACTGTCACCTGCTAATGTGTCAATTTGATAATCATCTTTGGGGTTTTCAAAGGGGACAATTTCATCTTCATGACAACCTAAGTCAGTAGATGCATTTGATACAATGAGAAAAGCATCACTATGGTTATCATAATGTGGATCACCGATCTCTTGATCATGATGAGAAATATCTTCTGCTGCAGCAAAGTCTTCATAATTATCTGAATCTTTATTCAACACACTAAATACATGAAAACATTCTAGATAAATAAGATCATATGAAAACTTTGTTTTTCAAAACAAATGGAAGGCATCATGAAATTTTTCCAAAGAACTGATACTTGCATTTGGAAGAGACTGGCACCAATTAAGAGAAAATCCCTCTAATGATTTCCTGAAAAGATTAATTTGAACATCTTCATGTATAATTTCAAGTCGATTAATAAAGTCATGAAAATCCAGCAGGTGTTCCACTGGTACTTCCCATTCTTCTTCTCGAAATCTGGGAATACTTCTTTCCCATTCATCTTTACTAGGAACTGGATGAGGGTAACCAGAAATACATGAAAAATTGCAAAACACATACCTCTTGTTCATTTCATACCAGTGGAGTCGCCATTAGATTTATGAACAATAGAGTCACCACTGAATATTCCTTTTTGGAGTCGCCAGATAGATGATTACAACCGATTCGTGTCCAGACATTGTCTATCATCAAAGTTGGATCTTTTCGTGTCCCAAGGAAGCTGAGCTTCAATCTCCTCTCCCCGGCAATAGTGCCAATTTGTTATCACTCCAAGAAACTCTTTGTGGTTGTAAGTCAAATATGTTTGGTAACTTAAAGTAAACTTGTTTTTTTTTTTTTGTATGTGTGTATCAATGGGATAAATCAATTTCAGTATGGTATTTAGAAAATCAAAATGAGAATCAAATGAACCAGTGCTCTCAAGAACCAATAATCAGATGATAGCTTTTAAGTGGGTGAGAAAACAATGCCTACAAACCAAATACAAATGTAGGGTTTAATAAACAATGATAAGAAACGGTTGATAAAATTATGAGCTAACCAATGAGATGATAGTCATTCTGCAGCTAAAACAACTTGAATAAGAGTACAGAAGGAGGGATGCGAATATGACATCAATAGAAAGAGAAAACTGTGAATTGTATTATCATACAAAAAAGTCTGTTTACAATATAGTATTTTATGTATCCAAAATCGAACCCCCCTTGCCTCCTACATCTATGAGCTTAAATAATATTTACAAATTATTTTCAAGATCCTCAAAAGATGGATCTGATATCCTCTTTTCTTATCTCAAATTCGAAATTGTGAGGTGGCCGGAAAAGATAGAAATTTCTGGAAAAATGTTGCTCCAAGATTCACCTATATCCTACAAATCACAATATATCTTAGGAAAATGAGAGAGTTTATTTAATATCAGTCCATTCTTATGAAATACCTCCTTCAGTTTCTAAAAATAGTATTCCAACTCATCTGAATCTGTCCTTAAAGATACTGACTAAAACATGAAAACATAACATTTAATTTCTGGAAATATGGTGCTCAACGATTGACCTATATTTCACAAATCACAATAGATATTGGAAAACTAAGACAGGTTATTGAAGAGCCACCCGTTCTTATGAAAAAACTCTTTTGTTCTTGAAAAATACTCTTCTATATGATAAAAATCTATCTCCCAAGAAGGTCACTAAAACAAGAAAATCCAGATTTCCAAATCTAGTCATATTCCTACATTTTAGGATTTAATCTCTAGAATATTTCTATTGATCAAATGAAGTGCCACATGCACTCATGGATGATATTTGATAATATATATGATTAATCATCATCATCTGCTTCTTAATAAACTCAACCAAGTCAAATTTGACCTTTTGACCAAAATAATACATTTTGGAAAATTTCTGAAAATGATGCCTCATCTTGTGGGAAACTTTTGACTTCCTTTACTAGCTCTAAATGAAGATATGAAAGTACCATTGGAAATACTAGGATGTCTAGTTGTCAATCAACTATTTGAGCGTGTAAAACGAACTCTCCACGGCTCAAAAAATTGATTTTTCCCAAGGCAGTTTATTAGCTGAAAAACCTGCACTTTCACCAGCTCACTACATTTTGAAAATAGTCATTTAGTCGGTGAAAAGGGAGACTTTCACCGGCTTACTACACTGTGAAAAATTCATTTAGCCGGTGAAAGCTAAAATTTTGTTTTTGGTATATTTTGAGATGCCAGATCATTTTTTTATTGGAAAATAAGATTGAAAGCCAATCTTATATACTTTAGCACTTAAAGATTTATAAATAAATCTTTACCTTATTATCATCTTATGATATGATATCAAAATAAATGCAAGGAATTTTTTATCGCTAACAAATATTTCATATATCTTTCCATTCGATATTGTCAATGATCCCTAATCATTGATACTCGCTGAGGATACAATATCCAAAGGAAATTTGGGGAATATATCCCAAACCATCGATGTTAACATATCCACAAAAGAAGGTGTTGTGGAAAACATACAACTAGGTGTGAATTGTTCAACTAAAGAGATTGAAACTTACACCTCCTTGTTTAAATAATTTTGTGACATTTTCGCTTGGAGATATGAAGAGATGTCAGGGATTGACCCTTCGATATTTTTTCAAGAAATAAAAACTAATCCTGGAGAAAAAAAAATACGACATTTACTTTTCCTTGTTCATTGCAAGAAAATTGCGACAATCAAGGAAGAAGTAGAAACATTACTGAAATATGGTTTTATTTATCCCGTACCTCTGACCGAATGAGTTTCCAACATAGTCTCGGTTGCTAAGAAACAAGCGACAATTATCTTTTGTGTCGACTATAGGGATCTCAATAAGTCTTGTCCAAACGACAATTACCATTTGATGATATCAAACATGCTTTAACAAATACACCATTGTTGCACCCCCCAAACTATGAGAGAGATTACATCCTTTATTTGGCTACCTCTATTTCCACTATTTCCATGGTGTTAGTACAAGAGGATGATGACTACGCAGAACATGTGGTATACTATTTAAGTAAGATCCTTTCAGGTCCTGAACTTCGTTATTCACATGTTGAAAAGTTGTCTTTGGTGGTAGTCATTATTATCCAAAGGTTTTGACACTACCACGATCATTGAATACTCAAACCCCATGTACCAAATCTTGACTCATCAAGTACTTGGGGGAAAATATTCCAAATGGATCCAAGAATTTGATCTCTAGTTTTCCAAATCCAAAGCAAAGAAATCATTGCTTTTTTTCTGAATTAATTTGTGATCTTCCCCATATTGATGAGGACACTGAGCCTAGTGATTCCATTCTAGATGAGTCATTGTTCCTCATTAGTACATCTGTCCCATGGTATGGGAGCATTCTTCTATATCTCCAAACCCAATGCTTCCAGCCAGGTATTTCACGTGACGAACGACATTGCATTAGACACCATTCAAAGTACTAACTTATCATTGGTGACACTTTTTATAAACAAGGTATTGATATTGTTATATGATGTTTCTTAACCCATGAAGAGGTTGAGCGAGTTTTAAATGACTATCACCTTGGATCTTATGGAGGTCATCTTTCTGGGATGGCTACATCCCAAAAAATCTTACATGTCGGTTATTTTTGGCCTTCCATATTCAAATACTACATTGGGGCCGTTAAAAAATGCCCACCCTATCAAATATTTTAGAAGAAAGCACATAGCCGCTCAGATCCACTCCATCCAATTGTCTCCATCAGCCTCTTTTCCAAATTGGGTATTGATTTCATGAAATGTAAGCCTACCTCAGCTGAGGGGGCATGGTTATATTATTGTCATAGTCAATTATTTCAATAAATGGACTGAGGCTATGCCTACATTTATTAACGATGGTCGAAATTCAACACTTTTCATGTTGAATCACGTCATCGCTCACTTCGAAGTCCCACAAGCTACTGTAACCGATCATGGATCCCATTTCCAAAATGAAATGATGGGTGAATTGCGCACCAAGTTGGGTTTTCATCATGAAAAATCATCCCCTTACTATCCTCGGGACAATGGAGAAGTTGAATGTAATATACCATATACAAAAAGTATGCAGAACATAAATAAAATGCTAGAAATGGCAGAATAACAGTAATATAACCAGCATAATCTCCACAATAACACATAAATGATATAAGAACAATAGCAGAATTAACACTTTGATTCAGAAAGCAATGTTCACGGGCCTCTTCGAGGGGGCAACCTCCAGTCGAGAAGCACTCTGTTACAATAATCTCCAAGCTAGGGTTTTCATACCCTCGACCCTTATTTATACTAAATATGTCTATCAAGAGAAGCATCTAGAGGAAGATCCTTCTAGAAGTGGAAGCTTCTGTTAGGTCTTCTTACATCCGCCTTATTCTATTTTATTGAAAGGCCTTATTAATATTGAACTTTATTACATCTGAATATATTTCTCTACCTATGTGTGGGTTAGGACCCTAACATGTCCACCCCCTTAAAAATAGCCTTGTCCTCAAGGCTTGAGATGTGGAAATTGCTACAGAATGGTAGTTGGTTCCCAAGTGGCATCTGTTGGAGTTGTATCTTTCCACTGGACTAGCACTTCCTTGATGGTTCTCTGATGCAGGCAATGCTCACGCTGGTCCAAAACTACTTCTGGTTGTAGCCAAATGGATCCTTCTTCAGCTAGCTCAGGAAGGTTGGTTTGAATTTGGCATCTAGTTCCAATCACCTTCTTTAAGAATGAGACATGAAAAACAGAATGTAGCTTCGAATGACTGGGCCGAGCTAACTGATAGTAACTCTTCCCACACGCTTGAGAACTGTATAAGGACCATAAATTTGGGCACTAGATTTTGAAAATGCTCGACCTTGAGGGAAGTTTACTTGTATGGTTGCAGTCCAAGAAACACCTCATCCCCTTCTGCAAATTGACGTTCATAGTGACCTTGATTTGCTTGGTGCTTCATGTGATTCTGTGCCATGAACAAGTTCTCTTTGAGGGTACAAAGAATATCCTCTTGAACTGTAAGTGTTTGTTCAATCACCTGGACCTTCGAGGTACCCGATAAGTATGAGAGAACTGAAGGTGGCTTCTGTCTATATATTGCTTCAAAAGGAGTCATGCATGTAGCTGTATGGTAGGAAGTGTTGTACCACCATTCAACTAGGGGTAACCATTGAGCCCACTGATTTTTCTTTTCAGAGGAAAAACACCTCATATATGTTTCCAAACACTTGTTGACAACTTCCGTTTGACCATCAGTCTGGGGATGATAAGCTGTGCTGAGATGCAATTGGGTGCCCTATAGCTTGAACAGTTCTTGCCAAAAATTGCTTATGAAAGTTGGGTCACGATCAGAAACAATAGAATGTGGCACGCCATGAAGCTTGAAGACCTGGTCCATGAAAATTTGAGCCACTGTGGATGCAGTAAATGGGTGTTGAAGAGTGCAGAAATGAGCATACTTGGAAAGGCGATCCACAACCACCATTATGACTGATTTATTTCCCGATTTGGGTAACTCGGTAATAAAGTCCATAGAGATATCCTTCCAAATAGTAGGTGGAATCGGAAGCGGTTGTAGTGTGCCCAGAGATTTGACTGTTTCTCCCTTGTTGCATTGACACACATCACATTCAATGAAAAAATTACGCATGTCATGTTTCATACCAACCCAGAAAAAAGAACGTTTGACCTTGTCATAGGTTTTGGTGAACCTGGAGTGCCCCACTGTGGGTGTAGCATGAAGCTCAGAAAGTACCGTGGATTTAATCTTTGATTGTTTACTTAAATACAAATAGATTTTGTATCGAAGCTCATCCTAGAGCCAAGAGTACCCTGGGGGAGCTGGAGCATTGGTCTGTAATTGTTGAATCAGATGCGAACTTTTGGGATCTTGTAGCCATTCCTAGCGAACAACTTATAGCCAATCTGGTACAATGAAGGAAAGAGAAGAAAGGGATCCTTCTTCTTCATATTTTTGGGACAATGCATCCACCACCACATTGTCTTTTCCTTTCTTGTAAATGATCTCATAATCATATCCAAAGAATTTAGTCACCCATTTTTGTTGCTCCGGGGAGGAAATGTGTTGTTCCAGAAAGTACTTGAGGCTTTGATGGTCTGTCTTAATTTGGAAACATTTCCCCAAGAAATAAGGGCACCACAGATCAACGACATGCAGAATAGCCAACATTTCCTTTTCATAGATGGGTTTGTCCAGATTACTTTCAAATAGTTTCTTGTTGGTGAAGGCCAAAGGTCGACCCTCTTGCATAAGGACAACACCTATTCCTTTCCCTAATGCATCACATTCCAACACAAAGGTCTTTGTGAAATCAAGAATAGCCAAAACCGGAGTGGTGCACATGACCATCTTCAAGGTTTGGAAATCTTGAGCAGCAGCTAGAGTCCAAGTGAAGGAGTTCTTTTTGAGGAGAGCAGTGAGAGGTGCTGCAATCTTTCCATAATTCTTAACAAACTTTCTATAATACCCTATTAAGTCCAGAAATCCACGCAATATTTTGAGAGTATTTGGGTGTGACCAGTATTGCATAGCTTCAATCTTTTTCAGATCTACCCTGACGCCATCCGTTCCAACTAGATGACCCAAGTATTCTACTTCTGAGGCATCAAAAGCACATTTAGACAATTTCAAGAAAAGTTGGTGCTGAGAGAGTAGATGGAGAACTTGATCCACATGAGTAAGATGGTATGCCTAGGTTTTTCTATAGATGAGGATATCATCAAAGAAAACTAAGACAAAATGATGGAGAAAAGGATGAAAGACATGATTCATGAGGCTTTGGAAGGTGGAGGGGGAATTACACAAGCCAAAGGGCATGACCAAAAACTCATAGTGGCCCTCATGAGTTCAAAAGTTTGTATTCAGAATGTCTTCCTCTTTCATATGTATCTGGTGATAGCTCGGGCGAAGATCAAGTTTAGTAAAGAATTGGGTGCCACTCAATTCATCCAGGAGGTCATCAATGACAGGAATGGGAAATTTGTCTTTAATGGTCAGTTTGTTGAGGGCATGGAAGTTAGGACACATTCTCCAAGACCCTTCTTTCTTCAGGACCATGACTATAGGAGAAGAGTAAGGGCTCGTACTAGGGCAGATAACTCCTGCATTATGGAGTTCCTGGACCATTTTCTCAATTTCATTTTTTTGTGAAAAGGGGTGGCAATACAGATGGATATTGGGAGGAAGGCTTCTAGGTACAAGGGGAATGGAATGATCATGAACACCACAGGAAGGAGAGAGTCCATGGAGAGTGGAAAATACCATTTGATTTTTAGAAAGGAGGGCTTGGAGGTCTTGCGACACCGGGGGTATCTCTATTGCTTGTATGGTATGGAGTTGGGAAATGACACCAGAATGACCTTTTTTGAGCAACTTTTCCATGCGATGGGAACTAATGACCTCAGGTGAAACAACAATGATGCCTTGGAATTTATATTGGTGGCCTTCCTGGTCAAATTGCATGGTCAATTCCTTAAAATCCATGAGAATGGAACCCAACATCCTTAGCCAGTCTGCACCCAACAAAATGTCATAACCACCCATGTCGATAGAAAACATATGGGATTTTAGGTGGTAGTAACTGATTTGGAGACGCACATTTTCACAATGCCCTCCACATTTCATGGAACCACCATTGGCAATAATGATTTGGAAATTTTTGACGGCATGGATGTAGTAATGAGTTTCTTGGGCAATGCGGCGATGAATAAAATTATGGGTGCTTCAAATATCAACCAGAATGATGACCTTCCGATGCTTGATGTAATTGATTAACTTGAGGGTTTGGGGGATGGAGAAGTCAGTGAGAGCATTGAGGGAAATGATCGGTTCCACCTCGGGAGGGTCTGAGCGAGGGGTTATGTTAGTGATTTCAGGTGACTCAGGCACAAGGGGAGTTTCAACATCCTCTTCTGAAATATCCTAAAAAATGGCCATAAAAAGATTTTGTTCCTTACACTTGTGGCCCGGGAAATATTTGTCATCACAATTATAACAAAGGCCTTTGAGTTGGCATTCATCCATTTTAGCCCTGGTCAATTTTTGGATCTTTAATGGGGCGGAGGGAGTGGTTGAATTTACGGGTTTAGGGCGAGGGATAAAGGAGGGTTTATGGTTTTGAGAGGATAAAACCTGTTGTGCTTCTTTATCTTTTTTAGTATCCTCCACCCAAATCGAAGGTCAAGCCATGAGGACGTGAGCCCGAATCTCATCCTTGAGACCACTGATAAAACACTATTGAAAGAAAGCATCAGTCATGCCCTCTGTTCGAAAAGCCAAGCGCTCAAAGGTAGCTATGAAGTCTTCTATTGTTCCTGATTATTTCAACTTTGTCAAATGGTCCAAATGGTTGGTGTCAGTGTCAAAGCATTCATAAATCTTAGTCACAAATTGGGTCCAAGCAATATACCCTTGACGGGAAGTTTTTCTCCATTGCCACCATTGCCAATGTTCTTGATCTAGATGGAGAACACCATACTGGAGTTTGTCCAAGTCATCTGTAATGCTGTATAAAGAGAAATAATGTTCCATTTGGGTGACTCTACCAGTGGGATCTGAGCCATCAAATTTGGTCACATCCACCCACGGAAGGCGTAGGTCACGTTGAATGTGATGGTGATGAAAAGTATGGGCATGGGAGGAATGTTCAACTTTAGTCTTTGGAGGTGCGTCAGAGAAAGGGTCATCTGTAGGGATCTTCAGTTTGGTGCAGAGTGATGCAAAGACAGATTCAAGCTAGGTGGTCAGTTCTTGTTTGACTTCCTCCATTGAGGACTGCATGGTTGTATTTGTGGTTGTATTGATGGATGTATCGATGGAGGCAATAGTGGCACTAAGTTGTTTCACTTCTTTTTGGGTCTCAAGGAAACCAGATTGCAAGGTGTTGAAGCGAGCTTCCAGGTCTTGGCTACGGGTATGGGCCATGAGTATGAGTGAACTGAAAAGGGGTGGGCGGGGTCAAATTTTTTTCTGAAAAATGATATGGATGAATGTGATAAGGGAGAAGAGATGAATCCAATGGAATAGGTCTCAAATAATGGTGAAAAAAATTCCAGACTTTTTTTTGTTTTTTTTACACCTACGGAGTTATACTCTGGTCTGAGGAATATTGCAGAGATGAAATCCCCAAATGCTTAACCATAAAGAAATGTGCATTTACTTGGCAACCCAAACATAGTTGGGCAACAATAGATCTTTTATGTTTTAATTTGTTTATGTTTCTGTCCCCCAAGGGTTAGGTATTCAAGGGTTCTACAGACAAGGGTTTTCCCTGTGCTATAGCTCTCTGATATATGTGTGGGGTCCAACAGTAGTACTCGGACCAATATCTCAGGGCACTAACTAAGGAGGATAGACCATACCCTTAGCTGCACTACCCAACTACCCAGGTACTAGAGAGTATCTTCCTGAGTGTTGTTCTTGGTGGCACTATAGCAGTCAGGTGGTCGATCAGTTTATCTAAAGAGGGCTTCAGGAAATCTAGGTTGATCCGTACACAGGTGTTGTCTGATGCGCTACCACTCGAAGGGGTACCAATAGGGGTTAGAAGGGTGGCCAACAGATGTTTTCTTAAGAACCACTTGTATTTCCTACATGTATGAATACCTCAACCGTGGGTTTATGAGCGTAACAATAGATCTCTTTGGCTTAAAGACGCCCGAATACATCTCTACCCTGAAAAAGAAATTCCCACAATTTCTGCCAAGGAAAGTTCTCTGATACCACTTGTAATATACCAGATATAAAAAGTATGCAGAACAGAAATAAAATGCTAGAAATGGCAGAACAACAATAATATAACCAACATACTCTACACAATAACATAGAAATGACATAAAAACAACAATAGAATTAACACTTTGATTCAGAAAGCAATGTTCACGGGCCTCTTTGAGGGGGCAACCTCCAGTCGAGCAACGCTCTGTTACAATAATCTCCAAGCTAGGGTTTTCATACCCTCGAACCTTATTTATACTAAATATGTCTATCAAGAGAAGCATCTAGAGGAAGATCCTTATAGAAGTGGAAGCTTCTATTAGGTCATATTTGCATCTGCTTTATTCTATTTTATTGAAAGGCCTTATTAATATTGACCTTTATTACATCCAAATATATTTCTCTACCTATGTGCGGTTTAGGACCCTAACATTGAAGCCATAAAAAAGTCATAAAGACCATGCTTCAACACATGGTGGGGGTGAAAAAAACCTCTTTGCATTTGCAACTCTTCTCAGCACTCTGGGACTATCAGACCTCATTTAAAAATTCTACTAGATTCACACCCTTCAAGTTGGTATATGGGTTGGAAGCGGTGTTGCTGATTGAATGAGAGATTCCATTCCTGAAAATAAGTGTAGATCTCCTACCCTACAATTATGCCAAAGAAGAACAATTTTTATATATAATGAAGTTGGATGAAACAGGTCGTGATGTTGTTCTCATTAACAATACATATAAAAAATGCATGAAGAATCAATACGATAAGTCTGTTCAACCTTGCACTTTTGAAGAAGGAGATTTGGTCTTGGTATATGACCAATATCATGACAAAATGGTGTAGGTAAGTTAGAACCTATGTGGCATGGGCCATACATCGTGAAGTGTGTGCTACAAAGAGGTTCCTACGAGTTAGTGGATTACGATGGATTATCTCTCAGTGAGCCCCGAAATGGGCTTTACCTGAAAAAGTACTATGCATAGAATATATCGCATGTGTGATTTATACATTATTGTACCATATGTTTTTGGTTTGGTGTGTCATTACTTTTGTGTGCATGGGTTTTTCGCATTCTTTAGCTGCTTATACTTTGGTTTGTACTTGAATGCATAGATGTCAGCATGATTGCCTATCTATTTCATATTTTTGAATGATGCTAGTCGACATACCTAGAACCTAGCTTCTGCAGCTTGGATCATCTACCACTTTGGAGAGTTAGTGAGTTCAGGAGGAATGTTCCTCGGATATGCAACCAATAACATTGCAGAATATCATGTCGTAATTGGAATTTTAACCAAAGATTCTTATTTAGGTATATCTCAATTGATAATCAACCTTGATTCTCAACTCGTGGTACATCAACTTAACCATGTTTACACTATTCGTAATCCATTTTTTCTACATCTCTATCTAAGAGTTAATTGTCTCGAGAGATCTTTTGATTTCATAAAATATAGACATATATCGAGAGAACTTAATACGATTAAGGATTCTATAGAAAATTATATGTTGTATTGGCAAATTACACATAGATAAGCATTCAAAACATAAAGCATATAAATAAAAATATCACATCATTCAAAAACATAAGTAGCCATGGAAAAAATCATATATATATGTTTGCATATAAAGTAGAAAAAGTGTGTCAAAATACATCATCCCAAAAAAGTACATAAAAGGGAAAAAATGTGGGCCATTATGCCCATAACATCATCATAAAATACTACTATGACAATAGACTCTACTTGTCCTCCTGCACTACGTTGTTCTCATGATATTACATAACTTCTCTAGCCACACGTTATAGTAGGTGACTGAGGCCTTCTGACACTCTGATTATGTGCCTATGAAAGTGCAAAGTTACATCTCGTGTCCTTATAGAGGGAACAACCATGGTCAATCCACGAAGGTTCCTCTCTACCTCACAGAGTCATCCTACTTCGACAACAACCTTCACTGCTACTTGAGCGTCACCATGACGTCCAAATGTTGAGATCCCCACTAAACGTGACATACCTATGTCTGCATGATGAAAACAAATGATTTAGATAACTCATTATACAACAAAAAAAAAACATATATATTAAAAAACAAAAAACATTGTTTCAAGGTCATGATCTTTCATATTTTACTTGATGGATCCCACTATACCCCTTCGAGGAGCACTAAGTCCACACTTCCCATAAAATCAACCCTGACATAAGGGTAATTATCTATCACCATGATATTCCTTCTCCACCATGCGAAGAAGTCAGCAATAAAATGAAATGTTGAGGGCTCATTAACTAACCGAGGTGAGAGGCTTGTCCATCTCTCCATTTGGGGTTTGGATGCAGGGATCACTATCAATGAAACTTGTGGTTTCATCTATGGTACTTCCTCCAAAAATAATGACACTAGGAAAGATACATATCTGAATTTCTTCCGCCTAGCCATTCTACATTTAGAGATTTTCTCTTTGACATTTCTCAAAAACCCTACACACCAATTAAAGATCATGGGTCCAATACACTGAACAACAAACATTATCTATGATTTGGAAGCAATATGGGGACTAGTTCTTCCGGCCAGTTTAGTGATGGAAAAAATGATATATCGAATAGGAACATCCCTCACATCTTTAATAACAATTCTTTCCCCTACTAAGCTAGATCTCGACACACAATACTGAGCAACATATGCATCTGTTGGAAATGGTGTGGACCGGTGTCCAGATAAAATTATAGGTGCTACCCTCCTTGAGAACCCCTCAGGAAGTACACATCCTTGATATTGATCTCAAGCATATGAGATCACACTCGAAATGCTTGTTCATCATTGTCCCATAGTCCAATCAAATGCTCAAGCATAAGGACTTCCTTCCTCATGTTCTGTGGCTTGAAATATTTCAACAATTCACAGTTCTGAAGAGATGTCCTTGCTTGAGGGTCTTGCAAGGTGGACGTATCATCAAACTCATCCTCTCTCTATTTCCATTCAATCATTTTTTCCAATGAAAAATTGGAAACCAACAAGAAAACACATTAGCCAAAGTTTCAAAGAGGGAAATTTCTTTTTCATAGGAAAAAAACTATTTTTTTATTTTTATTTTTCCTCCCAACGCACCCCTAAAAACCAAATTTGAGAGCTAGTGCGTGATTAAATGGGACACCAGGGAACTGAAATATGAACTTGTGCCCCCTGTTATTACCTAGGGGAGTGTCAATCTAGTTTGACGCTATGGGGATTCCTAGAGGGCAAAAACTCATGAAATAAGAACTGAAATTGAAAAATAAAGCATGCAAAATGATGGGAGGGATCAAACTACTAACCTAGTTTTGACGAAACTAAAAATTATTGCATGTAGCTCCTGCAATTAGTGAGAACATAATCGCTCCAAAAGGAGGAAAAATCAAGAGAAAATGGAAAATTGCAAAGTGAAAGGTGAAAATGAATTGGTTTTTACCCTAATTGATGTTTTACCATTTGTAAATTAAAGTAATTTAA
The DNA here is from genome assembly GCA_009831015.1 of Picea engelmannii. Taxonomy (NCBI): domain Eukaryota; kingdom Viridiplantae; phylum Streptophyta; class Pinopsida; order Pinales; family Pinaceae; genus Picea; species Picea engelmannii. Next base: position 66,735 of record ML794593.1, read on the forward strand.
ACCCTTTTCACATTTTGTTTTTTGTTATTTTGTCCATGGCATGTGGGACTAACCTGTGGCTAAGAAACCATGACGCAGGGTAATCTAAGATGTCAAAATCACCCGGGGATCGCACCTGACATGAGCCACACCAACCTTTAACATGGCTGGATTTTTTGTCCCCGCAGGTTTCGAACCGCTGACTTTAACATCATGGAGCACCTTAACAACACACTCTGTCATTGACTGTCCTACACCTCAGGGAATTAAACCCTTTTCACATTATTAATGTTTATTTTTTGAGTTTTTTCCAAATATCGTCGGTTTTTAAAGGAATTGTTGACATTTTTTCCAGAATGATTTGTTTATGTTGGTATATATGAAGAAAGTTTTTTTGATAACCTTATAACTCTATCGAGAAAGATTCATCGTACTTTGAGCTCGTTAAAATATGAAGAGTCATTTGTTGGGTAGTAGTTTACCCCTTTTTTCGGTCTCAGCAAGGTAACTGGGAAAAATGAACGCTCTAGTCAATATCAGCTAGAAGATTTCTTCATCGTATTATTTTATAGTTTTTCGGACCTCAGAGACTAAAATTATGAAAAAGGACAACCTTGGATTTTTATTTAAGTTATTTTCAAACTCCCTAAACATGAAAAACAACCGAGTTTTTCTTCTCTAGACTCACAAAACTACACATTGAAGGGCCTATCTGGGAAAGAACCCTTACTTCTTCTAGTTAGTTAAATAAAGGAAGAATAACTTACTGAATATGAGTTATATTGAGCATGTGTTACCCTCCTCGAGCTCGTTAAATGAAAAAAAAATACTCATCTATCTGGATGGGGGAAATATTGAAGGAAGTGGGTTGAGTTTCTTGAGATCCTTTAAGGCAGATCTTATGGTCTCCCTTGAACATGAAATTTGTTTTCACCTCACAATACACTTCGATAACCCATTTTATCTGCACTAAACCAATCCTACTAGTCTTTATACTACTTTGGCCCATCCAAAGAATGCCCCAACACTTGTTTCATTATGTTTTGGTCCACTCTGATTCTATGCTACCATGTCTTATGTCATGCCTTAGTGTTCAAGGGAAGTATTCACCTCAAATTCATACATCTACAATATTAATAGTTCCCATACCCATGGAAATCCATTTTTTATCTACTATCACTTTCCTATGACAAGTCTCATGTCGATTGATGGGGGATACATCAATGCCCTCCTTCAATGAGTCTTTTCCTTTCGAATTCAAAAAATTATCCGGGAAATAGACTTAGGAAAACATCAGTACCTTGGGACTTTCATGCCTCAATGGAATACCTCCTCACATTTGATAGTGGGTATACATCAATGACCCTTGACCGATTGATTCCACAAATGTTCGACTTCAGCTTATTATTCACATTCACTAGATTGTACTTAAAGTACCTTGAGAGTCATCGACATCAATGGTGATTTCTCTCGTGCTTGTTAACGGTATACCTCAATGATCAGTAATCAAGTGGTTTTTACCATGTTCAACATCAAATCATCTATTCACATGGACATAATCGTACTATTATAGGATCGAGATGAATATTCATCTGCATATACACTTTACCCAGGTTACGATGGGGATTATTCGACTGATATACATGTTTTAACATAGATCCACTTTGTATTGGTCTGTGGCTATCTTCTTATCACACTGTAGCTCCACTTTGTATTCTTTCATGGATACGATCAAGTCAGGTCACAGATGGATGGATCCACATTGTATCTTTGGTGGCCATCTCCTTAGTCTATATCATCATGGATATGTAGTGTATTTATTGGCGACAGTGCTTTGATTCACTTGTATTCCGATCATAGGTATGCCTTCCTCATGGATGGAACACATATTAACCTTGTTTGATGGTTTTTTGTAGCTTCTACCAGGTTCTCCAACTCCATACCCTTTCTTCAAAGAATCTACAAAGTGTTTCAATCATCAACATTCCTCTTCTGGCTTCAAACTTTGGGGGGAAATATATTACACATCAAAATTACTCACTTCAATAGTGCTGCACTTTCATTGTTGCAAGTGTCATAAGTGTTTCAAGTATCACACTTTTATTTTCACAAGTGTCGCATTCACTTTTCCTAAGAGTCGCATCTCGAACAAAACCACAAAAACACTTGCCACAACCCCTAAAACATGTTATAAGAAGACTCCCCATCATGTGATATTCGGAACAAGTTTTTTACCTCAGGAATTACTCATCTTTTTAACATTTTGGAAGATCAATGCTCCCTTACTCATATATAGGGAGCGCTAGCCCTCCTTGTCCACCTTAAGGGGGCACTACAATGATTTTTTGTCCACTTTAAGGGAGCATTGTGTTGGTTGAGGGAATCTTGGAGGAAATCCCATGGTTGGCCCTTGGCTATGAAAGTTAGCAAAGATCAAGGAAGAAAAGGCAAAATGTGAACTGCGCGGATGACACAGTGACTGTTATTGGGTCAAAGTGAGAAAAAGAATAGAAAAGATGGAGTGAAGTAAAAGGAAGCAAGCCGATGGACGAGGATATTTAGGATGACAGATCAACAAGGAAGAAGGATCATGGACAGCTCAACAAGTAGAAAAATCCACCGTTGGATGCTTTGAAGCACCGCTCAAGAAGGAAGGAAAGACAGGCTAGTGAAGCCCTGAAAACATGGGTCAGGTTGACCTAGGGTTTTAGACAACCAGGGTTTTGGTATCTAGGGTTTTGACACCTAAGTTTCGGCCTAAGGATGTCGGTGAGCTACTGTAATGTATAAATAGAGGTCTAAAGGACCTGGGATGGGTTGTTGTTACTATTGTTGGTGTTATGATTGTTGTGTGATTGAGTGAGTAATATTGAGTGACAAAGAAGTGTTGAGTACGAGAGCCTTCTGTATTATAAAATCTTCAGCTAGGTGCGGAGATCAACCCTGCAACTAGGTGTGCAGGGGGGAGAGATAGCGAGGAGAAGAGAGAAGATCTGCTAGCTGGGAGTGTGGAAAAGAACTGTATACTTCATCCTAATATATTATAAATCACAGTTCTGTGTACGTATCCCTAGAGAGAGGGTGAACCACGTATATCTTGTGTCGTATGTGTGATTGATGCTATGTTCTTTTCCCTTTTTATATACTACTATTGCATTACTATGTTAGATCTGTTAGATAGTTGTGTGCAGTAGATTTGAGATGATAAGTGATATATGCATGCTGTACTATTCTAGTATTAGATCCACTTGATATTCCCCTTGGTTGTAGACATCTTTGTACTACAACCCCCCCATAGCTTCTTCAGGTGAGACTGCATCTTCTTTGTAGTTGTTTCTGAAAGGGCTAGTAGTTAGGGCTTGTTGGTGTGCTCTTGGAGTTGAACCCTAGGTCTGCCCCTGTACCAACAAATGGTTCTGTTGTTGGGACAAGAATCTTCTTGAGGGAATGTTAAGGTGGTTTCCATCAAAGACATAAATTCAAAAGTGGATAGAGGATCAAGAAAGGGACTTCGTTGAAGCCCAGAACAAGAACCCTAATATTAGTACAGAGGATTGGTTAGGAAGATATATCGTTACTGATATACACGATATTTTCTTTGGAGGAATCCATCAGGAGCTATATGAGTGGTTAGATAGGTTAGAAGATACCCAGTTTGAGATCAGATCTAAACCTCTTGTGGTTTGGATGTCGAGGCTGATCAAGAAGGTCAAGAGAGTTGATAACGCCATGTCAAGAGCAATAGATCATTGGTTTTATAGTACCATTGGAGGGTATATCACCGAGTTTGTTGTTGACAAAGTAGAGTCATATAGCCAAGCTTAGACATATTTCTTCAAGGGATCCAGAGGAAAATGTTTACATTTTCTGAAGTTGAGGATCAATATGCTATTGTATGAGAATAAATTCTTGAAGATACATTAGATTGGTCGAATCTGGAAAAGATAATGTTCAAGAATTCAGATAGCGACAACAACATAGAGGTTGGACATACGCGCAGTGGGAGAGCATTCAGAGATGTTCATATTGTGAACTTGTTTAAGAAGAACTATGGGGACGAGGGTTTCTATAGTGGAGAATAGGAAGATATGATGGACGAAGATCATTCAGAACCCTCTGGGATAGAGGAAGAGAAGGTTGAAGAACCTCACCAGGAAGAGCTAGAAACTTTAGGAACTACACAGATTATTGAAGTAAGTACTATTATCCCTCCTGTTGATTTAGTAGCATTAAGAAATCAGAGTAATCCAAGCCACCAGAGCATTTAGATCACTGTCACCAGTAGCCCACCACATACTCAATCAGGAACCCTAGGAATATCTATGGCAGATGAGACGAGGCTCCCTATTTTTAGGGGAGATGGATCCGAAGATCCTGATTAGCACTAGTTTTGATGTGAAGCCGTATGGAATATTAATAATGTCACCGATGAAGCTATTAAAAGAACTCAGTTTAGTACTACCCTAAGGGATTGTGCACTAAGTTGGTACATGAATCTTGTCCAAGGACTTGCACAACCTAAGCTGCTAAATGAGATCAAGAATGTGTTGATTGTGGAGTTCAAGAAACCCAAGTCTGAGTCACAATGTATTACAGAGATGAAAGAGATCAAGCAGAAGGTAGCTGAACCTGTTTGGGAATTTGATCAGATATTCAAGACCTTAACAGGCCATTTGACTTTTCATATCCCAGATGAGAAAAACAAAGAATGGTTCATTGGTTCGCTCTTTCAACACATCAGAGTTCCTATGATACAAAAAAAGATTTCTTTGCATGCTGAGGTATCGGAGATCACCATGAAGTTAGAATCACCCCCTATGGGAGAATCCAGCTTAGGTATGAGTCAAATCTTGAGTCAGGTAACTAGTTTGTCTCTGCAGGTCGAAGATATGAAGAAAGACAAGGGAAAAGATAATAGATAATACATATGGTGTGTCATATGCAGATCAGAAGGCCATGACAAGCAACATTGTCCCCTATTTCATGAATACTTGGCCTCTAGAGCTCTGATCCCTTTGAAGAAAGTCACCCTACCCTGGTGCAAGGTATGTAGAAATACACATCGCCTTGGTGAGTGTTATTACATGCAAAAATATGTTCAGATACCCACAAATTTTTATTGCATATTTTGTAAGTCCATAGGGCAAGATGATAGGGATTGTAGGGCTTATGACCTCATGCATGAAAGTTCAAGAGACATATACAAAATTCAAGGCAAAGTACAACAATAAGGAAACACTACATAATATAACTCCCCTGGGGGAGGAAACTTCAATCCTTGGGGTGGATTCATAGGATGAAGAAGATGAGGAGGTATGGGTCGAGGCCAAGGACAGATCATTTTTTACAACTATGCACAACCATGACACATAGAAAGGGACTATCATAACCCTTGCGCTACTTGTAGCTACTGCAGTTCCTTCGAACACGTTATAGAGGATTGTCCTGTGCTGCTAGCTAAGCTTTAAGAAAGACGAGGACCTCAGTAGAACCCGCAAGTGAAACTAATATATGTTGAACCTCACGGAGAAGATCCTAGAGTCATTGTTATCACTAGAGGAGGTGTTTTTATAGGAGAAGATAGACTAACCCAAGGAAATACTACATAAGACTCAGGAATCAGGAAAACTACAGAGAAGACCCAAACCTTTGATGCAAAGAAAGAAAGACAAATATTTGAGGAGGAAAGAAAATATTTCAAAGCAGACCAAGGATCTTCATCAAAGACATGGACATAAGTAATAGAATATGGAATGCCTCTAGTATTCGATCAGTCTTCTTCACCAAAATAAGGACAAGACGTAAGCAAGCTCATGGAATTTTTATATACTTGTATTAAGTTGATTCAAGATGAGAGCATTGTACAAGAGCTACAAAATTTATTCAGACAATATGAGATAGGAAGGATAGATCCTTTACTGAATAAATTAGTACATCAACTATCCAAGAAGAGGAGGAAAAATAAGGAAATACACTTGAATGCTCAGATAGGAGAATATGATATAGACTATGTGGTCCTTGACCTAGGGTTAGAGGTCAATGTCATGACGAATCAAAGATGGGCACTAATGGGAAAACCGAATTTGATCTATTCCCCTATCAGAATTAGGATGGCTAATCAACAACCTGTAAGCGCCTTTGGAAGATTGGAACATGTCCCTGTGGACATCAATGGAGTACAAACGTTTGGAGATTTTTAGGTAATTGAGATAGTTGATGACAGTTGCCCTTACCCTGCACTATTAGTAATTGATTGGGCTTTCAATAATTCCACTGTGGTTGATTTAAATAAAAGACGTATGACGTTTGAAACTGATGGCCTTAGGGTCATTGAATCTTTAGATCTAGATGAAGGTCAGTGATACATGTAACCTATCAAAGAAGAAGACTGCACATATGAACTAGAAAACATATACAAATTAACATCCAGACAAAAGGATTACATTAATCCTACAGCCGATGGAAATCTAAGCCGACTAAGTGACAATGCATGTTCATCATATTCAGAAGAAGCATTGGGGAACTAGTAGAACAAAATGTATGAAGTATCTACAAGGAGATGTGTTATATTAACCAGAGAGGTTCAGTGGATCGGCACAACAATAAGTAACTTGCCAACCTTTGATGGTATGAATCCTTTAGAAACCTTCTTGTTGGACTTTGAAGAAAGTGTACCAATGCAACAAAGATTATTGGAAATGGATGAGGCCTTGAAATCAACACCAACAATATGGTGGGGGACACACAAAAAAAACATTACAGAATGGGTACAATGTTGTACCCTGATGACTGTGCGGTTCTCAGCACAAGTAGAAGGCTACGAAGTTCGGTACATAGGTTGAAGCTTCCCAAAGGACCATGTGAAATGTTTCTAGGAATCCTAGAGACACATTCCTCAAGAAAATTGGGTGCATAATTTCATTAACACACTAGACACAACCCCTATCAATTGGTACCTTCAAGCAGAGTTGCGCCTCATCACTGCAGATTGGGAAGGCATGACTTAGATATTTGTAACCACCTTCTTATTTTACAGTCAATATCCTTCAGTAGATCAAGCGTTACAGATTGTAATATAGGAAGTATTTGAGGAGGCCTCTAGCCCCCCTTTAGAAAAATAAGAGGACGAATGGATTGCACCCCTCCAGAAACTGCAAGGCTATTACAACATTAATGTGGTTGAAGATGATGATCCTAGGAAGATGAACATTTATGAAATGGAAGGCCAGAGAGATGTGGAAGGACCAAGAGTTGATATACAATTCATTGAACAATCAATCAATATTAATAAGGTCAACATTGGAACATAGCAGACACCGAAGCTTGCAAATGTTGGAGATTATTGGATGTTGCTACTATTGACAAGATAACAGAGTTACTGCATGAATATCAGGACTTTTTTCTGACCAATTTTACTGATATGAAGGGAATTAAAGGGCATATGGGAGAGATGAGAATCCCTTTGAAACTAGATGCAAGACCTGTCAAACAGAGACCATACAGATTGAACCCTAAATATAAGGAGAAAGTGAAGATTGAGCTCGATAGAATGCTGGAAGCAGGAATTATAGAACATGTCGAAGAATTAAAATGGATTATCCCTATGGTGGTGCAAGAAAGGAGAGATCAGGATCTGCGTAGATCTCAAGAAGTTGAATGATTCTTGTTTGCATGACCCCTTCCCTACACCATTCACTGGCAAAGTGTTAGATAATGTGGGAGGCTAGGAGGTATATTATTTTATAGATGGATTTTTAGGATACCATCAGATCCAGATTGCCAAGGAAGATCACCATAAGATCACATTTGCAACAAAATTAGGATCCTACCAATATACAGTGATTCCATTTGAATTGAAGAATTCCCCAACCATCTTTTCCAGGGTGGTGTTCGAAGCATTCAAGGAGTTTCTGCATAAATTTCTAGAAACATATTTTGATGATTGGAATGTTTTTAGTTTATTGAAAAATCCTATTGAATGTCTAAGGATAATGTTGGACAAATGCAGGTGGTGTCAAATTTCCTTGAATCTGAAGAAGAAGTGCATATTCTTCTCACCATTTGGAGTGATATTAGGTCATATTGTATGCAAGCGGAGATTGTTGGTAGACCCATCTAAAATTGCCATTATCTTTGATCTTCCACCTCCCACTTCAATCAAACAGCTGTGCATTGCGCTGGGACATACTGGATATTACAGGAAGTTCATTAAAGGATATGCCCAGATTACAACACCCATGGAGAATATTTTGAAGAAATATTTTCAATTTCACTAGACAGGGGAGTGCCAGCAGAGCATTGACACATTGAAATAGAAAATGGTTACTGCGCCTATTCTGGTTTTCCCAAATTGGAGCAAGGAGTTTCATGTGCATGTCAATGCATCTTCTATTTCCTTAGGAGCAGTGTTAGTAACACCTGGGGAAAGAGATATTGAACAATCGTTATATTTTTCTAGCAGGAAACTATCGACAACCTAGATTAATTACATCACCACTGAAAGAGAAGGGTTAGCCATGGTGTATGAGCTGCAAAAATTCTCCACTACTTGTTGGGAGGACACCTTAAAATGTTTATTGATCACTCCGTGCTGAAATACCTAGTCAACAAGCCAGTGTTGGGGGGGAGAATATGCATATGGCTTCTTCTATTTCAAGAATATGACTTTGAGATCATAGTTAATCTAGGAAGAATGAACAAAGGTCCTGACCACTTGTCAAGGTTGGAACATGGCGAAGAGATGACCAGTTTGGAGGATGCACTGTCGGATGCATAGTTATTGGCCATTAGAAATATTGATGACCACTTCACAGAGATAGTCCAGTTCTTGTCAACAGGAATGGCACCTAGTGAGTATACAATTCCCCAGAAGAAACAACTAGTAGTGTGCGCTGCAGACTTCTCACTTATAGATGGACAACTATACAAAATGGGACTTTATGAGATATTGAGAAGGTGTGTTATGGTGGTAGAGAGACCATTGATCCTCGTAGAATCTCATGAAGGCATTGCAGGAGGACATTACGCAGGAAAATCAACTGTGCAGAAGGTTCTTAGAGTTGGAATTTGGTGGCCTACCTTACACAAAGATGCTAAAGACTATTACAGAGCATGTGATGTATGCCAAAGAGTTGGGAAACTGTCCAGAAGAGATGAAATTTCCTTAGCACTGTAAATGACCCTACAAGCATTTGATAAATGGGCCATTGACTTCATGGGACCTATAAACCCACCAGGAAAGCAGACAAGAGCAAGTTATATCATTACTGCAACATAATATTTGACCAGATGGGCCGAAGCAAGAGCAGTTAAGGACTATAGTGCAACTACAGCTGCGCGCTTCATATTTGATGACATAATAACCAGGTTTGGATGCCCAAATGTCTTTATGAGTGATCAAGGAACACATTTCATCAATAAAAAAGTAGAATCCTTGATTGAGGATATTGCAGTCGACCATTAGAAGAGAACACCTTACCATCCACAAGAAAATGGGACAATTGAAGCATTCAACAAAATCTTGGAGACAACGCTAACGAAGATTTGGAGTTCTAATAGAGATGACTGGGATTTAAGAGTACCAGTAGTATTATGGGCCTATAGAACCACTTGCAAGAAGCTAACAATGCAGACCCACTTAAAATTGGTGTATGTCCTTGAAGTCATTGTCCCCATGGAATACTTGGTACCAAGCTTAAGAATTGTTGCCTTTACAGATATGGACGACACTGGCACTGTTTGAGAAAGGCTTCCACAACTGGTCGAACTAGAAAAAGATAGATTTATTGCAAGATTCCATCAGCAGGTACAAAAGGAAAGAGAGAAGGCCTACCATGACAGACACATTAATAACAAGGCATTTAAGAAAGGTGATCTAGTACTGGTATATGACAGTAAGTTCATCAAGCATCATGTGAAGTTCAGAACGCATTGGCTCAGGCCATATGAGGTTGCATATTTTACAGAAGGAAGAATTGTGCAGTTGAAAACTTTGAAAGGAGAATGGAAGGAAGTATTATTGAATGGGAGCCAATCGAAATTGTATTGTGACAACCAGCTACCTCACAAATCTTAGTAAAAGCATGAGGAAAAGGGTCTAGATACCAGGTGTAGTTGAAAATGGGTAATAGAAATAGAAAATACAGTCTATAAAAGGAAGGAGAGGAGGCATAGAGCATAAATAAAAGGCTTCACTACGCAGTCTGAAGTCTAAGTAAAATAAAGGTCAGATATGAAGTGCCTCAGGATGAGTCACAGGTGAGTGTTGGGGACCTTTTGGCCCTAGGTTATGAAAGTTAGCGAATATCAAGGAAGAAAAGGAAAAATGTGAACTGGGTGGAAGATACAGTGACTATTACTGGGTCGAAGTGAGAAAAAGAGAAGAAAAGACTGAGCGAAGCAAAAGGAAGCAAGAAAATGGATGAGGAGATTGAGGATGAAAGATCAACAAGGAGGATGGATCATGGACAACTCAGCAAGAGGAAAAATCCACCATTGGATGCTTTGAAGCATCGCATGAGAATGAAGGAAAGACAGGCTGGTGAAGCCCTGAAAACATAGGTCAAGTTGACCTAGGGTTTTAGAAACCTATGGTTTTAGACACCTAGGGTTTTGGTATCTAGGATTTTTCCACCTAGGTTTCGGACTAAGGATGTTGGTGAGCTATTGTAATGTATAAATAGAGGTCTAAAGGACCTAGGATGGGTTGTTGTTACTATTGTTGGTGTTATGATTGTTGTGTGATCGAGTGAGTAATATTCAGTGAGAGAGAAGTGTTGAGTACAAGATCCTTCTATATTGTAAGATCTTCAACAAGGTGTGAAGATCAACCCTACAGCTGGGTGCACAGGGGTGGAGAGATAGCAAGGAGAAGAGAGAATATTTGCTAGATGGGAGCGCAGAAAAGAACTATATGCTTCATCCTAGTATATTATAAAGCATAGTTTTGTGGACATGTCCCTAGAGAGAGGGTGAACCATGCATATCTTGTGTCGTATGTGTGATTGATGCTATGATATTTTCCCTTTTGATATACTGTTATTGCATTACTTGATTAGATATGATGGATAGTTGTGTGGAGTAGATCTGAGCTGATAAGTGATATATGCATGTTGTAATGTTCTAGTATTAGATCCACTTGATATTCCTCTTGGTTGTAGACATATCTGTCCTGCAACCCCCCCATAGATGCTTCGGGTGAGACTGCATCTTCTTCGTAGGTGTTGCCGAAAGGGCTAGCAGTTAGGGCTTGTTGGTGCGCTCTTCGAGCTGAACCATAGGTCTGACCCTGTACCAACACCCACTTTTGTCTAAAGACAACTATGGATGGGTTGGGTTAGTTTGGATCGAATTTGACACCATGTCTGAATCTAAGGAAAAAATCACAACTAATGGAGACATATTCTCAACCAATTCAAAATATAATCAAGGTGGTTGGGACTCTCAAAGATTATAAATAGAGGCATTTCCATGGTGAAAAGGAGGAGAAATCAGCAAAGCATTTTTATTTTGAGTGCGGATCTTTTGAGTAAGGGTTGGAGGAGGAGGACTTGGAGAGGTTGCTGCAACACCATTTGAATATTTTAAGTTTTCCTTTATAATTTCTCATTAATAAACTTGGCCTATTTCCTTCAAGTGTGTTTTTACATGTGCTTGTCTATGGTTGTCTTGATCTGCATAGATGAATTGATTTTGTCTAATCCATTAGAGTAGGAGATAGTCATTTGTCTCGTGTTGTCCATTGTAGGTACTGATTTGTGTCAGGAGTCGGATTGTGATTGTGGATTGGAGAGGCTAGGAAAAACATCATAAACAAGGTACATCACACTTCCTGTCCTTCTCTCTTTTTCTATGGAAAAAATGAATTTATAGGAATGGTAGTGTCCAAAAGTAATTTTCTGTCTTAGTATAGGGGTTTGTAATACAAGGGAAAATTCACCTATCTACAGGGGAATATTTCCATAACATATGGGAGCCAAGCATTCAGTATGAGGATCCTATATAGTATCGTTTTGATTAGCTACATGAGAGATATTGAGGGTGTTGAATGTTTTGTGGGTGACATAACTCAAGAGGAATGTACTCTCTGTCTCAGAGATTGAGAGGAAGGGATACCATGTATTGTTTTGAGACAAACAAGTACTTCTTTTTCCTAGATAGTCTATCTCCAGATCAATGGTGGTTCTTCGAGTTAGGGAGGGGAATCTATATAGGTTGAGGGGATATCCTATGGGTTCTATGGTCAGAAGGAGTAAAGAGACATAGGAGAGGGAGCAGGTGGCTCCACAAGTAGTGAGGTAGGTGGCCTAACTAGAAGTATTGTCTCAGAGGGAGCCATAGTTCATAGGGAGTCATCCCTTAGGATTCAAGAGGGAGGAGAAGCCTCCCAATACTATGCAGAGGATAGTGGATAGGGAGTATATGGTCCCAGAGGTTATGCAGAATCAAAGGGAGCCAATTTTCAGAAGGATCATGTAGTCTCAAAGTGAGACCAATCTCATGGTGAATCAATTGGCTCAGAGAGAGAGATGGTCATCCAAAGGGAGTTCCCCCTCAGGATTATATGAGAGAGAGACATCTTCCAAGACTTGAAAACATGTTTCGTGGGTTGAGGAGTTCAGATAGGAGATGTAGGAGTAGGAGGATTATGAGAGATGTGTACCTTCCATAGAGGATCTAGTTTTCTTTGCAGAAATTTCTACAATGACATAGGATGTAGCCAGTCAAGAGATAGGATTTTCTTCTGTCACAGAGGGAGTATCAATTGAGGTAGCTTGGACATCAGGATTTTCCATAGTGACATAGGCATTACCTAGTCAATATTGGAGTGTAGATGAGGTGTTAGATTCAAAGTTGTTATTAATATGTGCTATAATGGTGCATCCTGATGTTGGAGGATGGGATATATCCATCGTTAAGAGGGAGTGTTTATTTTGTAGATTCGGGAGGCATTCCCACTAGAGGCCAAGGTGCTAGACATGTGGGAAGGTTTTTTGGCACCATTGTTCCCTTTCTTTTCGTCACAATTAGCCTATAAATGAGGCTAGGAATTCATGGGAAAGATGATGGGTCTTGTGGGATTGTGATGGGGTTCCACACCCACACAATGAGATTAAAATATTCTAATTTAATGTTGAATTGTGAAAGGGCTCTTTGACACACCATTTTGGAATTATATAAATAAATTTCAGGTCATTTTGACATTAGATCAATGTGAATGATGGAGATAGCATAAGTGAGGCGCACTTGTGCTAGGAGCTTGGAAATTTCAGCAAGGAAATTCTACAATTGGGAGGCAAATCTAGCCTAGGGGTTGGAGGTGATTTTCTATTTCTATATCAAGCCATGAAAGGAATATTTCCCAGCCAAAGGAGGCACATGTGTGAGAAAATAGAAGAGAATTAGTGCATGCGTTAAGAGAAAGGTACATGTCGCATGTGTGGAAGAGGTTGCATGTGTCCAACATTCGTACAACCACGCTTACGAGGAAAATCAGTCATATAATAACTGCACATGTGAATGAAATTTAGGCCACACATACGAGGGTTCTTGGGTAGGTGTAGCAATCTGTACTACCGAAGTCAACATTCATACGACTAACATCAACTTTCCATATAGTGGCAACAACATATCTTTCCATGCAGAGGTGATTTCCGGGTATTTGTTGAGTTGTATTTTTGTTGATTTTTTTTTTTTGAGGACAAGGTTGACCTAAATTTTGGTCAAACTATGTTGATCAAGAGCGTAATTCTTTCCCTCAATTTTTTTGAATTGGATAAATTTTATAGAATTTTTTTTTGTCTTGTAGTGGTGATCCATCTCTCATCTTTTTTGTTTCCGCTGCATATAATTTTCAGTCATAATTTTCAATGTAAAATTGTTCAGTGATAATAGCTAGGTTTGACTATTAGCTCACTAGGTAGCAATTTTCATATTTGAGATTTGGTCACACATAGTACATATGCGAAAATTGACAAAGGGCCACATTCGAACAAAATCCTCACCTTGTGGGATCCCAATTGTATTGGTGTAGTGAAGCACACATGCTTAATAATTATTTTTTCTCAATGTAATAAGACAAAAATATTTGATTTATGTAAGAATGAATGAATAAGAATGATGACGAATTACAATGAGGGGCCCCGTATAAATATTACTAAGTCGGTTCTTTTTCATTAAAATTTGTGTCCCTTCATTAACCTGGCCTTTCATTATTTTAGTATTATCATTTATTTTATTATTATTTATTATATTTTAGGCCTTTATAGCTATAAAATTTCCTTCCCCTTTGAAGAATTATTTTTCCTAAAATAAATCCCATATGAATTCATCTTGATTTTGGATTTTGTTTTGAATGTTTGGGATATTTGTTCATGGTGGAAGTGTGGGATTTGTAAGTCCTTTGTGGTGATTACCAATGAAACTCACGAACAAATCCTATGCTCTTGTCATGTGATGGTGGCTCTTACTACATAAGAACCATGCAATCCTCCAAGGAAAACATCTTGCTTCCCCAAGCCATGACCATCCAATGAAAAACTACCCAACTCCATCATCCAAGTCACCAAAAAATCTTTTTGTGTCCACATGCTACCAATGATCTTGTATGGATGTCTAACGTCACCTTTCAACCTATTATATGGATCTATACCTGCCTAGAAACTCAGATACACAATTCACCAACTGGAAACCCATAGAAATACATTTTTTTTCTCTACCGCAAATTGTGTATACCCTGTACACAATTTTTCCTCTTCTACAACCCACGTATATAAACATTTTTTCCTCCTACAAATCGCATATGGTACGAAACAATTTTCTCACATGTGAGACCTTCTTCACTCCTCTCTTATACCAGATTTTCCACCTTGGAGACATCCCCTTTGCTGAGATCACCAATCCTCCTAGCACAAGTGAAAACTCACTTATGCTAGCTCCATCATGTGTCAACTCTCTCTACTTTATATACAATCCTTAATGGTCAACATAGAAACCCCTCCACAAGTCAACATCAAATTAAGCTTTCCTTGTGGGTTTGAAGCCCCAACGCAAGCCCACAAATATCATCATCAAACCCATGAAGACCCCACTCAAATTCAAGGGTTTTTTCACCAAACTGAAAGTGTGATGTGGTGCCTATGACAATTCCCACATTCACAACACCTAGGGTCATGTTAAGATACCTACCCTCAGCTACAAAAATCAACAATGTTTATTTGTGGAGTTGATGTACAAGAGGGGATTGGAGGTTAGTTAGAATTTATTGAATAATTTGGTTGTGGGATGGAAGTACTTAGAAAACTGAATTGCGTTGCAATATTTTTTATGTGTAGACGTGGAGAATCTATGGTGACTTGGATGATGGACTCGGGTAGTAGTTCATTGGATGGTCGTGACTTGGGGAAGCAGGATGCTTTCCTTAGAAGTTTGCATGGTTCTTATGTGTGGTGATTACCAGTGAAACTCATGAAAAAATATCGTACCCCTATCATATGTTGGTGGCTCTCACTATATAAGAACTATGCAATCCTCCAAGGCAAGCATCATCCTTCCCCAATTCATGACCATCCAATGAAATGCTACCCAATTCCATTATCCAAGTCACCAAAAACTCTATGTGTATATACATGCTACCATTGATCTTGTGTCCTTGTTTGAACAGTCCCAAGCTACGGTTGGAAACTCGGTCTAGTCCACTCTAGACCTTCACAACTCATCTCTGTAGTTCCCTCACCCTCCTGGGTCAAATACCTCATACATATTCATACCTTGACAATGTGAAACTATCTTTCCCAATGAAGATGTTATCTCATCAACCTATGATACACAAAAAACCATCTTGTCCATGCCAAATAATATGAGATGTAACCATCAAAAATCACTATGAAAAGTCACCGAAAGTCCATCCATAGGGTTGAAAATTTTACACACAACATACTATTATGATTCGAACTCTCCGTCAATCCACCCGAAATCCCGACCTGCCACAACACCAAGCTGCAATATCCGACAACTCCTTGTTTGGACATTCTACTCCATGTCTCAAACTAGAAAGCATCTAACTTGTTTCCACCTGCAACCATCAATGTAGATCCCTTTCAGAGATAAATCCTTAGATATCTCAGAGATGTCAATTATGACCTACCCGAAACAAGAATAAGAACAAGAACAATAACAAAAAAAAGTACAACATTCTTTCAGTGTTGTATCCAAAAAAGTGTCTCAAGATGATCCCCTTCTCTTCAAATCCCAAGCTCTGGTACCGTGTCAATTTTCACATGCAACTCTGTGTGCCTAATTTTAGATCTAAAAATTGCTTCCTAGTGATCTAAATATCATTAAACAAATTTACACTGAAATTATTGAATGAAAACATATGTAGCAAAAGAAACAAGATCAAAGATCAATCATCAATAAACAAGAGACACAATAATTATTTTTTGTAACTTTATCCAATCCTTCAAATCTGGGGACAAAATGAATCCTCTCAATATTCACAAAAAATGACGACAAAACTAGTCCTCTCAAAATCACCAAATCTGAGAATACCCTTATTATCAAATATAAAAATTAGAAAACCAAACCTTATCAATATCCCTAGGAATATCCTCTGCACATCAATTTGTTGTATACCACATGTACAACCTGCTAACATCACATGTTAGCCTATACAGATATGTACCTACTCAGAAACACAGATATGGCATTCATCAACTGGAAACCTACGGGCATATGTTATTTTCTCTACTGGAAATTATGTATACCCTATGCGCGATTTGTCCTTCTATAACCCACCTATATATGTGCTTTGTCCTCCTAAAAATCACGTATGGTATGAACAATTTTTCTCACAAGTGAAACCTTCTTCGCTTCTCTCTCTTGGGACCAATTCACCACCTTGTACACTTCCCCTTTGCTGAGATAACCAATCCTCCTTGCATAAGTGCAGACTAACTTATGCTAGCTCCATCATACCCCTACTCTCTCTACTTTATATACAATCCTTAGGGGTCAACATAGAAGTCCCTCCAAAAGTCAACATAAAATTAGGCTTTCCTTGTGGGTGTAAAGCCCCAACACAAGCCCGCAAAGCCCATCATCAAACCCTTGAAGCCCCCACTCAAATCCAATGGGGTTTTCAGCAAACCGAAAGTGTGATGTGGTTCCCATGATGATTCCCACATTCCCATCACCTAGGGTCATGTGAGAATACTTGCTCGAAGATATAAAAATCAATAATGTATAGTTGTGGAGTTGATGTAGTAGAGGGGCTTGGTGTTTGGTTAGAATTTCTTTAAGAAATTGTTTGTGGGATGGAAGCACTTAGAAAATTGACCCACGTTGCAAGATTTGTTATGAGGTATTTCAGTCTGTCATGTTTTTTATTGACCACGACACTAAACATTGTTTATTCTTTTGTAGGGAATTTTGATTTCGAGTGATCCATTCCTCTAATTTGTCATGTTTCTCTTTAAGTTATTTATACTTCCTAGCATTGTCCTTTTGTTTCTCTTCTAACTTTTCCACCTTTGAATTGATCTCCATCATATTTCTGATAACTGGCGGGGTATTTTTATGATCAATTTTAATTGATTTATGTTGTTTCTATATGGATTAAGATTTTTTTTCAAATCTTCAGGATTGTATGACCAAATATGATGAATTGGTTTGTATGGATTTCTAATTAGATAATTTTTTCTTTAATTTCATTGTATGGAGTATTAAAATATTACTAGGTTTGGTAAAAATTAAAAAGAAAATTACCTTGGCAAAATGAATTATTTTTACTAGTTCCAGTAAAAAAATTACTGTGTTGGTGATTTTCTTTTACCAGGTGTAGTAATTTTTTTTACCAAGTTTGGTATTTTTTTAGCAAGTGGCTCTCATACTAGAAAAAGAAAATATGCTTAATAATTAATTTTTCTCAATGCACTGAGACAAATATATTTGATGTCTGTAATAATGAATGAGTAAGAATGACTATGAATTACAATGAGGGGCCTTGCATAAATATTACTAAGCAAGTTCATTTTCATTAAAAGTTATGCCCCTTCATTAAACTAACCTTTCATTTTTTTTATTATTTTTATTGTATTTTTATTATATTATTATTTATTATATTTTAGGCCTTTATGTCTATAACATGCAAAAGAAGGACGAGACATGGAAACTCTATATTAATTATAGATCCCTAAAAAAAATCATTATCAAGAATCAATACTTGATCCCCCAAATTGATGATATTCTTGATCAAATTAAGGGTGCGAAGTTGTTTAGTAAAACTGATATGAATTCAGGATACCACTATGTCTCGATTGAGAAAATTGATTTATGAAAGACCACTTCCAAGTCTAAAGAATGCATTTTTGAGTTGCTTGGCATGCCTTTTGGATTGACTAATACTCTAGTAGCATTCATGAGGATGATGGATGATATGTTATAATTGTTCACAAACTCTTTTGTGGTTGTATATTTGGATGACAACCTCATATTCAACAGAACTTGGGAAGAACATTTGTAGCACATTCATCAGATCTTGAGCACCCTATGGAAACACAATTTATATGCCAATCTAGAGAAATTCTCATTTTGAATGCAAAGAATTCAGTATCTATGATGCATTATGGATGAACATGGGGTTCATGTGCACCTAGCCAAGATCCAATTCATTTGCGATTTGCCAACCTCGATAAATCTAAGAAGTTCCAAAGATTCTTGGGCCTTTCCAACTTCTACTGTAGGTTCATGTTGGGGTTCTCTCATATCTCTTGGCCCTTAAGACAAGTGACCAAGGGTGGAGATAAATCCATGTTTTCCTAGTCTAATTCATAAAAACAAATCATTCAATGATCTAAAACACTACCTCTGCTTGGCACTAGTCTTCACTTTGCCAGACCCACTAATGGGTAAACTATATACCTTAATTTCCCTCAATTAAATTATTGACCAGGGTAAGTATACTTAGAGTTGTGAAATAGTATGAGTCAAGATAGAGTAAGGATTAGCTACTTGTGAGGTTTTGGAAAGTGAATCTATGTAGTCAAAAGGGACTGGTGATTTATTTATAATTCTAAAAAGAGTATGAACAAGGTGAACTATGTTTAGATAGTGAGCTTTTCTTCAAATGTAACGAGTAATCTATAGCTGGGAATGGTAAATTCATTATTCTAAGTGAAAAAGTATTGAATAAAATAAAACTATATTCCTTTAAGAGCAATCTATAATTATGGACAGTGAACTCATAAAAACAAGCTATCTTTCAAAAGAAATTATTTACAATGAACTATGTTCTTAAAACATTTGTTCAAAGAATCACAATTACTTATATTCTACCACATCATTTACACTAGTCTGACTGACTGAAAGTAAAGATCATTGTGACGATATTCAAATGTAATGGTTATGTCTATGGTGGAAGATTATGTTACAATGTCATTTTAACACTACTGATAATTCAAGTGGGATCAATTCAATGCTAATTTCTACAGAGATATGCAGAGTATGCATAAGAAAGTCTATGGAAAATTTTTCCATTATGAAGATATCAATACATGTTCTTATAATTAATACATTCTATAAACATTGTGCAAAATATATTTGAAATCAGCTCTTATCGTATCACTCTGATGCTAGAGATATTCTACACAGAGTTAACAATTTATGCATACCTACATGAATTAATTGATAATCGTAGCTTAATGAAGCATAGGTGGTTGTTATAGACACTGCCTAAATAACCCATCTACAATGTAACCTACAGTTTATAAAACAAGAAAATAAAGCTTGTATATAATTGCACAGTTAGATGACTATGAGTATATACACATTAGTAAAAAACAACCTACATGAGATATGTTAGATGTTAGAGTATGGACAATTAGATATAGACAAATATGAGTAACATATAAGCCACATAAAAATACAAATTCAGCAAGTAACCTGCACACAAGAGTTATATGCACAAATCCAAAGACATGGTAAATAAACAAGACACATAGACCACTGGTGGGCCCCCTAGGTAGTCATGGTACTACTCCAGTTCAATAGACAATCACGATCAACACATTAGCTTATTTTAACAACATAAAACGATTTTACGAAGGTGAATTCGAAATGGTGATTATATCATTATGTGCTTTTGGTCTTAGAGAGAGTTCCAGTATTTATAGAGTTTTATACATAGTTGAGAGGTCGACCACTGAAAGGGTCAATGCTCTCCTACAACTGAAAATCATTAAAAATAGATAACATATAGTATCTTCTTAAAAACTCATCCATTCAAATTAGAAGTCAAAAACAATTGTTCAAATCAAATTAATGACCTCCATAGCTGGAGAGCTCGAACATGTACAAAACCCATGTTTCTTATTCACCGGGAAGAGCTAGCCGATATGCCAACCCACAAATGCACTGCGCTCCAAGGGACAGATCGCGGGCCAGATCGAGGGTCAGATCAAGGGCTAGATTGAGGGTTGGATCAAGGGTTGAATCATGTTTTCGACATGTTTCAAACAAACGAGAAATGTTAATATATTGCACTCACTCAATTAAAGATAAACCATCATAAAATAATAAAAAATAAGGACCACACATACCTTATGTTGATCCATAGAAAATTTATGGAAGAAACTTGATAATACCTTCAAGAAGAGCTATTAGAAGCATAAATTGTATAATCTCCATGTGAAAAAAGGGATTTGGAAAAAGGAAAAGAAGGGAAAAACACAAAGTCATCACCCACAAAAACCATTCGAGATTGAGATAGATGCCTCAAACTATGATATCAATGAAGTCCTCATTGAACATGGAAATTCAATGACCTATCATAATGAGACAATCTCTAATGTTGTTCACAAGAATCACACATATGAGAATGAGATGTACTCCATTATACAAGAATGCAAAAAATGGAAGCATTATATTCTAGGAAAGGAAATTATTATCCACAGTGATCACTCCCTTTCAATTCATGCAAACACAGAGAAAGTTATAAAATGACCACCATTAGAAGTGGTCCATGTACTTTCAATAACATCACTTGAGCATTAAGTACAAGAAGGGCATCACAAACCATGTTACAAACTACCTCAGTTGGCCCCTAGTTGTGGTGTTAACCACATTTCTTAACTCTTGTTGGGATGATCCCTCTGCGTTGCCCCAATTATATGGTATCAATATTGATTTTTCTACTACATACCAAACACTGGGTGCAGGTAAGAAAGTTCCAAACTTTCACCTCCAAAATGCACTTTTTTGCTATCTGGGCCATCTTTGTGTTCCTTCAATTGAGTGTGCAAATATAATTTGGGAATCACATTACAATCACGAGGTAGGTTACTTCGGTGTTGAGAAGATGGTAGTAATTATTTAGAATTATTTCTATTGGAAAAAACTTCAATAGGACATCAACAAGTATATTATATAGTTCATTGTTGTGCCATCACTAAACTTGCCATTAAGAAGAAGTGGTTGTACATTCCTATACCTACCCCAGAAAATCATTAGGAGTTAGTCTACATGGATTACATGTTATGTTTTCCCTCCACCAAGCATGGTAAAAATTGTGTCTTTGTGGTTTTCAATTGATTCTCTAAGATGATATGTTTGGCACCATGCAAGAAGAGTATCGTGACAAAATCCATTGCTAAACTCTTCTTAGATTTTGTTTGGGTTCATTTTGGGCTACCATGGACCATTATTTCAAATAGGAATAATAGGTTCCTCAATACTTTCCAGTCCATCTTGTGGTCTCTGATGGACACCATGATGAATAAATTGATTTCCTTCCACCCCCAAACATATGGGAAAATAGAAGTGGTCAACATGATGATTATGCATATCCTACACATGTAAAACTCCAAACATCGACATACATCAAATAATATCCTTCCATATGTTCAAAATAGCTACAACGTAGGACTCCATAGCTCTATTGGCCATAGGCCTTTTCATGTGTGCTTGGGGTTATACCCATTGGCCCCCATTGAAGTATTTATGCTCATTGCATATTTATAAGAAGATTCTTCCCATGCTCAGACCAAGGTAGATAGAGAAACCAAAAATTTTCAATGGATCCATCATATCCAAAAACAGGTTCATGATATCCTATAGAAATCCAATGCCAAGTACAAGCAATGACATGACCAACATTGGGTTCCACACAAATTTCAAGTTGGTGATAAGGTGTGGTTTCATTTGCAAAAAGAGGACCTCACAAGATCCTACAAGAAGATCATACCACTTAGATATGGGCCTTACACCATCATGAAGGTTATGGGTTATAATGATTTTTAATTGAGTATTCCCCCTTTCATTAGCTTGTAGCCAATATTTAATGTGGATCTACTTCGACCATATTTTCCACCTCTGTTGGACACCTAGGAGGTGTCTAAGAATTTGACCCCTACAAAAATTAACCCTGATTGTATTGATATCGATGTAATGGATTTTATCATGGACATCAATATGAAGTTCACATGGTAGAAAAACATACAAATCTATCGTGTTGTCAAAGCAACACAACTTCTTCACCAAGGAAAGTGGCTTACCAGGAGTTAGATTTAGCAGAACATTCCCCATATAATGGAGTAAATTAATGCAATGGGGACCATTTATTATAAAGGGGGAATGATTGATCCAAGTGGATATTGGTGGCCACCCACCTCTTCCATTGACTCAAAATTATTCCCCATAATGGTAGTTTTTCTACGGTTTTCATGTTCGAAACAACCTGTGCATTTTTTAGTCACTAAATAGTGTTTTTTGTCCCTATGATAGATTGGGGTTTCCATGGA
This sequence comes from Picea engelmannii, assembly GCA_009831015.1. Taxonomy (NCBI): domain Eukaryota; kingdom Viridiplantae; phylum Streptophyta; class Pinopsida; order Pinales; family Pinaceae; genus Picea; species Picea engelmannii. The sequence continues at coordinate 89,507 of ML794593.1, forward strand.
ATTGCCAATCCTTGATCGAAATTGTTCTCCTTATCGATATATTTCCAACAAACTATTGTGTGCCCCAAATAGAGTAAATTGTATGCGAAATTTGCAACCTTGGGAAGTTGGCATATCAACTGGACTCCTTGGGGCCCGCATTACTTTTTCCACTTCATCTCCTAGGGTTATGGTATTGGATATTTAGGGGGTTTTCCTTTTAGGTTTTAGTACTTTATGTTAAAATTCCATTCTATCCTCTTGTAACAGTTCTTCTTGTGAATGAGTGTAGCCAACACCTCTCTCTTCAAAGATAAGCTACCACCATTATAACTAGTTTGTATTACTTTGCATTTCACTATCTTTTCCCATTTCATTTATTAATAGAATTTGTTTCTCACTATATTAATGTGCTCTCTACAATATTTATGTATGTCTGTTTCCATTCATGTTCTTGATTTTTATTTTGTTCTCTATACAATCCAAATCAATAACATATAGTTGAAAAGTATCAATAAAATGGCATAACATCGAATAATTCAATATATTGGACTTCAACTTTAGAAAATAAAATGTATATGTAATATGATATATTAGTTAATAACAAATTGTCAAAAACCAATTCATTTTATTTCTATTCGTATTGTATTACATAAATTAAATTGTAGTGAAATTACTTCTTTAATCAATTAATAAATATAAATAATGTATAGTCAAAAGTTATTATTGAATTGGATAGCATCTAGAATGTAGCTTATATAAAAAGCAATAATTTTTCAAAAAATTATAGAAAACTAGTCCATTTAAGTTGGGATTGGAATTGTATAGACACTCTATTATAGTGAAATAGGTCTTTATTCAACTAACATAAAATAACTTGTGGCGACGGGTGATTTACGACCCAAGAGAAAACATGAAATTGTCATATGCTTGTAATATAGGCACCTCAACTAATAATCAAGCATATGATTACACACTCCTCTGGGGATTGAAATTAGCAAAGGAACTGTGTATCCCCGACCTCATGGCGACAGGAGACTCCAAACTGATAATCAAGGATGCAATATTTTTTTCCAATCCAAACAACATTCATTTTCAAGGCATTATCAGTAAGATCTAAATGGAATCCCAGTCATTTGAATCCATCAGATTATTTCATGTGATGAGAATAAACAATAAGGAGGTTGACAGTTTAGCCATTCAAGCATTGCAACTCTATGATGGAATTATATTAGTTAATGACATGCAAACTATTAGCGCTAGATATTTCTCTTGACTGCAAAAGAGAAATGCCTAGCACATATTGAAAGAAATTTGGTTTTAAGTTGGTGGATGAGGTAAGGTAAAGAAAGAATGTTGGGTAAAACTAGAATTAACACAAGTAATATTAAATATCAAGGCCATTGGGAATGGATTTGTTGTACCTTGACCAAGTTTTGGGAATTTCTTGGTCATGTTGACCTAGTTTGGGACTTCGACATCCCGTTGAAGGAGGAGTGCAAGACGAAGTGGAGATCACGGGATCCCGGGCCCTCTTTTGGGCCTCTTTTTGGGTTTTTGGGAATATGTAACGGGAAAGGGATGTCAGCCCATGGGTTTACCCATGTTTAGGCCTATTTTGTATATATAAATAGATGCCTATGCTAGGAAGAGAAAGAGATATGAATGAAAGGCTAAGTGCTAGATCTAAGTGATATGAATGTATGTTGAGTGCAAGTAGTTGTGATAGATTGTGAAAGGCTTAGTGTTGTAATGCGATGAAGAAGGATCTAGCGAGGTGCGCAGATCTTGTATCCTGTGAGGAGTAAGGGTTAGAGGCTCTGTGCTATAACAAATTGACTAAAGGCAATAAAGAAGAAGAGTTGGTGGACGTAGCTGCAGGAGGGGGGTGAACCACGTAAACACTATGTCATCTTGCTTGGTGCTTGCCTGAATGTGTTTATGTCTTTTTTTCTTAGTACTTTGAGATGATTAGATATATATGCTTATGCTCAGTGCTAATGATGTATAAAATTTTAGATCTAATGTGCATGAATATGCTCAGTTCTTGATCAGTTACATATGACCTATTTTACTTATGCTAAAGTGCTTGTATACGGTAGAGTACTGTGAATACTACGAGGCTCTATTTTCTCAGCGAAGTAGACAATGATTGCATGTTAAAAAACTGAAGGTGCTAATTTCTTTATTAAGTTGTACAATCACAGATCTGTGTCCCAGCTAAGGTTGCAGACACTTGAGTCCTGCAACCACCCCTGCCTCTACCTCGGGTGAGACTTCATCTACTTCGCAGGTGTTGCCGAAAGGGATGGTAGTTAGGGTTTTGTTGGTGCATTGTTGTAGCGTTGAACCCTAGGTCTACCCCTATGCCAACAAATGGTTCTATTGCCTGGACCTGAAACTGTGATTGCTGGGAAATGAGAAAGAGGAATCTTTGTGCAAAGATTCATCCTGAAATTGTAAAATCTCTATGCGTAGATTTGTTCGCTAGTGTGCAGTATTCTACTTGATCTGAAAAGATATGTGCTAAAGAGAGAAGGCCATATTTGAAATAAAGAAGCCCGATCTGAATAAAGGAGGTCAGATTTGAAGAAAAGAAGCGAGATCTGAAAGCTTTGTGCTCTAAGAAAGGTAAAAGTGGAAACTTTTTACTAAAAGAGGTAAGATCTGCAAGATTTGTGCTCTGGTAAAGGTAAGAATAGTTAAAAAGTCTTAGATCTAAAAGCTTTATGCTCTGTAAAAGTAAGATAAGTAGAAATTTTTGTTTCTAGCGTATGAATCTAGGTATGTTTGATAGATTTTATCCTAGCTTAAAAACTAGGGCACTAATAGATGAAAGAATATTTGTTATGTATAGATCTGATAAAAATCATGAAAGATATGTTATGCCTATGCATAGAAAATATGTTTGGACTAACAAATGGATGCAGGATCCTAGAAAGAATTTATTTCAAGTTATTTCATATGATCCTAGTGCGCAATACAGAAGAAGTTAGGGATCATTTAAAAGAAAGAGAGTATTAACCCTCTGTTATAGTTGCAGAAGACTAGGACATGTTGCTAAGGAATGCCCTGGAAGAAGACCTAATTGTCTTTGTTGTAAGGATATGGACCATGAAGTATTGGATTTCCCTAGAATGATCACTAAGCTTGAAGGAATGAATTTGAATTGAGAGAACCCTAAGGAAGATCCAGAAAAGGTAGAACCCCAGAAAGAATCCGAGAAAGTATTGATGCAAATAAAAGAAACCATGAATGAACACCGACATGTCATCTTATCAGAGATATTCAAAGAGAAGGATAGCATCGAAGCAAGAATAGGGGACTTCAACATTGAATGTGTTCTGGATGAGGAAACAAAGATGAATGTTATGCCAAAGAGAACCTGGGAAGATATAGGAAGGCCTTCTATGATCCCTTCACTAGGAGGAATAAGTTTATTCAGAAAAAAGCTAGTAAACCTATGTGGAAGGCTCGCTCAGATACCTATGACTGTCGATGGAACTTCGACAAAAGAAGACTTTGAGATTATTAAGTTTGTTTAAGATAACACCCCATTTACCATGCTAATAGGAAAACCTTGGATTGATAGAGATCAAGCCAGACAAAAGGAAGAAGAAGAAGTTTTGGAACAAAAGAAGCAAGAGTTAAAATACTTAATGACCAGAAGGATCACACACTTGATTAAGGAACGGGAGAGAAGATCGCAGATATTTAATACTATAATCCCAGATGTCAAATCTAAGAGAACACTAGAGGATCCTCAGAAGATTGAATTACTTATCCCAGACACAGAAGAAGTATTATCCAGGAACCCTAGGAAATAATTTCAATAATGCGAAGTAACTAAGGCCAAAGAAGAAAAGAATAAGAATGAGAAAATCATTACCGAGATGAAGCTCACTAGAAAGAAGGCTAGAAAAATAAGAAAGAAAAGGGATAATACTGAAAGGTTACAAGAGGTTTTAGAGGAGACCTCGCAGAAAGAAAATGCAAGATACCAGATATATAAAATATGCAGAACAGAAACGAAATGCTAGAAATGACAGAATAACAGTAAAATATCCAGCATAATCTTCACAATACACAGAAATGATATACGAAATAGCAACAGAAATAGCACTTTGAAT
>ML794593.1:98568-129307 GCA_009831015.1 Picea engelmannii
GAAAATAGATGAATCTAATGGAATAGGTCTCAAATAATGGTGAAAAAATGGGTGAACTGAAAAGGGTGCGGGCGGGGTCAGAAATTTTTGCAGAAAAATGATATGGAGGAAAGTGATGAGGGTGAAGAGATGAGTCTAATGGAGTAGGTCTCAAATAATGGTGAAAAAAATTCTAGACTTTTTTATTTTTTACAGCTGCGGGGTTATGCTTTGGTCTGAAGAATGCTGCAGTGCTGAAATCCCCAAACTCTGAACCAGAGAGTATTTACTTAGAAACCCAAATATAGATGCGGGTTAATAGATCTCGCCGGTTTAATTTGTTTATATTGTTGTTTATGTTCCCCAAGGGTTAGGTATTCAAGGGTTCTACAGACAAGGGTTTTCCCTGTGCTATAGATCTTTCATATACATGCGGGGTCCAACAGTAGTACTCGGCCCAATATCTCAGGGCACTAACTAAGGAGGATAGACCATACCCTTAGCCGTACTGCCCGACTACCTAGGTACTAGAGAGTATCTTCCCGAGTGTTGTTCTTGGTGACACTAAAGCAGTTTGGCGGCCGATAGGTTTATCTACAGAGGGCTTAAGGAAATCTAGGCCGGTCCGTACACAGGTGTTGTCTGATGTGCTACCACTCGAAGGGGTACCAACAGGGGTTACAAGGGTGGCTAACAGACGTGCACTTAAGAACCACTTATATTTCCTGCGTGTATGAATCCCTCAACCACGGGTTTATGCACGTAATGACAGATCTCTGTGGCTTAAAGACGTCGGAATACGTCTCTATCCTGGAAAAAAAAATACCCACAATTTCTGCCAAGGAAAGTTCTCTGATACCACTTGCAAGATACTAGATATATAAAATATGCAGAACAAAAACGAAATGCTAGAAATGACAAAATAACAGTAAAATATCCAGCATAATCTTCACAATACACAGAAATGATATACGAAATAGCAAAAAAAATAGCACTTTGAATCAGATAGCAATGTTCATAGGCCTCTTCGAGGGGGCAACCTCCAGTCGAGCAACACTCTATTACAATAATATCCAAGCTAGGGTTTTTCATACCCTCGACCCTTATTTATACTAACTATGTCTATTAAGAGAAGCATCTAGAGGAAGATCCTTCTAGAAGCAGAAGCTTCTATTAGGTCTTCTTACATCTGCCTTATTCTATTTTATTGAAAGGTCTTATTAATATTGACCTTTATTACATCTGAATACATTGATCTACCTATGTGCGGGTTAGGACCTTAACAGAAAAATTGCAGAATTGGAGCTTCGCCGAGATATTAGAACAATGACACATGGCACTTCTCCATGATGAAGCAATATAGCCGTTGGGGCCGATATATCCATTCGAATTCTGCTCCAAACGGACAAAAAAGAAATAAAGGTTCATCATTCAACTATTGGACCATGCCATAACAGATCAAACAAAAGTTAATGGAGGCTCATACTTGTTGCAAGCCAACCATTGTTGAATTACCTATTTAGCTTGTCGTGCCATGCACTGAGAACACATTTGCCAAATCAAGAATTTGAGCCCACACTCTAAGCCAAGTTTATACAGTGATCATTTTTCTATCGTTCTCTATCTCATTATCGTTTCTGAGTTGTTCCCCGATCCCACAAATTGTTTATCCCAAGTGCATATGTCAGAAGCATTGAGCGTTGCAGAGAAAGTTGTTGAAGAGGTTCTGATTGAGTTGATGAAAGAGAAAGTCATGTCAGAGCGAGGATTGTCTATAGGTGTACAAGCATCGTCGACAAGAGGACTGCAGGCCTCTCCTTCCATTGCTAGAGTTGGTCCATCCCGACCAACCAATGAGAAGCACACTAAGCACAGAGATGATATCATGAATGCTAAGCTGACTCTGAGCATTCTTCCTGCTTATATACCACCTCTGAGCAGCGCCATCAATCCTGACAGTGTACCCTCTGAATTTGAGTATGCTTTGATCACTGCTTACCTTTCGAAAGAAGTGCGTGTAGTTCGTGCCGACCAGGATAAGCTCACCGCGTTGAAGTTTAGTGACTTTGACCTCGGTGACAAGAAGTTTTATAGTATGCTCTCCCCTCATAAATATCTGACATGAACCAAAGGAAAGAACTCCAAGATTATTTCTCAATCATGGACCCAGAACCTCGTGTAGTCAACCCTACTTAATGTAATGAAGATTCCTCACTTCGAGAGGAATCGAGAAGTGAATGCCTACATCAAGTTGTTGTCGTCCTTCTATCATGGAGGATAATTATGGTTGAACTGTCGCATCACAGTGGATCCGACTTTGATTAATCTGATCATAGGTCTTAGCATGCAGGGCCCCAACCCACTGGATTTCTACCCCGGAAAGACCACAGATCAAACACTCACCCAGAGAATAAAGGATACCTACGACGATGTAGAGAAGGGAACACAAGGCTACAAGGTAGCCTCTATCTAGAGTGACGTAGTGTGCCTTGCCTATTAGCTAATCGCAGGCAAGTTGGTTCGCAAGAACCGATCGACCCAAGTAACCGGATTTGTAGTCGACCTCGTAGGGAAGTGTGTGGAGGGCCTACATATGAATTGGGCCAAATACTTGGTGAACCAGCTAGAACTGGACTACAGGGAAGCACATGACCAAGGTTACAAGTTCCATTTTAGTTGGTTTCTCATATTAATCACTTTCATTGCATGGGAGATTCTGGAAGGTGCAACCTTCCCGGATGTCAAGCCCTTTGAACCACTGGCTGTGAATTTTAGTACGTTGTGCTATTCCAGTGACATGAACAAGAAGTGGTAATCAAATGTCGTCTTCCACACGTATTATAACTAGTTGTAGGTAGCCATACAGGCTACGCCTCGCATAACCTTGAACACACTTCACAGATTTAGGCCATTGATGAAATTCAGCGTGGACCACCACTTCATCTACATTACAGCATGCGTTGATGAGCATCACCAACAGCTATAGTCATACTACAAGTTAATAGAGGATGAATTAGAGGAGATTACCAAGGAATGTTCGGTGGACCTCCTTGTTCCAGTGGACCCCACATAGATGCTTGATGTTGACAGCCTAAAAACTGCGTCGGATACAGTCGAACCTAACAAGATAAAGAAGATCGAAGAGGTCTATGATTTAGACAACGCATCTGTAAAGACTGCGTCTATTTCAACCAAGAAAGGAGGTGATGGCATAGAAGTATAGTAGAAGAAAGGAGAGGTTACACCACCAAGAGACGAGGAGGATCCCTCAAAGAAAAGGAAGGTTTCCCCTCTGAAACCTTCTTCAAGGAAGAAAATGAAAGCAACTAGAACCAAATTCGAGACCACCCTCACCTCAGACAACTTCAAATTCATTATGGTTTCACTAAACGATGCTTCGCTGGAGATAGCAGAGAAGCAGGAAGCCAAGTAGGAGGAGGTGTTCAGTCGCATCAAGGCCGAGCTTCAAGAATTACAGCAGGCACTACAGTCCAGCCATGCAATATCCACTGTGCCCTTGACAGTTGGAACACTAGAACTAGGTGATGAGCCCGCTTAATTACACGGTATTGTCATTACAGTTGAAGCTTTCCTTCGACGAGCTCAAGAAGAAATAGTGAAATCCACCCAGACTATGGCACAAGCACAAGGAGATCTGATAGAATAGCACAACAATGCAGAATGAGAAAAACTTGCTCTCCAAGAAAAATGGGATGAAGAGAAAGAAGAGATATAGCAAAGCAAGGAACAATTGCTCACCGAGCAACTTGAAGTTAAGGAAAGGGTCAACAGAGCACTTTGCTCTATGACAATCGTTGAAGTACAGACCGAGGAACAAGTTCCATAGGAGGTGGCACAACTGGAAGAGGTAATCCAGAAGCTACAACAATGCATCACAGAACTAGAGCTCTACGTTGTACCTGAAACCCCTCAGGATATAAGAGACCAATGAGAAGCAATTTCTCACAGCGTAGTGGGAAGATTAAAGTCTCTTACCTTGGAGTGCAAGCAGCTAAGTAACCAAAGTGCCCAGATATATGAAAACCTTATAGAGAATCCAAAATTACAGGCGTTGGAGTTGCAGCTCCAGGAAGAAAAACAACATGCGGATATGCTACAGGCACAACTGAAGGCCCTGTCAGCCGTAGATAGAATGAAGAGGTCTCATGAACAATGCACAACTCAGTAGTAGGTTCATATGCTTCAAAGAAAAGTGATGGAAGTCACTCAATGACTTCAACCTATGCAAGACAAGGCATGTTTGTTGTTTATAGAGGTTGAGAGCCAAGGAGCAAAGCTAGACCAGGTCGTCCTCACAACAGAACAATGTTTATAAGGACCGATGAACGACGTAGTGATCCAAGAGTTCATTGAGAAAGAGGCCACAAAAAAGTAGCAAGTCGAAGCAGCCCGTGCCAAGATTGAGGTGTTCGAGGCAGAAATCCTCAGACCAGAGCGACTCAGGATGAGTCAAAGGTGAGTGTTGGGGGCCTGTTGGCCCTTGAACAACTTTTGGGAATTTCTTGGTCATGTTGACCTAGTTTGGGACTTTGACAGCCTATCAAAGGAGGAGAAAAGGACGAAGCGGAGACCATGGGATCTCGGGCCCCCTTTTGGGTTTTTGGGAATATATAATGGGAATGGGATGTCAGCTCATGGGTTTACCCATGTTTAGGCCTATTTTGTATATATAAATATATGCCTAGGCTAGGAAGAGAGAGAGAGAGAGAGAGAGAGAGAGAGAGAGAGAGAGAGAGAGATGAATTAAAGGTTAAGTGCTAGATCTAAGTGATATGAATGTATGTTGAGTGCAAGTAGTTGTGATAGATTGTGAAAGGCTTAGTGTTGTAATGCGAGGAAGAAGGATCTAGCGAGTTGTGCAGATATTTTGTCATGTGTAGAGTAAGGGTTAGAGGCTTTGTGTTGTAACATATTGACTAAAGGCAATAAAGAAGAAGAGTTGGTGGACATAGCCCCGGGAGGGGGGTGAACCACGTAAACACTGTGCCATCTTGCTTGGTGCTTGCCTGAATGTGTTTATGTCTTCTTTTCCTAGTACTTTAAGATGATTAGATAGATCTGCTTATGCTCAGTGCTAATGATGTATATAATGTTAGATCTAATGTACATGAATATGCTTAGTGCTTGATCAGTTACATCTGACCTATTTTACTTATGATAAAGTGCTTGTATATGGTAGAGTACTATGAATATTGCGAGGCTCTGTTTTCTCAGCGAAGTAGACAATGATTGCATGTTAAAGAACTGAAGCTGATAATTGCTTTAATAAGTAGTACAATCACAGATATGTGTCCCAACTAAGGTTGCAAACACTTGATTCTTGCAACCACCCCTGCCTCTACCTCGGGTGAGATTTCATCTACTTCACAGGTGTTGTCGAAAGGGTTGGTAGTTAGGGTTTTGTTGGTGCATTGTTGTAGCGTTGAACCCTGGGTCTGCCCCTGTGCTAACATGAGTCATTTGTTACATTTCATGGATTGGATTCAATTAAACTTGTTGCAAGACACATTTAAGGTATATGTGGGAGGTAGAAGAATTAAGGAAAAATATATGAAACACAAGGCAATCTAAGCTAGATCAACTCTATATAATCATATAGACTGGACATTTCATAAACAAAAAGGCTTTCTAAGAATGAATGAATGACACTTGAATGAACACTTGAAACATGGGAAGGTACAATGAAGCTTCGTTGGACAGGAATCCACAAATCATGAACAATTATTTATGCTCAAAACTAGAATTTCATTCAAATGAGAGGAAAAAGACTAGTGAAAAAAAATATATTTACAAATTGATAAGAGAGCTCTCATGAATATATGATAAGGAGATATCACAAAGACATGCGTGTAGGCTTAAAATGATACACACAGTTCTGTCAAGAATTCCAATCCATTCCCCTCTCTCCCCAAGGCATATCCCCCTCTTTTGTTATTCAATGCTTATTTTTATTATCCTTTATTGCTCGAATCGATTCCTCAACTCCTTCTAAATCATATTTAAGATCCTATAATTATGGATCGACTCGTGTCTAAAAAATACTACTAATAATTACATCAATATGATTATATTTTATGACCGAAGCATAAAATCTATTATCGTTATCAGATCCACCTTTGTAGGATATCTTTGACTAACATTAATATTGATGCTTGATACAACATTGGGTATATAATTGATCTTTACAAATAGAAGAAAATAAAACTGAAGGGTTTACTCAAGATTATTACCCTCAGACACCTTCTAGAAATCATATGCACAACTACATCCTCCACAGGGTTTGAACATAAACCTTTTGGGAAAGAAGTATTGAACAAGGGGAAACTCATGAGAATGAGAAGCAGATGAAAAATGGGAGGCTCAACATGCTTGGAAACTTGACTCTTTTGAGACCAATGATGTCTCACCATTGGATTTCTTGTGAAATTTTTTGTGAGTAAGAAACCAAGCACTGAGCTCTGCATGCCACATTCTATTGATATTGTATGAGAAGTAGATTCACCAAATGATGACCATTTTGAAACTCAATAGACAAGGGAAAACACAACTGCATGCATAATTACAACTCTTGGTACTTTCCATGGCACTTGGAATTTCTTTCTATACCTGTGAGTTCTCTTGACAGTAGAACTCGGACTTGGGCACTTAAATTGACACTTGAATGATGATTCTGTGATATGCTTATCACACTCATTCTTTGGGAGTCTTTGTTTTTCATTTGTCGAAATTATCCCACATGCAATAACATACATAAACTTTGGGCACTTTATATTCACTCTTGTTTTATTTATATACCGATGCATTGAGCACACTAAAAAGTTGGTTGTGAACTCTCCTTTATATGATGTTTTCTAGTGCATTGGGTGATGAGAATCGATCATGAATTGAAGTGTGTATTTGGAATAAGGAATTGATTTGGGTGTTGAGACCCAACATTTTGCTAAAATATAAAAAATATTACTTAAATATAGAATAATATCCTATGGTTCTTTTGGTTGGATTGTTGTGGTGGAAACAATAACAGTGGGTTCTACATCAATGACCCAACATTTTGCTAAAATATAAAAAATATTATTTAAATATAAATAATATCCTATGGCTCTTTTGGTTGGATTGTTGTGGTGGAAACAATAACAATGGGTTCTACATCAATGGTATGTTTCATTTTATTATTTTCCAAATTAGAGTCTAAGTCGTGGTTCATATTTGTTTCTTTGAGCTTAACCACCAATGATTGTTTTGAGTGACATTCATTGATGTTGTGTTTGGAAGTGACACCACTTCCCAATGTCCTTTGTATTCCCATTACCCTTCTTTTCCTGTGGCTTGGACTGGTTTTATTGAGGCTGACTGTTATGTGAGTTAGGGATTCCTTTACCATACTTTAGTTGTTGCATATTTGTAGACCCAAATTCCCGCTTGTTCTACTGCTTAAATTTTGGTTCGATTTTGATAACATAACGATAGAAACTCTCAATGATGAGATGTCCAGAAAATCCATTTCGGTTTGGATGTACCTATGTAGAAGGCAACAATATTTTAGAACCAGATGTCGCACAGAGTCTTTGATACCTATCTTGGTGCACAAGGTATGGAATTTATTTTTGAACTATGAGACTGTTTGGCCGCTCTCTTGATGTAGTGTGGTCCATATCATGTACTAGTCGTCATAGTTTCCAACAGGGTAATATTTCTCCTTGAACACATCCATAAAAAAATCCGAAGTGGGCTCAGAACCAAATATTCTAGACTCCTCCATGGAATTTTTCTCCCAGTAAGTTTCCCATCAATGTTTGACATGGGGGACAACCTTAAGGAGTGAGAAGGTGATATTTTCTCTATCGGAAAAATTGTGGACAGAGAAATAACCTTCTAGCAGATTTAACCACTTTTCCAAAGCATCCACATCGATATGATCTTAAAATATGGGAATATAAAAATTAACTTGTACCTTGAATGGGGAAACATCTCCAAAGAGATTGCTTGACAAAGACACTCCTGGTGTTGTCGATAATCGTTGAAGGATTTGAGAAAAATTCTCCAACATCTCGTTCCTCTATTGCACGAGGGTTTCCACAAGCAAAAACCTGATAGGATCTTTTGCTCCCATGTCTCTCTTTTGTTCCACCATGGGAGGTCGCTTGGGCTATCAAGAGTGGTTTTCCTTAAGAGAAACTAGCTCGAGACCCAACTCTCTATACCCTAACCTCGTTAGGTACATGCACTAAGAAACGACAAGGAGTATCATGCTCTGATACCAATGATCTAGATTACTTTGAGAAAAAAATGAAGGTGGAAATATAATAATTAAATACACATATATATTTCCAAAAACACAGAGATACACTAATATGCAATTTCTATTAATGAGAGAAATGTACAGAAACTATAAAAATACAGAGAGAATGAACACGCTAGAATGGTGGCATCTTATCTCTGAGAAGAGATGTGATGGATATTCTCATTCTCTAGAAGATAATGATTACAATGAGTCTCCAAATGTCTTTTTAACATAAATAAAATACAAAACCCTAAACCTCGAAGATGAAACGCCAAAAGGTTTGCGGGCTCTGATGGGGGTAGTTGATACGTCAAATTCTCAAGGTCGTAACTTTTTCATATGATCTCCATTTGAGTCGTAGAATAGATTGTTATAAAGGTCTCGCTGAGGAAAATACATTCTATTCATCCCAATTTAGTCATTGTTGAGCCTAAAAAATGTTGTTTAAGGCCTCAAAATGACCCCAAAAGTTCAGGACCTGAAAACTATAGAAAAACTGCCAAGGTGGAAACCCATGTTCTAAGCCAGTGCAATAGGTGGGTGGCCACCGATATCCATCTGGATCATGCTATTCACAACAAAACACTGGAACAACTAGTATACTGAAGGATCAGATATCTATATGATCATATCAAAGTATGGACAACATACCTCAGGGAGAAAAATCCTTGAATAAAGACAAAATAGTGTCTATAAAGTGTTACCACTTGTTTCTTATTTTTTCTTTTTTCCAACCGACTCCAATTTTTTCGTTATTGTACAGTTGTCACTAGGTAAAGGGAAACCAAACCGTTTTTGTAACAACTTCTTTAAGCACAAATACCAAGAGTTATGCATGAGTTACAAACTACTGTATACAAGCGAGAAGATGCCCATTTTGTAAGGGGATCTTCAAGCAATGTATAGCCCCAAGAACTGATTCAAGAACATGTACGTTGTTAATGAATATTGAAAAGCCCTCGGGGATAGTTTTTTGAAGAAGGAACACTTGTGTGTGAATTTGAATTTTCTTTGAATTATTTCAAGTAGAGATGTATGTTGCTCACATGGATTATAAGGATGTTTGTTTTCCTATGGATTAATATTATGCACTCTATGTTATTTTTTATTTTTAAGTATTCTCTCACATATCTTTAAGTCCTGAGATTGTTAATTTGTTAACATATGCATTGATATAATTTAGAATCTTCTGGTTATATATATATATGCACTTGTTTCTGGTTTTTCTTTTCTATTTCAACTACCTGTGTGGAAGTTTTGTGCAAAATTTGATCTTATTTAAAACTCACTGGTTACGTTAGTATACTCCTAGATAGGATAGGTCAGAATAGATTAGAGATAGATTATTTTTATTTAAATATATAGTTTTCATCTACATCTTTTCATTGCATATCCATTTATAATTCATCCTCATTGGTAAAATGGACCGCAACCGGCCAAAAACCCCCAAAACAACAATGGTATCCGGTCCAAATTTTGAATGGGTCTCCTAAACCAAACAATGCATAATCTAGTTGGGACCGTGTATCAGGGAGTGCCCCTTTCTATTTTCGAGTGAAGTCAGACCTGTCAATAGGATGATATCTAGGGCCAAAGGGAATGTCGCTATGGATTCTTATTTTCACACGGGGCTCGATAATTTCTTAGTTCTTTCTCTTTCAATTTCCATTGCCTAAATTGCTCATTCTCATGCACTAGAACTCAAGACTCAGTAGAAACAAAATGGCCACTCATTGATCTGGGAGAAGGGTGCATCAATTAGAACATCTTGAAATTGAATTGGATGACACTCACAAATCGGTCCTCACTCTCTAGATAAGATACAATTGATTTTTCTCCCATCTACTCACAACTCTAGAAGAATTTGTGAGGCAGAAACAAGAAATCTCTCAACTGAAAGACGAATGTCATAACCTTTGACAACAAATTGAAGACCTGAAGGCTCAACCTCAACATGTAACATCAACTCCAACACTATGTGAAAAATTTGATGCAACTTCCTCCCATGGCATGGCTCCCGTCCCTCTAGACTTAAATGCAATGGCTCTAGAAGCAGAAAATTGGTTTTTCGATGAACACACCAACTAAGCCTCTAAATTTAAATGTTTCATTTTTGTACACTTATCCTAGGGATATTCTATAAATTACATAAGGGGAATAATTCTAGCTTCTAAGAACATAGAATAGTAGTTTTGTTGAACTTAGCAGATACAAGAGTTACATTCTCAGACTCTGTTACAAGTTTAATTGCATTTTTTATCAGATTGTATTTCTCCAGCATCGTCGTATGTTGTTTTAAATAATAATATGATTCCCCATTTTTTTGTTAAAATAAAAACTAACATAAATGAAGTAAAATTAAAACATATAAATGAATTGAATATTATAAAGTAATTTGATCTCGTCAAAGTTTAATTAAAAAAACATATCATAAGTGGATCTAATGATGAAGAACATGCACATTTCCTTCTAGGAAGTCATAGGTTCAACTTCACATGGGTAGGGACATTCCACCCAATTAATTTAAATTATTCAAATAATATTTTTAATTCATATTTATTTTTAACTAAAAATATTATATGTTTTATAAATGAAATAATGTAAATGAAATGTAAAATTTATTAAATGTTTTTATCATCTAAGATTTAAATGAAATTAAATGCTTTACAATCTAAATAATCAAATTAAAGTGAATTCAATAAAAGTTTAATACTCTTGTAACTTCAATACAACCAAAGTAAAATAAAATTGAGAGAAGTTAAATACTCTTATAATAATATAATCCCACTAAGGTTATATAACAAATTAATACAAATTTAAATTAATTTTTCATTCCTAAATTCATATTGACACCTCGAAAGATCTTAATACAAATTTAAATTTATTTTTCATTCCTAAATCCATATTGACGCCTCAAAAGATCCAAAAATTCTCTTAGATGAAATTATATACATATTTAACATGTTTGTAGACTCTAATTTAGGATTGACACATGCACAAGTTCTTAAAACCTTTTTTCACAAATTTTACATACTTTAAGTATAAGTCAATATTTTTCTGTGTGTATATTTAGCTGTTTTTTAACGGTTTAATGATATTCATATTAAACCTTGATTTATCTATTGTTCATTCATAGGGATAAAATTTGTTAAGGTGTACTTTTTTTATAATTTCATTGCATATCAAGAATTAATTCCTTCATATTAATTGATAAAAAAAAATTACACAACAATTTGATCTTTCTGTGTTTTATAGATCCAAGTTTAAGATGAATCTATACTAGTTTAATATTTTAAATATTGTCACATACATATGTATGTATTTAGCTTTAAAAAACTTGGCTACTTTCAATACAATAAATTTTCTTTGATCCTTAGCCTTTCCTATTAACCATTCACGGGGAAAACTCACCGAAATTCCTTTGCAACCATAGCCTTTGGAGTACTTGTATTCAACTCCTTCGATCAGGTTGGAGGAGTTCGTATTAACTCCTCTAATGTGATTAGAGGAGTTACCAGAAACCTGATCGATAATATGGTGAAACACTTGTCAATAAGTTCGACGATGTGCATCTGAGCACTTGCCATCAACTCCTTCGATGCACTCAAAGAAGTTGACATTAACCTGGTCGATGGCACATCAGAGCCTTTCGAACCAACTCTCTGGATGACTTTTTGAGGCTTTCACATGAACTTTGTTGATCAATATTGAAGCAATTATTAACAACCCCTTAGATTTGCAGTAGGGGAGTTAACTTGAAAGCCTCTGATTCTACTTTCTGAGCACGTTTGAGTCTGTTCTCCCTTAAAAATTCACCATATTACTCATCATGCCTTCCATTACATTGACATCATCAAATAACGACTCTCCATCCATCATTAACACCAGTGATTCCTCAAGTATGAATTCTCAGAAACTTAAGAAAATTATTTCTAAATGCATACGATAGTTATAATATTTTCTCACAGTGTATCCATTTGTCACTATACAGGTACAAACATGTCTCCCAGATGGAGAAACACTCAAATGGGGTGAAGTATACCAAATTTTCAAGAAGCATAACTGCACCACTAATGCCAAATATTAGGATGAGTTGAGAGTCCTCAAAAACATCAGAAAATTAGGGATATTTAAGGTTGCATCATGGGCTATTGTTTTTCCATGCAACGATGCAATATCTAGGATCATGAAGCATATAGACATGGGAAAAAATCATGTTTGCAGTGCTAGAGGGGAGCCAATAATATATTTCCATCCTGGGGACTTATAAAAATATTATCATCTTGAGAAGGGAATGAAAAGGATGGACAATAATCTACTTGATGAATTCAAGCACACTCCTAAAGAATTGTGCCCCAAGTGGTACAAGATATAAAAGTAGTTCAAACACAGGACTAAAAGAGGATACCTTACGACCACCCTAAGGAATCCATACCAGTACATGGTATCCATGTTATGTGGGCCTCTACAAAGAACCCATAAATACAAGAACAAAATACCAGAAATTATGTGAACATTTCATGGATCCTTTATATGAGTTCATATTCTTCTCTCCTCCACCATGCATGATAGACAAGGAAATTGTGGTAATCAAGAGAGTTGGGGATTGGTTCCTCTTAGAACATGGTACTTACATAAGAATATATGTTTCCACGAAATCTCCTCACCTCCTCCCATGATTCGTGGCAGATAGAATGGTTCTCTAGGAAGTAGCATATCAAACGTTAATCCACAGAGTGGGAGGAGACTTGTATTAATCCAAGAAGGCTATATGTCCACCATTTATTCTCTACATCAACAACTACCTCTTCTCAAATACCAAGCAAGTGCAGGAAGAAGAAAATACCCTGCTCTCATACCACTTCGAAGAAGAAATATTTAGAAGACATGATCCGAAAAGGGTCGTAAAAGACTATTTCTAAAAGGCATGCCTTCTATGGGTTGTAAATGCATGCACTTTTCATGAAGTGATATTCAACAGAAGAGGCCAACCTATAGGAAGAATCACAGACAAAGGAAAGGAAAAAGAGGAAGAAAAAAGGAAAGAAGAATAAGAAACAGAGAGAGGTTGTCTCCCCTTTCTATTTCCATACATTCAATTTTATCAAAAGAAGAGGAAGCCTTGATAGACAAGAAAATGAGAGAAAATGAAAAGGTATCTAAGAAAAAGAATGATTCTTCCAAGAAGAAGCGAAATCTTAAAGTAGATAAGGCCAAGGCTGAAGCAGAAGCAAAGCCAACTGCCTAAAAGGAAGAAAAAAATAAAGCAATGACAGACAATGCAATGAGAGACGAAGCAGTGAGGATAGTCAAAGAAACAACCGATACATTAGTTGAAGAAGAGAGGAAAAATAAATATGTTGAAGCTAGAGAAACCACTCAACCAATGGACACTGACCTCCTTGAGACATCAACGAAAGGAAAACCCATTCAAACTTTGTTTATTTTTCAGGGGCTTGGACTCTGGATCCCGTTTCATCCAAGTGAGGTCCTTAATTTGAGGAGCTTCACCTATGATAGTAATACTAGTAAGATAGTGCAGGAATAGATAAAGAAAGTTCCTAACACTCAAGGTTTGTCGATCTCAATTATCACACAAGTCCCCATGACTGGAGATGTAAGGGATAATCCAATAACCACTACTTTATACAGAACTACATTCATGAATGTTAACGAGGACAACATTCAAAGACTATGCCAACAAAATGAAGAGAAAGAAGCAAAGATTAGAGAGGTAGAAGAAAGACTCCAGCAAGTGAAAATAGATGAAATCAGTATGAGAAATTTCAAAGCTAGTGCTGAGAATGTTAGGACATAATTAGAAGAGGATATTAATTACATGTATGCTCACTTAAACCTCTTCCAACAAGCATCCTCTATGATCATAGAACATAAAAATAAAATAAAAACAAAATTGACTCATTTCAACACAATCTGAGAGGGCATCAATGACATTGACATATGAATTGTGGAAAATCTTGATGCACTGACCGAGATGTATCGAACCTAAACATAAAAAAATAAGACAGATGTATATGCAATAGACTGTTTCCAACAATCAAGGCAAAGATAAGATAAGGAGGTCACTAAATTAATGGAAATATGCTCAAAGATACACAAAACTGCACAGTAATTGATTAAGGGTAGTTGACTACCTCAGCTAGATGAGCTAGATAAAAATATATTCACAGAAGAGCTGGTAGAAAAGGTGCACGATAGCACAAATCACAGAAAATAAATTGTCGAAGCAACCACCACAATTTCCATAGATCTAATAGAACAACATCATATACTGTTAGCACTCTGTAAATTTCCAAGAGTTTGACAAAAGAAGAAATCCACAAAATGTAACTTTATCCAACCGCTTTTGAAGCTGGGATCTAGCCCTTCCAACTTCAGAGAGGGATCTCTCTATATGATTTAGCTATGTCTCAAATTTCAAATATTAGGCCAGGTAAATAAATAAGTCAGTTTTTGTTGTTGTGTTTGTAGAGTTGGTTGAGACAGACTACACATCCATTGGGTTATGGGGTCTGTGTCTTGAGTAAAATATGAAATACAAACCAGAAACACAAAGGGAAAACTTTCACAGGGCGAGATAATATAATCACTGGATTCTTTAGTAGCTTAAATGATGAACAGAAGAAAAGATGAGAAAGATAATTTCAACAAAGAAGCAGTTAAGAATTTCTTTATTGAAAACACCAGAAGATAAAACACTAAAATCTTTCGAGTCATAAACAGGGTATACAAGATAAATCCTGCAACTTTCGTTACTTCTAAAGATTATATTCAGACAACAATATGATAACAAAGCGAGAATAACATTCAACTTAGAGAGAAAAACATCACCAGTGAATACACGCAAGAATCTTGTAAAAGTGCCTCCTTTTTATTAATGGAAGATCTCTTCAAAAATATTACAGTCTGATAGTGTCAGGGTGTGGAGGTCAACAACCCTCAATACTTCGAAAGGTGAAGTATTTATAACTCAAAATACAAGCGATCTTGTCATTAATGACCAGGACGTGCTAAATCTATTTTTAGCCTAACTAACTTAACAAATTTCCTAAATCTAAGAACTGCTTGATGATGTGGTGTAACTGCGCGCTGATTTTCGGGTGGGCCGTTGATGAAGCCTCTGCACGACCTCATCTGACTGGACAAATGATTGGACTGGGACAGCTCATCTACTAATCGATCAGATCACAGAGTTCCTCCCATCTAAGATGACTAGGCACGTTGACTTTGAGCAGCCTTCAATACACTTCATTAATTTCTGTGTACTTGGGGAATGTAGGCTTGCTGAGGAAGATGTATCGAATCTCGTGTTGGATAGTGATGTCCCACTGAAGGGCATCTAGGAATGCCTTGCCAGTGATGCTCCCTTGAATACCTGCAAACTTTGAACTGTCCTTAGCCACATCGGCCAATCTCTTCTTGTAGTTTGGGAGTGTCATCAATTTATCATTGATTACCTTCAGACCAGGAAGACCTTTCTTTTGGAGAGCCTCAATCTTGCTGAAGAATCTTTTTACCCCCAGGTCCATGGCCTGAACCTTTTCTTCCAGCTAAAGCATTAATCCTCTCTTGGTCAAAACTCTTTTGACCTCAAGGATGGTCTCTGTTCTATCTTCGATTTTCATCTCTTCTAGTTCTTCCCTGGTCTTAGAATTTAAGAACTTGATGATCTCGTTTGCCTGTGTTGGCACTTCTCCCAATTCTGATCTAATCTTCTCGATGGTCTGTTTGCTTCTCTGTACCAATTCATTCTACTCAAACATGATCTATACCATGGGCCATATCTCGTTCATGGACTTGGTGATCTCAGTCCATATACTTTCTTTAACCTCGGCCAAAGTTTTTCCTGCCACTGTTTGCTTCCGGAGCTATTGTAACTCCTGTTTGAGATGATCTGTCACCTGCTTTTCTTTGGAGAGGCTGGTCTGAAAGGAAGATTTGAGTTCTTTAAGGTTCTCAATCTCCTTTTTTAGCCTACTGATCTCTGTTTCCTGTAGGTTCATCTTTTCCATAGACTTAGCCAGGTCGGTTGTCTTCTCCAGGGATGTCAATGAAGTTGCTGATGGGACCTCTGTCACTGATGTTGTGCTCACTCCTAAAATTGGAATAGCACTCAATGGAATGACCTTCATTGGTTTCAGTTGCTCTTTCTCTTTTACTAGTTTTTCCATCTGATCCTCCATCTCCTTTAGCTGTGCGTTCTGCTCCATGAGTAGCTTAAGCATTTCATCTTTCTCTCCTTCTTTCTCTTCTATCTCCTTCACCTATGAATCCTCTGTGGGTGGGAGCTTCAGTTGTTTCCTCAAGGAAGCTATGTCAGCATTCTTCTTCTTTATCATTTCCTCGGCTTCTTTCATGTTTGCAGGATTGTAATCGATCTTGAGGACCAGCTCCTCCAAAGTCTTGATCCTATTGTCCTTGGCAAAGGATGATACCTTCTCCAACTTGAGTTGTGTTTGAACATTGTTCAGGGACAGTCACAGTTAGGATGCAGTAGTGGAAGCATGCGCCAGCATGTAAAAGACCATTTTCTCGATTTGCTTATGCAGATCCATCTGATCGGCCGGATGCACGTCCTTCGTCTGGAATTCAAAGGTGGCCCTCTTGTAGTCAGTGATCACTTTTGGATCTGCTACCTATGCCTAGAGGAATTCCATGTGAATTCTTCCCTTCTCGGTGTCAAATGCCGACAGCATCCTATGTTGCGTAGTCGACGTCTGCTTCCAAAATTGGGTGCAAGTACTGTTGGTCAGGGTTTGGTTCCTTTTCTTGATCAGCTCATACTTCTCAAAGATGCTCAGCTTCGGTCCCACCTTGCTTGGCTGGGTGGTCAATGGAGAATCTGTAGAT
The DNA here is from genome assembly GCA_009831015.1 of Picea engelmannii. Classification (NCBI taxonomy): domain Eukaryota; kingdom Viridiplantae; phylum Streptophyta; class Pinopsida; order Pinales; family Pinaceae; genus Picea; species Picea engelmannii. The sequence continues at coordinate 115,721 of ML794593.1, forward strand.
TTTTCCGTCACTGCTGAGGTTATGGCCTTATGGAGGCTCGAACCGAAGGGTGGCCTATCAACCTTGGTCACTTTTGTAGACGAGGCTTCTTTTTCTCCGATCGGGCCAGGGACTGAAATAGTCTTAGGCCTCTTAGTGTGCAGCTAGAACTCTTTGGATGATACCTCTGTGACAGACGAAGATAAATCTTGCCGAGGCCTTTTCTCCTTCGGGACCTATGGCGTGGTTGTTTGAGATATAGTGGTCGGGGGATCCTGCTGTTGTATTTCGACCAATGTGTTGGGCTCCCAGGCTGTCTGATTTGCGAACTTCTCAACTTCAGTGCTTGGACTCATGAACATATGGGATGTTTTTGTTCTTCACCCTCATCTTTGAGATGATCCCACATGGATCGTAATGCCAGGGTAAGCTCATGAATAACTTCATTTCCCTCAGCATCCTGCCTGCTTCTTCCCCAGCACCACGATTGTTGTAGATGAAGGAGCCAATCTGCCCCTTGATTCTAAGCTGTTGTTTTTTCTTTAGTGACACAAAATGGATATCATCGGAATTTATAATCTGCCTTATATATTCCAACGCAAAAACTCTGACAGGAAGGTACTTGGGCAGCTTATACGGTGTCAACTCGCACCCGTATACTCTGATCTCGGTGTAGTCTTGATACAAATACCAATCCCCTGTCTTTGTGTTATCCGAGAGATGCAGGATCCTCTGAACCTCATCGTTTATCTGAGGTTCGAGCTTGCTGCCTAGCATACTTACCACAGGGTGGTAGAACTGATCAATGAACTCCTTAAAGCTGAACTCTGTGGAGTTGTGCTTGAGCAAGGAGGTCCATGTTGTCATTGCCTGGGGTCTACCATCTCCATCCATTTTCTGTGGAAAACATGAATTTGTCCGCTTGGAAGAAGACGAACAAGTACGCCAGTATGGAAGAGTATATGAACATGCCTTCGGTGGAAAAATTCATGAACTGTTTTTGAATATTGTCCACCAGAAAAGTGTTGAAATCAAACTAGGTGGTGGGATTTTTATCGGTAGAGAAGATGGATAGAAAACCAAGAATGGGTTCATCTACCCACTGATCATAATAGTATCCTAACAAGGCACAAAGGGATGAAATGATTTAGTTTCCCTTAGTTGAGAACATGGAGGAAGGATATGGGGGATTTGTGGAGGGGAATTGAGTGGATGGGGGAAGGAAAAGCTCGAATATTGGAGCTCTTTGGGGGAAGGTCATTTTCTGGTACATCTCTGTAAGAATTTCCAGGTTGAAGGGTGACACAGAGTCGGCTCGGGGGATTTGCATCATCTGGTCAATAGATTCGGGTGTGATGAGGAATAGGATCTCTCCGGAGGAGGAGACGACGACTCTCTGCTCGGGAATATAGCGGGCTTGGCACTTGAGGGCAAACTCTGGGAAGGGGTGAATCTAAGGGAAGAGGTAAAGGGGTAAATTGGACTCCCAGAGTCCGATTTCATCGCTCTAGTCCAAGAAGACTTCCCTCAGCCACGACTGAAGTTCTGCGAAATCAAAATCGCACTTGGTATATGCGATTAATCGATCTTTGTAGACCAGTGGGATCCATTAAAGGAAGACAGGAGGCAGGAGAAACAAATTCTCCTCTCCTTCTGCTTGTTTGGACTTTGGTGCCATTTTTGCAACAGTACCTGCAAGACAAATAACATTAGTGGGGGTGACTGACTGTGGATGAAGGCAACTGACTGTAATGGAGGTGTCAACAGTGTAAAAAACTCTCTGGTGCGATGAGTGGGAAATGGTGAGAAAGGGAGAATGAGGGTAATTTTGAGTAAACGGGTGTCTGTTGGGCGCGGGAGGCAGGTCAGTTGGATAAAAGATAGGTTATCCAGTAATAAATGGCCAAAAGATCATTTGGGATGTGAGATGGCAGGTGACGGTAACTGAGGGAAAATGGACGGGTGACGTGGCGACGATTGATTGGGCTAAAAGTCATGGTGATGGGGCTTGCTGCGAGCGATTGAGGGGAAAGGACTGACATAAGTTTATGGGACGTGACCTTTTTCAGAAAGGTGGATAGTGACGTCAAGATGTGATGAATGTATGTCAGACAGTAGGCGGTGATGGAACTCGAGACCATTCAATTGATGCCAGGTATAAAGAGGGGCCCGCTAGAGGGAAGATTCCATTTCGGACCCCCCCCCCTCCGTTAAAGATAGAACGGTCGGGGGGGGTCCATAATCCAATGTTGTCTGTAGATCTGCATGCTCGATCCTGAGCTGTCCAGATGCGTGTGGGTCTTATCATCCATTCCAGAGCCCCCCCCCCTCCCTCCATTAAAGATAGAACGGTCAGGGGGGTCCGAAAAGACCTGTCAACCGTCGATCTGAGCATGATCATCTGGACCCTTGATACATGATCGAAGCATAATTGGGGGTGCGGAAGACACATGCACTGGGGAGAACTTAGGATAAATGCATTTTATGGGTTTTCCCAATGTTTTCAAGTGGACACCACCATGGGGCTTGACCAACACCATTTTTAAACATCTAAAACAAGGTGCAATACTTACATCAAACTAGTTCTTATTGAAATGAAGCAACAAAGCAACTAGCCTATATTCTAACCTAGCTTCCTATGAAAATTAACCCAGATTAGACCGTTGAGTTAAGAAATTACTCTACCCTGGGGCTATCTGACCAAGATTAGATAGTCTGGCCATATTTATTCACTAATCTAACCTAGACACTTTGGCTAAGATTAAACTATTTAGCCAAATTCATTCAATACCCTATCAACATCAATTTAAAAAGAACTTGGGCATGCTTGAAAGGTATGGACCAAGTTACTATTATTGCATGGGGCTTTTATTGAATTCCTTTATGCCCTCTTTTCTTTTCTTTTTCTTTTTTCTTTTCTTTTCTTTTTCTCTTCTTTTCTTTTCTTTTTTTCTTTTCTTTTTTCTTTTCTTCTTCTTTTTCTTTTCTTTTTCAAATTATTTGCAGAATGAAAAAATCATTTGTCAACAAAAAATACTAGAGACAGATAATATCTCAGTCACCAGTTGATCCTATAACTTATAGGGTGATAACAGCAGCTCCACCTGGGTATGGTACTTGCCTTGTGAAGTGCCAAGAATCCTGGTTCCTGTCATTCTAAAAATTTCTTCCTCGTAGCCTTCGTTGATTGATTGGTTTTATTCTCAAAAATTGGAAGAATAGTGGTCAGCGGCTTAGGGCCTTCTCTTCGGGCTTCAACCAACTGACTAATGTTATTCACTTAGAAAGTGAAGGTTAAAAATAAAAATGGTATGTACAATGGAGAGAGAAAACTTGAGTCTCTACTGAGGTGGCACATAATGTTTCAGCATTCTGCCATTTACAGGTCCCCCTGACAGATCTGTCCCATCAACGTTGTTTAGCAAAAAAACGTTGTTTTCCTTGAATGCTTGGATCATGTATGGTCCTCTCCATAGACTGTCAAATTTTCCATGCTTTCCCTTGTCTTCATTTCTGGCGTCCCATCTCAGCACCAAATCTCCCAGCTCAAAATAATCTTCCTTGGTTCTTTTATCAAAAATCTTCTTGATGCTTTCTTGGATTACCTGGGTCTTGTTGAAAACATCCTCCCTGGACTGCTGCAAATGGATCATCTGGTTGATCCTTCTCTGTGAGTCATTTGGATCGGCTTGTACCTCTTGAAGCAACTTCATGACATGGACTCCTAAGGAAGTGGGGAAAACTTCTTCAGTGCCATAGACCAACTAGTATGGTGACATACCAATTGACCTCTTGGTGGTCAGTCTGTCAGCCCACAAGGCGAACACCAACTTGTTATGCCATGTTTTCTTGTTTTCCTGCAACGTTTTCTTGATGATGTTACCAAGGTTTTGTTTGAATATTCTGCCAACCCATTCCCCTGAGGGTAGTAAGATGTGGAATGTCCCAAAACAATGTGATACTGGTTGTAGAAATCTATGAGTTTCTTCGAACGAAAAGCAACTGCATTATCAGTTATAATCTTTCTAGGACATCCAAAGCGAGACAAGATATTATTTTCAAGGAATTTGATAATAACAGAGTCAGTGTCTTTCCTGCTTGGTACTGCTTCGATCCATTTGGTAAAATAATTGGTGGCAGTGAGAATCCACCTGTGCTGGCCTGAAGAAGTAGGGTGTCTTTCTCCAATGAAGTCAAATCCCCATTGCTGGAAACGGGCTTCAACTGAGATCGGTTTCAGGGGGAGAGGAAGGAGTTTCCTTTTGCCTTCAAACAACTGACATTGATGACATGCAGTCACTGTATGATGTACATCAACGAATAGGGTGGGCCAATAGAAACCATCCCTGGGGATTTTGTTGGCTGTGACCTTCCAATTCAGATGGCCACCACATTCTCCTGCATGAAATTCTTGTAACACTATGTCAGCTTCATCTTTCAATAAACAATTTAATAGAATACCTCCAGGGTCTTTCCAATACAAATTGCCTTCTAGACTACAGAATTTTAAGGCTTTCAACTTAAAAAATCTAGCTTTAGTCTTAGTCAAACCAGGGGGAGCTTGTAAATTTTGCAAAACGAATATAAGGTCTGCATACCATGGTGAGTTGAGAAATACCTCTCTCACGTTTGGAGTCACCATCTCTCCCTGTTCATCTACTATAGCTAAAACATTAATGTCAAGAGAATGGAAATTAGATTCAGCCATTAATTTAGCAAGGCCTTGACCTTTGATTAGTTTCGTAGGCTTAATCTCTATGTCGTATTCTAAAATGACAACAATCCATTTTCCCCTTCTTCCATCTAGATTGTCCTGGGTCAAAATGTCTTTTACTACCGCATTCGAAACATATGCAATGGTGTGGGAATGGAGAATGTAGACCCTAAAATCTTTTATAGCTTTTACCTAGGCAAAAGCTTGTTTCTCCATTATCTTGTAATTCAGAGCAGCGTCTCTTAAGGATTTACTAAAGAAAGCTATGGGTTGTTCATACCCTTCGTTGTTCGTTTGTAGTAACATAGTTGCTATAGTATGTTTGGAAGCGAAGGAAAAAAGATAGAAATCCTTGGTAAAATTAGGACTGATTAAGACAGGGGCCTCTGTGAGTGCTCGTTTGACTTGTTCTAAAGACTGTCTGGACTCAGAGTCCCATTTTATTTTCACATCCTTTTTTAGCATATTTGTAATGTTTCTGAGGATCTCTGCTAGATTAGGAATGAATCTTCATAGAAAGTTTATTCTCTCGATAAAAGACTGTAATTCTTTGAGGTTTCTTGGGTGTTCTAATTTTTGTATGCCCTCGATTCTATTGGGGTCAATTTTGATTCCGTCCTTGGAGATGATGTGCCCTAGCAATTTTCCTTCCTCTAGTCCGAAAAGGATTTTCTTAGGATTTAAAGAAATCCCAAACCTTCTACATTTCTCGAAGACTCGTCTGAGGTGTCGTAGGTGGTCGTCATCGGATCGGGAAAACATAGTTACATCATCCAAATAGACGACAATAAACTTACCTGATTCTTCCACAAAGGCGATATCCATCGCTCTCTGGAAAGTGGCTTGAGCGTTCATCAAACCAAAAGGCATTTTCACATACATGAATGTGCCCCATGGTGTGGTGAAAGCGGTTTTGTCTTGGTCATCCGAATGAAATGGGACCTAATTATAACCCGAGAAATCGTCTAGCAATGAGATTCGACTGGATCCGACCACCCTTTGTAGGATGTGGTCCATTTTGGGCAAGGGGTAATTATCCTTTAGGGAGACCTTATTCAGATTTTGGAAGTCTATGCAAATTCTGATTTCCCCAAATTTATTACGTGTAGGGACCAAATTAGAGACCCATTTGGAAAAACGCAGCGGGACTATGATTTTGGCATCGTACATTTTTTTGATTTCTTTTTCTACCAGAGGAAGTAACTTGGGATTTATCCTCCTAAGTTTCTTTCTGAATGGTTTTTGGTCTTCTTTTATTGGAATCCTGTGTTGTATGATGATGGTATTATAAGCTTTCAAATCCTCATAACCCCAGGCAAAGACATCTGAATATTCTTTGAACAACTCAATGTATTTGAGTTTTTTCTCAGGGGGTAATGATTTGGACAATTTGACCATCCTGGGTTTTTCCTCCATCCCGATATTACAATCTTCTACTTCTTGTCCACTGGCTTCAATCTTCGGTTTTTTGGCTATGGAGTTAAAATCAAACAAATCCTCTAAAGGAACTAGACCCCTAGGCAAAACATTACTTTTCAAATGTAAAATATCAGCATCCATTTCGTCATCGCCTAATTCTCCTGAATCTACGCTATTTACACTATCAATTTCAAAATCAGATCTATTTACATTTTCATCTTCGTTCTCTAAATCTATATTTGTACATTCAAAATCATTTTTACACTGCAAAAAGTCTTCGATTTGATCATCATTATCGAACACTTGCCAGTACCTGATATTGTCGGGAATGGTTGGTCTGCATTTCACCTCAATAGTGTATGGGCAAGTCGAGCAGAAAGGAATCTTACATGTGGCTGCTGACGTAGCCAATCCGTCCTCCAGAATGTTTTGTCCCCTCGGCATTACCTGCAAGTCAACTTCAGTGAAACATCTAAGGGCATCAAGAACAACATTCCTATAAGCTCTAAGACGTGGGTGTTTCGAAGCATACTCAATTTTGATTTGCTTGATTATCAACTCAGAGTCACCTCTTACCATAATCTGTTTAGCACCAACTCTTTTCAAAAGCTTCAGACCGAGCATCAAGGCTTCATACTCGGAAATTTAATTTGTAAGAATGGTTTTCTGAATACCTGTTTCTATGATTATGTAGCCAGACTCCTGCTCCAGCTCCTTCTTTGCTTACTGCTCCGTCAAAATCCATGCTCCATAAATTTTCCGGTAGCTCTTCAGTTATCACGTTTTTCTTCCTTGCTACCTCAATGGTTTCTTGGCCTTCATCCTGATTAGATGTATCTTCTGCCACCTGAGTATCTTTTTCTCCTGTGTCACCATCATTGTACAAGATAGAAGAATCCAAGTCGGAATGCACAGAGTAAAGAGGATAGTTGTGCGTTTTTTCTTGGCTACTGACCATGTATTTCATCAATGTTTCCTTGTACAGCCTTCTTTGTTGCCCGAAAACTGGGATAGTGGCATAAGACATATCTAGCTGTAGGGTACCTCTCAACTTAGCCCCCCAAAACCGGGATAGCAACATTCCATACTTCAGAGGGATGTCTGCAACTACCACATCCATTACCATGCTCTTCGCAGGAATATGAACCAAGGTGATGCATAGGTCCTTGATCAAACCAATACATCTAACTTTACTGGAGTCAAATGAGTGTAAATCCTTGTAAGGTCTGGTGACCTCCAGTCCCAATTTCTCCATCACTGCTTTAGGCACCAGATTGTGGGAAGTGCCCGAATCCAGCATAGCGTTATGCAAGATCAGGTCATGTATGTTTAAACTGATGTAAAAAGGAGCGACATCCCCATTATCGTCTCGACCATCTACTTCAGGTCCAAACAAAAGTTCAGGTTGATCATCTGTAAGGTTCACAATATCAGAATGGTTTGTTGATCCAATGGTTAAGGCCTTCGTGCCTATGTCAGGTTTGATGGTCAGTGCTTTAATCACCTGTGAACGATAAACGTCTTTGTTCATCAACTCAGAAAGTGGAATGGGAATTTTTACTTTGGCTAATTCCCCTTCAAGGCTAAAAGGTGTAGGGGCTCTGCCTTGGCTCATCAATTATGGTTTGTCCACCACACTCTTCTAGCCAGAAGTACTTGGTGGATTAATAGGTGAAACCTCGGGCTGTGACGATCTTTTCAGAATAGTAAGGTTTTTCTTCGTGGGAACTTCAGCAATGCCTTTTTTAGGAATCTTCTCGGCAGATGGCTCAGAGGCCTTCTTGGTTTCGGTCACCTTCTTCATTTCAATCATCTTTTTTGGGGAACTCCCTTCCGTCTTTTGAATCCGCAGATTATACTGCTGGTGTACCTCCAAAATGGCATTTTCGAATGCCTGTTGTTCTGCCTCTTCAGCTTCTTCACTTACTTTTGTTTGATTGAGAAGAAAAAGTTCTTGTTCTTCTTGGGTGAGGAAAATGGCTTCGTTATCGTGAATGCCCATGAGCTTTATGTGAGTATCCTCTAGTTCCTCAATCACTTCCTCCCCTTCATCAGCATAATTTTCTTGTAGGGGAGGTCTGATCGGCTGATCCAGACCTCTCTCCTCTCTTTGATCCCTAGGATCTCTCTGTCTGATTTGAGGAGGGTTTCTTCTGAAGTTAGGATTCCGAACCTGAGGAGTAGGTGGGTTGTCTCTTGGAGGATTTATGTTTGACACAGTAAGTCTTTCCATCATTCTTTCCATTTCTCTGGCCAAAGAATCCAATTTGGAATCTGAGGTTGATGTGGAAGGTTCCTCTTTAATTGTGACTCTCCTTTCTGACCTATGACGTGCCCTTTTTGCCAACAAATCGGCTTCCACACTTATTTCACTTTTTTGCATATCTTCCAGGGTGGTATAATTTCTTTCCCTTAGTTGGTATGACATGTCAGCATCAAAACCATCAGGGAATTTTATCAATGCCAAACCCCGTGGAGGTTTGATTTTGGCTGGGATTGTGTTGTACAGGTTATTGAAACATATGCAGTAATCTTGTACTGTCTCACCTTGATTTCTTCTAATATTTTCGTATTCTGACAATATTTGGAGAGGGTTTTTCTTTACCTCCCATCTGTCTAGAAAACTCCTTTGGAATGTGGTAAGGTCAAGGAATGAGGTGGCACACAAACCTTTGTACCATTTTTTCACGTCACCTGTCAAACTTTGGGCAAACAATCTCATTTGAACGTCAGCCTCATATACTTCATGCAGATCATAATAATCATTCATTTTATCAACATGTTTTTGGGTGTTTAAAGGTCCTGTTGCATCGAACTGTGGAAGTATCATTTGATAGTCTTGGGGCATGGCATGAAGAGGCACAACCAACACCAAGGGAGCATATCTAGTTGCCATGATGGGTGGAGGAGGTGGGATAACAAACTGGATGATCGACGAGGTTGTGACTGAAGACGAGGACAAGGAGGGATTGGATAGCACTAAGGGAGTGGTTTGCAGTTTAGCAGTGGGAGACAGAACCTCAGGGGTTCGGGGCTTCAAAACGGTTGGGTCGAAAATGATTCCAGTCACGAAACTATCGGACTGTTTTCTGACCAGGCTTTGTTGGGAAAAGGTGTCAAAGTCAAGGTTTTGAAAGGTAATGGGTTCCCCTAAAAAGGAAAGGGACTTATGCAAGGGAGTATGACTCACTGATCCTTCAGCTATGGTCTTTTTCCTGAGCAACTGTTCTAGGTTATCTGTCACTATCGCAGGTTCTGGGTCTGGATGAGATCGAGTAAAAAAATTCTTGGGAGCCAGATTTCTTTTTTACTTTCATATATATTTTTTTTAATTTTATGAGTCCAAAAATAATATGTACAAAGTTAATCAACCTCTAAACATTACTTTTTTCTCAAATTTGCAATCTTTCAGGAACAGACTTTCTTTTAGGGAAAGAAAACATGAAGTTATAAATTTATATGTTCTTCCCCAGTGGAGTGGCCACTATGTTAGAACTCTGTAAATTTCCAAGAGGTTGACAACAAAAGAAATCCACAAAATGTATCTTTATCCAACCGCTCTTGAAGCTGGGATCTAGCCCTTCCAACTTCAGAGAGGGATCTCTCTATATGATTTAGCTATGTTTCAAATTTCAAATATTAGGCTAGGTAAATAAATAAGTCGGTGTTTGTTGTTGTGTTTGTAGAGTTGGTTGAGATAGTCTACACATCCATTGGGCTATGGGGTTTGTGTCTTGAGTAAAATATGAAATACAAACCAGAAACACAAAGGGAAAAATTCACAGGGCGAGATAATATAATCACTAGATTCTTTAGTAGCTTAAATGATGAATAGCAGAAAAGATGAGAAAGATAATTTCAACAAAGAAGCAGTTAAGAATTTCTTTATTGAAAACACCAGAAGATAAAACACTAAAATCTTTCGAGTCAGAAACAGGGTATACGAGATAAATCCTACAAATTTCGTTACTTCTAAAGATTAGATTCAGAGAAAAATATGATAACAAAGCGAGAATAACATTCAACTTAGAGAGAAAAAAATCACCATTGAATACACGCAAGAATCCTGTAAAAGTGCCTCCTTTTTATTAATGGAAGATCTCTTCAAAAATATTACTGTCTGATAGCGTCAAGGTGTGGAGATCAACAACCCTCAATACTTCGAAAGGTGAAGTATTTATAACTCAAAATACAAACGATCCTATCATTAATGACCAGGACGTGCTAAATCTATTTTTAGCCTAACTAACTTAACAAATTTCCTAAATCTAGGAACTGCTTGATGATGTGGTGTAACTGCGCGCTGATTTCTGGGTGGGCCATTGATGAAGCCTCTACACGACCTCATCTGATTGGACAAATGACTGGATTGGGACAACTCATCTGCTAATCGATCAGATCACAGATTTCCTCCCATCTAAGATAACTGGGCACGTTGACTTTGAGCAGCGTTCGATACACTTCGGCCATTTTTGTGTACTTGGTGAATGTAGGCTTCGTGAGGAAGATGTATCGAATCTCGTGTTGGATACTGATGTCCCACTGAAGGGCATCTAGGAATGCCTTCCCAGTGATGCTCCCTTGAATTCCTGCAAACTTTGAACTGTCCTTAGCCACATCGGCCAATCTCTTCTTGTAGTCTGGGAGTGTCATCAATTTATCATTGATTACCTTCAGACCGGGAAGACCTTTCTTCTGGAGAGCCTCAATCTTGCTGAAGAATCTTTGTACCCCCAGGTCCATGGAATGAACCTTTTCTTCTAGTTGAAGCATTAATCCTCTCTTGGTCAAAACTCTTTTGACCTCAAGGATGGTCTTTGTTTTGTCTTCGACTTTCATCCCTTCCAGTTCTTCCTTGGTCTTAGAATTTAAGAACTTGATGATCTCGTTCGCCTGTGTTGGCATTTCTCCCAATTATGATCTGATCTTCTTGATGGCCTATTTGCTTCTCTGTACCAATTCATTCTTCTCAAACATGATCTATACCATGGGCCATATCTCATTCATGGACTTGGTGATATCAGTCCATATACTTTCTTTAACCTCGACCAAAGTTTTTCCTGCCACTGTTTGCTTCCGGAGCTGCTGTAACTCCTATTTGAGTTGATCTGTCAGATATTTTTGGTTTTTGGATCAGCTCTCAAAGATAAGATCCTGCATGCATGTCATAACTCACCAGTAGTGGGGCATCGGGGCATCAGTAAGACATACAGGCAAGTGAGAGAAAGGTTTGCATGGAAAGGCCTCAAGGAAGATGTGATGAAGCATGTCAAAGAATGCACTACATGTCAAGAAAACAAGGATGAGCACACGCACCCTGCAGGATTGTTGCAGCCCTTACCTATTCCAGAGCACAAGTGGGAAAGTATATCCATGGATTTCATCATCGGGTTGCCCAGAGCACAGGGGAAAGATTGAATTTTCGTGGTGGTAGATAGGTTGACGAGGTTTGCACACTTTTTTTCCATAGCCACGGACTTCAGTGCAGCACAGGTGGCCGAATTATTTTTCAGAGAGGTGTTCAGACTACACGGCCTACCCAAAACCATCATCAGTGACAGGGACAACAGATTCATGAGTACATTTTAGCAGGAGTTGTTCATATTAGTGGGTACGACATTGACTCCTAGTACTATCTATCACCCTCGGACGGATGGTCAGACTGAGATAGTCAACAAATGGGTGGAAGGTTACCTCAGAAACTACGTAGCAGGACGACAAAAAGCATGGGTCAGATGGTTACATTTGGGAGAATATTGCTACAACACCACCCAACATATGTCCATTGGCATGTCACCCTTCATAGCTTTATATAGCTATGATCCTTTATCATTTGTGGAGATTTCATTTGGTGACAGAAGGGCTCCGATGGTACATGATTGGATACAACAGAGCCAAGACATTCTCAGGGAATTGAAGGATCATTTACAGAGGGTGAAAAACCAGCAAAAGGTCCAAGCAGATAAGCACAGAGTTGATCGTACCTTTGAGGTTGGTGATTTAGTCTATTTGAGGTTGCAACCATACAGGCAGGCGTCCATTAAAAAAACCGGAGTGGAGAAACTGCAACCACGTTTCTTTGGACCTTACAGAGTCAGCAGGAGGATAGGGGAAGTAGCTTATGAGCTGGAGCTTCCACAGGGTAGCAAAATTCACAACGTCTTCCATGTCTCGTGCCTTAAGAAATCCCTCGATCAACATGTCAGGCCTATTGAGGAATTACCTCCCATGGATGAGGAGGGACAACTTGTTTTGATTCTAGAGGAGGTGTTAGAAGTTAGAGAGAAGAGGCTCTGAAACCGAAGCATCAAGAAATATCTGATCAGGTGGAAGGATTTACCCATTGAGGATGCCACTTGGGAGTAGGAGCACATGGTTAGAGAAGCAGGTTTGAAATTGCTTGAGGACAAGAAATTTCAAGCAGGGGAGACTGTAATGTCCCCCACCTCTTAGAGAGGTGATGAGGAGACTCGGTGGCCTGGGCACCCCCACTAGGTCATAGTCTCACACTGAGGGGGGAAAAGTCAAGAAGTTAAAAGTTATATTTTTAAGTTGACTTAAAAAAGGAAAAGGATAAAGGAGTAAAAGATAACTCAACAGAAAAATAGAAGATTAACATTGGGAGTTAACCTAACTCAACAGAGAATTAGAAGGAAAAGTATAAGTAAGAGGCTGGGGTGCACCTATTATTCATTCTGGTTTTGAATTAGCATTTGCTATTGCTATTGATCATTTAGTTTGGGGGTTTTGCTGTACAAACCCTTGGGAGAAACTCAGTGGTGAAATATCCACTCACCTTGTTCCACAACTTGGTCTCGGGGATGAAAGACTCCTCCACACCATTCTAGTATCAGAGCTAGTTTATCGAGGGAGGTTTGATCCAGCTTATGCTGAGGGCCTAGGGCCATTCCGACAGTTGGTTTTTGTTTGCAGGGGCAGGACCATCATTTTGAGGGATTTTATGGAGGGTTATCATCATTCTACATTTGTCTGCAGATTGGGACGTCTTGGAGCCATAGGGGACGTCCTGTAATTCAGTAAAACTCAGATCTAGGGAGAGTTTCTTGAGATCTGAGTCCGAAACTTCTCCCACGGGATTCTCATAGCCCGATCTATATTCTTAGAGAGTTTCAGAACATTTGGAGGCCTGCTTCATCAGGGCCGAACCAACTAAGGTTTCATTCATCCAGTGGGGCACCCCATTCAGTGGGAAATTCAAATCTACGGAGATTGAGAGGGAGCTTGGAGATTCAGGCACCTGGGTTATTCTTACCATCACCCGATATATATTCTTACAGAGTTTCAGAGAATTTGGAGGCCATCTTCATCAAGGCCGAACCAACTAGTGTTTTAGTCATCCAGTGGGGCACCCCATTCAGTGGGAAATTCAGATCTACGGAGATTGAGAGGGATCTTGGAGATTCAGGCACCTGGGTTATTCTTACCATCACCCAATCTATCAATTGGCATATTTA
>ML794593.1:136654-189911 GCA_009831015.1 Picea engelmannii
GGGGTCTGAAAAACATTTTGAGCCATTGATCTGAGCGCTTATTTCATGACCGCAGATATTTGCACGTTTTTTATCACTGATTCCAGACCCCCCCCCCCCTCCGTTAAAGATAGAACGGTCAGGGGGGTTCGGAATCCAATGTTGTCCGTATATTTGCGCACTTGATCCTAAGCCGTCCATATGCGCGCAGGTCTTATCAGCCATTCTGGACCGCCCCCCCCCCTCCGTTAAAGATAGAACGATTAGGGGGGTCCGGAAAGTCCTGTCAACCGTCGATCTGAGTGGGATCATCTGGACCCTTGATACATGATCAAAGCATAATTGGGGGCATGGAAGACACATGCGCCGGGGAGAACTTAGGATAAATGCATTTTATGGGTTTTTCCAATGTTTTCAAGTGGACACCACCATGGGGCTTGACCAACACCATTTTTAAACATCTGAAACAAGGCGCAATACTTACATCAAACTAGTTCTTATTGAAATGAAGCAACAAAGCAACTAGCCTATATTCTAACCTAGCTTCCTATGACAATTAACCCATATTAGACTGTTGAGTTAAGAAATTACTCTACCCTGGGGCTATCTGACCAAGATTAGACAGTCTGGCNNTTATTCACTAATCTAACCTAGACACTTTGGCTAAGATTAAACTGTTTAGCCAAATTCATTCACTACCCTATCAACATCAATTTAAAAAGAACTTGGGCATGCTTGAAAGGTATGGACCAAGTTACTATTATTGCATGGGGCTTTTATTGAATTCCTTTATGCCCTCTTTTCTTTTCTTTTTCTCTTCTTTTCTTTTCTTTTTTCTTTTCTTTTTCTTTTTCTTTTCTTTTTCAAATTATTTGCTGAATGAAAAAATCATTTGTCAACAAAAAATTCTAGAGACAGATAATATCCTAGTCACCAGTTGATCCTATAACTTATAGGGTGATAACATATACAACCTGTAAAATTTCACACTATGATACATGCATTCATACCAACATTGTTAAAAGACATGAGCACCCTTGAAGATAACATTTCCATGATCCATATTATTTTTAGAATGAAATGAATGAGGAAATATAATAATTAAATACACAGACATATTTCCAGAAACATAGAGATATAGTAATATGCAATTTCTATTAATGAGAGAAATGTACAGAAACTGTAAAAATACAGAGCAAATGAAGTCACTAGAATGGTGGCAGCTTATCTCTGAGAAGAGATGTAATGGTTATGCTCATTCACTAGAAGACAACGATTACAATGAGGCTGCAAATTCCTTTTTAACATAAAGAAAATCCAAAACACTAACCATAAAAGATGAAATGCCAAAAGGTTTTGGGGACCCGATGGGGGTAGTTGATATGTCAACTTCCCGAGGGCATAATTTTTGCATACGATCTTCTTTTGGGGCGCACGATATCTCATTGGAGACATCTAGATGAGGAAAACAAATTATATTTTTCCTAGAATCTTCCTTCAACTACATGGTAGGCATTGTCGAGCCCAAAAAACATCGTTTAAGGCCTCAAAATGGCCCCAAAAGTTCAGGACTTGAAAAACCATAGAAACAATTCCAAGGTGGAAACCCATATTTTGAGCTAGTGGAATAGGTGGGTGGCCACCAATGTCCATCTGGATCAATCCTTCCCCCTTAGGAAGTAATGGTCCCCATTGCATCAATTTCTCATGGAAGATGGGGAACCTTTTGTTGAATTTGAACCTTGGTGAGCTACTTGCCTTGCTGCAAAAGTTATCTTGCTTAGCTTGTTGAAAGTTGTTATGAATGTGTTGCCAGAAGGGTTGGATCTGTTCAACCAACCTAGCTGCATGATCTTCTTTAGTGTGGGAGGACTCTTTTGGTGAATATGCAACATGAGGAGTATGAATGGTTCTTTTATAACTTTTCTTGATTGGATAGTGTGGAAGCACCCCCATATGTCAAGCAACAATACTTTTGTTCCCTTATACAATTTGTTTATGATATATAGAAAGGTCTTGGGATGAGGCTATAGTGGTTGCAGTGTCCTTATGTTCACCTTCTGAACAGATCGTGAAGAGGATAAAATTTGAGGTATGAGAGATTACTTTGTGACACTATTTTGTTGGGACGGTAGTTGGAACTACCTTTGGTATCCTGTAGATTTGACCCCCCAGAATAACAATGATGCTATGGGGTCGAGACTCATAAACAATAGGGCACTTCCACATATATGGCTGGCCTAATAGAATATCATAGAATTCCAATGGGGAAACATCACACAATACCTCATCCTTGAAGGGATTTATGTCGTAGGACATCCGACACTTATGGTTGACACAAACATCTCAACCCTGGTGAAGCCACCCAATGTTGTATGGTTGTAGGTGTGGTGTTGTTATAAAATCTAACTTCTTGATGACCTCTGTTGAGATTAGGTTCTTCTGGATTCTGCTATCAACAATAAAATGCAACAGGGTCCCCTTCACCGACATCTGTGAATGGAGTAGGCACTCCCCCTCCTTAGG
Organism: Picea engelmannii; assembly: GCA_009831015.1. Taxonomy (NCBI): domain Eukaryota; kingdom Viridiplantae; phylum Streptophyta; class Pinopsida; order Pinales; family Pinaceae; genus Picea; species Picea engelmannii. The sequence continues at coordinate 139,160 of ML794593.1, forward strand.
ATCCTCTGGTTCTTTCAGTTGTATTGTTTTGGTTGTGACAGTAGCGGTGGGTTTTGCATCAATGATATGTTTCGTTTTATTATTTTTCGAATTGGAGTCCAATTCGGGGCTCGACTCTGTTTGTTTGACCTCGACCACCAATGACTGTTTTGAGAGACATTCATCAGTGTTGTGCCAAGGGATTTTGTGGAAGTTTCAACACTTCCCAATGTCCTTCTTTGTCTTCTTGTTACCCTTGTTTTCCAATGGCTTGTATTGGTTGTCTTGAGGTTGATTTTTATATGATTTAGGGATGCCTTAATAGGGATACCTTTACCATACTTTGGTTGTTGCGGATTTGTAGACCCATATTCTCGCTTATTTTGTTGCTTAAATTTCTACTCGATTTTGATAGCATATAGATAAGTGACTCCTAGTGATGAGATGTATATAAATTCTATTTTGGTTTGGATGTACCTATGTAGAGCCCCATGGTATTTTAGAATTAGATGCCATTATGAGTCTTTGATACCCAACTTGGTGCGCAAGGCATGGAAGGTATTTTTGAACTCTGACATTGTTTGGCCCCTCTCTTGATGCAACGTGGTCCATCTCATGTACTGGTCATCATGGTTTCAAACAGTGTAATATTTATCCTTGACCACATCCATAAAAAAATCCCAAGTGGGCTCAACCCTCAATATTCTAGACTCCTTTCTGAAATGTTTCTCCCATTATGTTTCCCACCAATGTTTAACATGGGGGACAATATTAAGGAGCCTAGAGGTGATCTTTTCTCTATCAAAAACAACGTGGACAAAGAAATAACCTTCTAGCAGATTTAACCACTTCTCCAAAGCATTTACATCAATATGACCTTAAAATACGAGAATATCAAAATTAACTTGTACCTTGAATGGGGAAATGTCTCCAAAGCGATTTATTGACCAAGATGTGCCTTCTATTGTTGGTAATCATTGAAGGATATGGTAAAAATTATCCAACGTCTTGTTCCTCTGTTGTGCAAGGGCTTCCACGTGAAATAGCTTGATAGGATCTTTTGCTCCCTCATCTCTCTTTTCTTCTTCCATGGGAGTCCACTTGGGCTGGTGAGAGCAGTTGTCCCCAAGAGAAACTAACTCGAGACCCAACTCTCTATACCCTGACCTCGTTGGGGACATGCACTAAGAAACGACAAGGAGTAGCCTACTCTGATACCATTGATCCATATTATTTTGAGAACGAAAGGAAGACAAAAATATAATAAGTAAATAGACATATATATTTCCAGAAATACGGAGATACAATAATATGAAAATTCTATTAATGAGAGAAATGTACAGAAACTGTAAAAATACAAAATGAATGAACTCATTTGAATGGTGGCAACTTATCTCTGAGAAGAGATGTGATGGATACACTCATTTGCCAAAATATGATGATTACAATGAGGCTCCGAGTTCCTTTTTAACATAAATAAAATCCAAAACCCTAACCCCGGAAGATGAAATGCCAAAAGGTTTGTGGGCCCCAATGGGGTAGTTGATACGTCAACTTCCCAAGGGCGTAACTTTTTCATACGATCTCCATTTGAGGCACACAATAGCTCATTGGAAAGTTCTATCCGAGGAGAACACATTTCATTCGACCTAGCATGTGCGTTTGGCCACATGCTAAGAGTTGTTGAGCCCAAAAAATGTCGTTTAAGGCCTCAAAATGGCCTCAGAAGTTCAAGACCGGAAAAACCGTAGAAACACTGCCAAGATGGAAAACCATGTTTTGAGCCAGTAGAATAAGTGGGTGGCCAAGGATCAGATCTCAAAGAACTAGTCTACCCAAGGATCAAATCTCTGTATCATCATCTAGAAGTATCGAAAACATATCTCATGGAGAAAAATCCTTGAATAAAGATGAAATAGTGTCTATAAAGTGTTACCACTTGTTTCTTATTTTTTCTTTTTCCCAACGGACTGTAATTTTGTCTTTATTGTACACCTGTCACTAGGAAAAGGGAAACCGAATGATTTTTATAAAAACTTCTTTAAAGGAGAATACCAACAATTATGCATGAGTTACATACTACTGTATAAAAGAGAGAATATGCCCATTTTGTAAGGGGCTCTTCAAGTGACGTATAGGTCCAAGAACTAATTCAAGAACATATACATTGCTAATGAATATAAAGAATCCCTCAGGGCCATTTTTCTGAAGAAGGAACACTTGTGTTAGAAGTTGTCTTTGCTATGAATTATTTCGAGTGGAGATGTATGTCGTTTACATGGAATGTAAGGATGCTTGTTTTCCTATGGATTAATACTATGCACTCTATGTTATTATGCAGCTTTAAATATTCTCTCGCATATCTTTAAGTCTTGAGATTGTTGAGTTGTTAACATGTGCATTGATATAATTAAACTCTTTTGGTTATATATATATATATATATATATATATACATGCACTTGTTTCTGGTTCTGCTCTTGTATTTCAGCTACTCGTGTGGACGTTTTGTGCAGAATTCGGTCTTATTTATAGCTCATTGGTTACATTAGTATGCTCCTATCTAGGATAGGTTAGGATAGATTAGTTTTCTTTCAATACATAATTTTCATCTACATCTTTTCATTGCATATCCATTTATCATCCATCCTCAAAGGTAAATCACATCATAACCGTCCAAAAACTCCAAAAATAACAATGGTAGTCGAGCCAAATTTCGAATGGGTCTCCTAAATCAAACAGTGCATAGTCTAGTTGGGACCGTGTACTGGGGAGTACCCCTTGTTGTTGTCGATCGAATTCAGACCCGTCAACGGGACGATATCCAGGACCAAAGGAAATGTCGTTATGACTTCTTATTTTCGCAAGGGGCTCAACAATATCTTAGTGCTTTCTCTTTCAATTTTCATTGCCTCAATTGCCCATTCCCATGCACTAGAACTCAAGACTCAGTAGACAAAAATAGTTGCTCATCGATCTAGGAGAAGGGCACATCAATTTGAACAACTTGAAATTGAATTGGATGACACTCACAACTTAGTCCTCACTCTCTAGATAAGATACAATTGATTCTCCTCTCATCTACTTAGAGCTCTAGAAGGATTTTTTAGGAAGAAACATGAAATCGCTCAACTGAAAGATGAATTTCATGTCCTTCGACTTTAAATTGAAGACCTGGAGGCCTAATCTTAGCACGTAGCAGCAACTCCAACACCACCTGAACATTTTGACGCAACTTCCTCCCGTGTCATGGCTCCAGTCCCTCTAGAATTAAATGCAATGGCTCCAGAAGTAGAGAAATGGCATTTCGATGGCCACACCAACTAAGCCTCTCAATTTAAATGTTTCATTTTTGTAACTTATCCTAGGGATATTCTATAAATTATATAAGGGGAATAATTTTGGTTTCTCGAAACATAGACTAGTAATTTTGTTGAACTTAGCAGATACAACAATTACATTCTCATACTCTGTTACAAGTTTAATTGCATTTTTTATCAGATTGTATTTCTTTGGTGTCTTAGTATGTTGTTTTAAATAATAATATGCTTCCCCCTTTTTCCGTTAAAAAAAAGCTTAACATAAATGAAGTAAAATTAAAACATATAAATGAATTGAATATTATGAAGTAATTTTATTTGGTCAAAGTTTTATTAAAAAAACATATCTTGACAGTGTCTAATGGTGAAGAACATGCATGTATTTCCTTCTAGGAGGTCATAGGTTCAAATTCAGAGGGGTAGGCACTATGTGTGTCTATTTGGATTGTTTTTTAATGACTAAATGATATTCATCTTAAACTCTCATACTATCGTGCCTCCATAGGGATAAAAAAATTTAAGGTGTAATTTTTTTATCATTTCATTCCATATTTCATTCCATATCAAGTATCAATCCCTTCATATTAAATGATAAAAAAAATTACACCTTAAAAATTGATCTTTCTATGCTTCATAGATTCAAGTTTAAGATGAATCTAAGCTAGTTTAATATTGTAAATATTGTCATATACATGTGTACATATTTACCTTTAAAACACTTACTAGTACTAACTATAATAGTACTTACTGACCAAAAACCTACATGGCAGGTGGGATTACCAATAAACAATAATAACACCAATCAATTAAATTAACCCTAAACACTAAAAGACCAACTCTTTATACAGATGGGCCTAGGTTGGGGCTAACACCAATGTTGAATGGAAGGGCTAGCCCCAATGTTGAATGGAAGGACGATCTGCCCATGAGTGGGATGCTGTCACTAGAATTGTGCGAGACTCACTGGACCCTGGATGCCCATGGGACATTTTAGTTCCCCACATATAGCTTCAACCGTCCCAATGTTAAATGGAAGAACGATCTGTCCATGAGTGGGATGTTGTCACCAGAATTGTGCAAGACTAGTGGAGCCTGGATACCCATGAGACAGTTTAATTCCCCACAAATAGCTCCGACCGCCCCAATGTTGAATGGAAGAACAGTCTGCCCATGAATGGGATGTTGTCACCAGAATTATGGAACTCTATAAAACCTGAATGCCCATGTGACAGTTTAATTCCAATTCCCCACAAATAGTTCTGACCCTTGACACTCATTAGCCACCGGTTATTGACAAATAGCTCTGACCCTGGACACTCATTAGCCACCGGTTATTGATAAATGCCAAAATGCCATTTAATACCAAACAAAGCAACATCACCCAATATTGCACATCACGTAAAAATGTAGCCATCTATCTCACGGGCTTACGCTGAGCAGGAGGCTGATCGTAACAGAGATTGACAGGCAATTTCTCACAGCCTTATGACAGCCATGGAGTTAGACGAAACTGCAATACAGCACGGCCTCCACGTTATTGAATGGAAGTCCGTGACTGTGACGTATATCATGTGAGACTAGAGCATCTGTCCTTCATGAAAAAACAACACAGCATAAAGTAGATTTTTGTTTTGTATATGACAAATAGCTCTCTCGTTAGTAACAGTGCTCCAACTTGATATATATAATGTCGGTAAAAATTTCTTAACATATCTGCCGACCATATAATGGAATCGTTTCAAAATCCGAGGCGCAATTACGGCCAACATACCTCCAGCTGGTTACCTGGTTGCAGTGATTTTAGTATATTCACTGTACATGAACAGGAGATTCTGCATTGGAAAAAATGGGGCCGGTGAAAATAACGTAGCATGCTTGATTAAAGTCTACAGCCCATCCGTGTACCGTTTGAACATGTTGGGTTTTTCAAGATATGAACCCAGCCGAGTACCATTTGAACATGTTGGGTCTTTCAAGATACTAACCAAGCGTTGTACTATAGCAACCTGTGCACCACTGAATGTATGAGGGTTTGTAGTTGCATGCCACGTTTTTGTCCTTGCCTTAAAATTTGGGACAAAGACTAGGCACCAAAAGAAAAGCTATCATGAATTTGTGTTGATTCTTTGGAATGGAATCATTCAAATTTGATGGAACTAAACTTGCAACTTTTATAGTTCAAACCAGCTTTGATGTACAATTTTTATGATTCTAACAGTACACAATCTTCACAAATTCATATGCCATTTCCTTCTTTCGACTGCTTAGTCTTTGTCACAATTTAGTGGCTCTTTGGAATTAAGGTTTCTTTTTGACCATATCAAATTTGAACCGGGTCCAAACCAGTTTTGAAAGAGTAATTTAAAAAACACCATTTAAAAAAAGTAAAATTTTGAAATCACTTGTCATTTATGAATCATTAATAATCATTAATGAAGGACAAACAAATATCATAAAATGTCAAAAGAAGGGTTAGATTTTCCATAACCATCATGTCCTCACTTCCAATGCTTGATCAGTCACCCTCATACTATGTACCCTTCTTATCTATTCCATGATAGGATGTACCCTTCACGGTGTACCCTTCCACAACATTAAATCCATCAGATAAATATCCTAGTACCACATTGGTGGTGTATGGACTATTTTATGTGTCACATAAAAAAATCTTCCCAAAGAAGCTTAGACACCTTGTCTTTGTGAACCCCCACTTAATTCACATATTATAAGCATCACATTTAGTTTACATACTTATACTTTTGAATCTCACTCTCGCCATAATTCCATTTTCTTTGTTATAGCTGTCTCCAATAGTCACATTAATGCCATTTCATAAGTTATATTTGCCTTCATTCTTGGCTCTATAGAAAAACAAAACAATTAGTCATAGGTTATGGATGTAAATTGTATTGACATTGGGAGCTTATTAGTGAGATTAATTGCAAACGAGTTGATGAATGCCAATTTTGAAGAGAAAACAATCAAAATTGAGCAAACCCACTGATGTTGGGTCATCTTTCATTTCTCATGTTCACATATTTCATCTCACTAATAGTATCAAACATGTTGATTCAAAGTTATTTTATTGCATTCTTAATGCTATGAGTTTACCTATTAAAATTCATAACATGGTTATAGCTTTGGTATCTATTGTGATTATTATTTTAGCACATTGTCGAGCCTCTCAACCCCTTAGTATGTAATTCATGCTAATAATTGAATGTAAATCTCTCAACAATCTACCAATCTTGTACAAGTTTGGTCAAGCTCATCATAAAGATAATGCATTGTTTCTTTGCTTCACATAAAACTATTAATGATTATATTTGGGATTAAATATTTTATTAAGCTTGGTGAAAATTATGTTCTTGATTTAGTTTAGATATGAACTTGCACAAAACTAACCTTTTGAACATCATAAAACCTAAAATTGGGATTACAATAATTAGAGTCGTGATTTTATTCATTCCATTTATACAATAATCAAATCTTCACTTCTATGTTCTCCAAATTATCATCCCCCTTTTCTCCATTCTTTGCATCTTTATCTATCACACTCTTTCACTTCCTTCTTGTTTCTAGCAATATCTGCATTAGTGTGATGATACGCTGCAAATATTTTTAGAATTCCCCATAGTTTTTTCCCCAAACCTTATCCCAAGCCCAAAATCAATGAGACATATCCTTTTTAGCAATAATGCTTGGAACAACATTTTTGAAGATGGGTGGGATTATTAAGGAAGCCAAGGAGAAGGTAACATAATTTTTATTATCATCAAACTTATGAATTAGGGATTATTTTCTCACATCCCACTCTTTCATGAATTTTCACATGATTTGAGAGATAAAGTGAAAATTCAATATCTTCAATAAAAATAACATACTTCGTGGTCTTGGCGAATAATTTCCTTTAGTTTCATGTTTCTATGGATCTTGGGCAGCTCCAAATCATAAACATCTTGACCTAAATAATAAACAATAGATGCAATCATGCTAGAGTGTCATGTTCCTAGAGACCTATAATGCTAATAGGGTCTCTTCATTGCTTTTACAGTATTTCGATAGAATTATGACCCTTCAAGAAAGGCCTCAAGATCTACTACAATTTCTTATTTTCCAGTGAGATCTAGACTGATATTGACTCCCATGGTTAAGCAAGATTGGGGTATGCTCAAAATATAAATATAAGATGCAGTTCTCATGCATCATCATGATACATAGATCATGTTCTCTTATATGGGTGTTGACAAAAATGTTTGATTTAGTGATTGTATCTAACGTTTTATATTGTCATTTTTAACACTTTGAAATCCCCCCAAAGAAAATATGGTTGTTAATTTCTCTAATACCATTTGTTAAGTGCCTCAAATATGAATATAAAATCTCATACAATATATCCAAGTATAAGAAAAGAATGATCCACTCTTTATTAATATCAAACCCTTAAGGTGGGACAACACCTTACAATTGATCCTTTTATAGAAGGAATATTGTTAAGCGCTCTCATTGATCCAGGTGGATATTTGTGGCCACCCACCTATTCCAACTGGCTCCTAGTGTCCATTTTTTGTTCAACATGTTCTTTTGTACTGCATTGTAATTGTGGGTTCTAAACTTCTAGGGTTGTCTGAAGCCCCACACATCCGCTAGGTGGATATGGGTGGCCTCTCGCCTAATCCAACTGGCTTATTTTGTATGTTTTCATGTCAACACATCTTGATGTACTTCCAGGGCCGTTTTGGGGCCCTAAAAATTGTTTTTTTGTCTCACCATAGTCAAACTGTAGACAAAGCCAGAGTTTGACGGCAGAATGTGTAGTTCTCTAAAAGACCTTTCCAACGGGCTATCACGCACCTAAAACAGAGGTTGTATGAAAAAGTCATGACCCTTGGAGGTTGATGTACCAAATTATACCAACTTACCCATAGGGCCCACATGACTTTTGGCGTTTCACCTTCTAGGGTTAGGGCTTTGGATGTCTATGGTTTTGGCAATCATGAGTAATATCAAAAATGCCTCTGGAGCATCATTGTAAACCATTCTGCTCGGACAGATGCACATAGCAACCACATCTCTTCTCAGAGATAGCTACCACCATTCGTGGAAGTGTTTCAGTTTTGCAGTTTTACAGTTTCATCCAATTTCATTATTTAATAGAAGATATTGTTCACTAGATATTTGTGTTATTATTCATATCTTTGTTTTTATCGTATTCAGTCTGTTAATTGGTTTGTTCCACTCCTAAATCTGGATCAGTGGTATCAGAGCGGTCTGCTCTTCATTTATTTTTCTTCGCGCATGTTCCCGACAAGATCTGGGTACAAGAAGTTGGGACTCGAACCATTCAAGCCATTACAAGATCGGTCGTGCTGGGCCTGAAAACACCCCATGGGGAATGAAAAGAAAGATGATGGAGCAGGAGAGGTCATCAAGCAGATGGACCAGTCGATGACACTCCACCCACATCCCTACACAATTGGCTGGCTTCGCCAAGGAAGAGATATCCATGTCATTCAACACTATCGTTTTCCCTACGACATCAAGCCTTTCAAGATGAGGTACTGTGTGTTATTGCTCCCCTTGAAGTTTGTGATGTTATTTTAGGACAACCATATTTGTGGAAGCGTCATGTTGTGTATGAGTCTCGACCCCGTAGTGTTATTATTACTTTAGGTAGACAATTGGATAGGATCCCAGAGGTAGCGCTACCTACTGCTATTTATTTAATCTCTGCTGAGCAATGCAGTAAGGTCATTTCACAGAGTGGGAAGTTCTTCTTCTTTGTGATCTGTTCTCACAGTAAGCAGAAGGTCGCCTCCACATCTGTGGCCTCTACACAATGCCTCTCTTTGCAGCAGAAGCAAGTGGACGGTATTGTGGAAGAATACAAAGACTTCTTCTCATCACCTACAGGGGTACCAACACACTTCCAAGTCAAGCATCCAATTGATCTGACCCCCGACACACCTTTACCTAGTTGACCAGTCTATCAATGCTTTCTTATGGAGAATGACGAAATCAGGCGTCAGATCCGAGAGCTTCTTCAAAAGGGAAAAATCAGACCCAAATCCTCCGCTTGAGGAAGCCTGATTTTATTGGTGCAGAAGAAGGACAAGACTTGGTGACTCTGCATTGATTACAAAGCCTTAAACAAAATCATAGTTAGGAACTACTACCCCATTCCTAGGATTGATGACCTTCTTTACAACCTCAAGGGGGAAAAGTTCTTCAACAAGATTGACCTGAAGTCTAGCTACCACCAGGTTCCCACCAAACCAACTAATGTATGGAAGACAACCTTCAAGTCTAAATAAGGTCTCTACGAATGGCTAGTCATGCCCTTTGGCTTAATAAATGCACCAACCACTTTCATGAGGTTAATGGATGATGTATTGAGACCCTTCACCAAATCCTTTATGGTACTATATTTTGATGACATCCTCATCTTCAACAGAATGTGGGAGGAGCGCATGCAACATATTCAACAGGTTTTGAGCACTCTGCGGTAGCATAAAATTTATGCCAACTTGGAAAAATGTTCTTTTGGCATGAACATGGTCCAATGCTTGGGATACATTGTTTATGAGAATGGGGTACATGTTAATCCAGCTAATATCCAAGTCATTTGTGACTGGCCAAACTCGACCACACTGACCATGCTTCAGATCTTTTTGGGACTAGCCAACTTCTATTGATGATTCGTGTTGGAATTCTCCCATATTGCATGGGCCCTCACCTAGGTGACCAAGGGTGGTGGTAGGGCCAATTTCGTGTGGGGGAAAGAGAAACAAAGAGCATTCGATGATATGAAGCATCACTTGTGCTCAACTCCAATACTCTCCTTTCCCAATCTGCAAAAACCATTCGAGATTGAGACTGATGCATATGACTATGTTGTGGGTGCAATTCTCACTCAACATGGGCATTCTTGGCACAAGGGCAGACCCAGGGTTCAGTTCTAACAGTGCACCAACAAGCCCTAACTAATGGCCCTTTTGGAAACACCTGCAAAGCAGATGCAATCTCACCTGAAGTAGCAATAGGGGGTTGCAGGACACAGGTGTCTACAACTAGAGGAAATGTAAAGTGGTTCCAAGGCAACAACACATATCAATCTATTTATTCTTTATCTTCCTTAAACCTACTGCACAAATTATATCTCATATCTAACACAATGATTTAATAACAGTATAATAGAAAGCAAAAGAACACAACATCAATCACACCGAACAACAAGATATATGTGGTTCACCCTCTCCCTAGTGCTACGTACACAGAACTACGTTTCTTGATATATTATGTGAAAACATACGGTTCTATTTGTTCTCTTAGCTTGCAGATTTCTCTCTCTTTATCTCTTCTTTATCTTCCCTCCCTGTGCACCTAGCCACAGGGTTTATCTTTGCACCTAGCTGAAGATCTTACAATGTAGAATTCTCTCTCACACAACACTTCTCTCTCGCACAATACACAATAGTATCAACGACAATGATCATCCACAATAATGACGACAAAATTAACAACAACGAACAACAACCCATCCTAGGTCCTCTAGACCTTTATTTATACATTACAATGATACATGTCTAGGTGTCAAAACCCTAGATACCAAAACCCTAGGTCAACTTGACCTGTACATCCTGGGCTTCGCCAGCTTGTCGTTCCTTCTTTCTCGTGAGGTGCTCCAAAGCACTCGTTGACATCTTCTTTTACTTGCTGAGTTGTCCACAATGCATCTTCCTTATTGATCTGTCATCCTTGTTCTCCTCATTCAATGGATATATTTCCCCTTACTTTGCTCCTTCTATTATGCTTCTTTGACCACTTCGACCAAATCTCAGTCAATGTGCCTTCCACACAGTTTGTACTTCATCTTTTCTTTTCCTTTTTCTTTGCTTTCTTTCTTAATCCATACCCAAGGGCCAACATGCCCCCAACACTCACCTGTGACTCGTCCCGAGTCACTGGAGGTTTGAATCTTCTGTTTCTCTTCGTCTTCATACTGCGCGGAGTAGCCTGCTCTCTCTGTTATGTTCCTCCCTTCCTTGTGCAGACTATTCTTTCGGTGACTGGTGCCCAGTTTCAACTACACTTGGTACCTAGAACCTTCTTCTTGTGCTTTTACTGAGAGCTACGGGGAAGCTGGTTGTCATAGTACAATTTCAACCGGCTCCCATTTACCAAACCTTCCTTCCATTCTCCCTTCAAAGTCTTCAAATGCATAGCTCCTCCTTCTGTAACATAGGCAACCTCATATGGCCCAAGCCAATGTGTCCTGAACTTCCCTGGATGCTTTATGAACTTGTTGTCGTATACCAATACCATATCTCCTTGCTTAAAGGCTTTCTTCTTGATATGTCTGTCATGGTAGGCCTTTTCTCATTCCTTCTATACCTACTGGTGAAATTATGCAATAAATATGTCTTCTTCTAGTTCTATCAACTGTGGAAGCCTATTTTGAATAGTGCTAGTGTCATCCATATCTGTAAATGCTGCAATTCTTAAGCTAGGAACTAAGTATTCCATAGGTACGACTACTTCTAGAACATAAACCAACTTAATGGGAGTCTGCATTGTCAGTTTCTTGCAAGTGGTTCTATAGGCCCATAATACTATTGGTACTCTCAAATCCCAATCATCCTTGTTTACACTGCAAATCTTCGTCAACGTTGTCTCCAAGATCTTATTGAAATCTTTGACCGTCCCATTCGCCTATGGGTGGTAAGGTGTTCTCTTATGATGATGAACTTCAAATTCCTGAGTCAAGTCTTCAATAGTATTATTAATAAAGTGTGTACCTTGATCGCTCATCAGGGTCTTCAGGCATCCAAATCTAGTTATGATATCATCCAATATGAATTACGCAGCTGTAGTTGCACTACAGTCCTTGAATTCTCTTGCTTCTGCCCATCTGGTCAAATATTTTGTTGCAGTGATGATGTATCTTGCTACTGTGTGCTTCCCTAGTGGGTTGATAGGTCCCACGAAATCAATTTCCAATTTATAAAAGGCTTGTAAAGTTAGTTGAGGTGCTAAATGCATCTCATCTCTTCTGGAAGGCTTCCCAACTCTTTGGCATACATCGCAGGTTCTGTAGTATTCCTTAACATCTTTGTGTAAAGTGGGCCACCAGAGGCCAACTCTAAGAACCTTCTGCATTGTTGCTTTCCCTGCATAGTGTCCTCCTGCGATGCTCTCATGTGCCTCTTCCAGAATCAGTGGTCGCTCTACCTCCATAACACATCTCCTTAAAATCTCATCATGTCCCATCTTGTATAGATGCCCAATTATAAGTGAAAAATCTGTAGCGTGAACTATCAACTATTTCTTCTAAATGATTGTATATTCGCGAGGTGCCATTCTTGTGGATAGGAATTGGACTATCTCAGAGAATTGATCATCAACCTTTATGATGGCCAGCAACTGTGCATCAGGTAGTGTATCCTCCAAGCTAGTAGGTTCCTCTCCATGTCCTAACCTAGACAAGTGGTTAGGTCCCGTGTTCATTCTTCCTGGATTGACCATAATCTCAAAATCATATTCTTGGAATAATAGTAGCCATATGCATATTATTTCCCCCAACAATGGATTGATGACTAAGTATTTCAATGCAGAGTGATCAGGGAACATCTTAAAGTGTCCTCCCAAAAAGTAGTGGCGAAATTTCGGCAGCACATACACCATAGCTAATCCTTCTCTTTTAGTGGTAGTGTAATTTATCTCAGTTGTAGAGATCTTCCTACTAGAAAAGGATAATGGGTGGTCAATATATCCCGCTCCTAGCTATGATAACACTAATCCTAATGAAATGGACGAGGCATCGACATGCACATGAAATTCCTTACTCCAATCTAGGAAAACCAGAATAGGCTCAGTGACCATTTTCTCTTTTAGTGTGTCAAAGCTCTATTGACATTCTTCTATCCATTGAAACTGACAATCTTTCTTCAAAACATTCTCCATAGGTGTTGTAATATGTGCATATCCCTTAATGAAATTTTTGTAGTATCCAGTATGTCCCAACACAGTGCGCCACTGTCTTACTGAAGTAGGAGGGGTTAGATCAACAATGATGGCAATCTTGGAGGGATCTACCAGCAACCCTTGCTTACACACATATGGCCTAGTAGCACTCCAAAGGGTTAAAATAAGATGCACTTCTTCAGGTTCAGGGAAATCTAACATTGTATACACTTATCCAACATTAGTCTTAAACATTCAATATGATTTTTCAATAAGCTAAAAGAAGTCCAATCATCAAAATATGCTTCCAAATATTTATGTAAAAATTCCTTGAACATTTTGAACACCACCCTAGAAAATATGGTTGGGGCATTCTTCAGTCCAAAAGGCATCACGGTGTACTAGTAGGATCCCCATTCTGTTGCAAATGTGGTCCTATGGTGATCTTCCTTAGCAATCTTGATCCGGTGATAACCTGAAATTACATCTGCGAAGGAGTAAACTTCATGTCCTCCCACATTATCCGACACTTCATTAGTAAACGGTGTAGGGAATGGATCATGTAAACATGCATCATTTAGTTTCCTCAAGTCTACACAGATTATGATCTCTCTTGTCTTCTTATCTTGGACTACCATAGGGCTAATCCATTCTGATTCTTCAACAGGTTCTTTGATTCCTGCTTCCAACATTCTGTCTAATTCAATCTTGACTTTCTAATTATATTTGGGATTTAGTCTGTAAGGTCTCTTCTTGACTGGCCTTGCATCTGGTTTCAAGGGGATATTCATCTCTCCCATGGGCCCTTTAATTCCCTTCATATCAGTAAACTTGGTTGGAAACAAGTCCTGATACTCATGCAGTAGTTCTGTGATCTTGTCAATAGTGGCATCGTCCCAATAATCTCCAACGTTTGCTAATTTAGGTTCTTGCTCCATTCCAATGTTAACTTTCCAGATTTTGATTGGCTATCCAATAAAAGGGATTTCAACTCTTGGTCCTTATATGTCTCTCTATCCTTTTGTCTCTGCGATGTTCACAATCCTAGGATCATCGTCTTCATCAACATTGATATGTTAACAGCCCTGCAATTTCTGAAGCGGTGCAATCCATTCATCTTCTTCTTGCTCCAAAGGGAGGTTAGGTGCCTCCTCAAAGACTTTATGTCTTACAACTGGTAAATCTTGATCTACTGATGGGTAGTGACTTCCAAATAAAAATGTAGCTACAAAGTTCCGAGTCATACCATACCAATCCGAAGTGTTGAGGCACAATTTTGCTTGAAGATACCAACTAATAGGCATTGTATCCAAAGTGTTAATGAACTTGTGCACCCACTGCTCTTGAGGAATGCTTCTCCAGGCCTCCCCACAACTTCTCACATGGTCCTTCGGACAACTTTGACCTGTGTATCTAACTTTACACCCTTCGTCTTGTTCTGAAAAGTGCACTGTCATCAAAGTGTAACATTGCACCCAGCTTGTGATGTACATCTTGTGTGTTACCCACCATCTCGCTGGAATTTATTTTAAAGCCTCATCCAGTGCCAACAATCACTTCTGTACTGGTACAATTTCTTCAAATTCCAACAAGAAAGTTTCTAAGTGATTTAAACTGTCAAAGGTGGGAAGATTACTTACTTCTATTCCAATCCAGCGAACTTCCCTAGTCAATCTAGCACACCTCCACATAGAAAATTCATACATCTTGTTCTTCCAGTTTTCTAATGATTCTTCTGAATTTGATGAGCATGTGTTGTCACTTCACCAACTTAAGATCCCATCTGTTGTAGGATTAATGTAATCCTGTTGTCTTGTTGTCAATTTGTAACTATTTTCTAGATCATATGCACGATCTTCTTCTCTTATGGGCTCTGTGTATCTGTGACCTTCATAAGGATCTAGAGGTCCAATAACCCTAAGGCCATCACCTTCAAATGTCATTCTTCTTTTCTTTAGGTCAACAACAATAGAATTATTGAAATCCCAATCAATTCCTAACATCGCAGGATAAGGACAACTATCATCAACTATCTCAATCACCTCGAAATCTACAAATGTTCTTACCCCGTCGATGTCCACAGGGAC
This sequence comes from Picea engelmannii, assembly GCA_009831015.1. Lineage (NCBI taxonomy): Eukaryota > Viridiplantae > Streptophyta > Pinopsida > Pinales > Pinaceae > Picea > Picea engelmannii. Next base: position 154,507 of record ML794593.1, read on the forward strand.
ATGCTCCAGTCTCCCAAAGGGTCTTACTGCTTGTTGATTATCCATCCTAAGCCTAATAGGGGAATACATTAGCTTAGGTTTTCCCATCAGTGCCCAAGTTTGCTTAATCATAACATTGAATTTTGACCCTAAGTCGAGAACCACATAATCCATGCCATAGTCTCCAATCTGTGCATTCAGGTGTAGTTCCTTATTTGTCCTTCTCTTTCTAGATACTTGATGTACTACTTTGTTCAACAGAGGAGCTATCCTACCTATCTCATACTATCTAATCAAGTTTTGTAGTTATTTTACAACTCTTTCATCCTTAATCAGATTAATGCAAGTACATAAGAATTCCATAATCTTGCTTACCTCTTTTCCTTCTCCAAATGATGCAGACTAATCAAATGCCAAATGCATTCCTCATTCTTTCACTTCTGGTTGTATCTTTGATGAAGAAGCCTGATCTCTTCCAAATTATTTTCTTGCCTCTTCAAATGTTTGTTTTTCTTCCCTCGGATCGAACAACTGTGTCTTCTCTACAAATATTTTGACCCCTGATTCCTCTGTAGTCTTTTCTGGATTCACCCTGTCTTCTCCTATAACAACACCTCCTCTCATGATAACAATGACTCTGGGATCCTCTCCACAAGGTTCTGATGAGATTAGTTATACTTGCTGGTTTCCTCCTCGTCTCTCCTGAAGTTTGGCTAATAGCACAGGACAATCTTCAATAACATGTTCAAATGAGTTGCAGTAGCTACAAGTGGTACAAGGGTTCTGACAGTCTCTTGCCAATTGACCTAGCTGTGCACAGTTAGAACAAATGATCTGACTTTGACCTCGATCCATGTCTCCTCCTCATCCTCTTCCTTTGAATTTTCCACAAGGGTTGAAGTTTCCTCTTTCTGAGGAGTTAAACTACGTAGTATTTCCTTCCTATTGTAATTCACCTTGAATTTGATTAGTGTCTCTTGATTTTTCATTCAATAGGTCATAAGCCCTACAATATTTCTCATCATGCCCCACAGATTTACAGAATGTGCAGTAGAGGTTTGTAGGTGTTTGGACATATTTTTGCATTCAATATCATTCACCATGGTGATGTATATTTCTACATACCTCACACCAGGGTAGAGTAACCTACTTCAAAGGGATCAGAGCCCCAGAGGCCAAGTACTCATGAAATAGGGGACAATGTTCCTTATTGTGGCCTTCTGATTTTCATCTGATACACCAGATGTCCTCTCTTTTATCTTTTCCCTTGTCTTTCTTCATATCTTTGACCTGCAGAGATAAGCTAGTTAGCTGAATCAAAATTTGTCTCATACCTGTGTTGGATTCTCCCATAGGGGATGATTCTAGTTTCATGGCGATCTCCAATGCTTCAGCCTGCGAAGAGATATTCGGTTGCATCAGAGGGAAACGGATGTGTGGCAAGAGGGCAACAATGAACCATTCTTTATTATGTTCGCCTGGAATATAAAAAATCAAGTGGCATGTCAAGGTCTTAAACCTCTTATCAAACTCCCACATAGGTTCAACTACTCTCTTCTTTATTTCTTTCAGCTCTGTAATGCACCACGACTCCAACTTGGATTTCTTGAATTTGGTAATCAACGCAGTCTTAATGATGTTCAGCGGTTTTGTCTGTGCAACTCCCTAGAAAAATTTCATGTACTAGATCAGTGCGTGATCTCTTAGGGTAGTACTAAACTGAGCTCTCTTAACAGTTTCATCAGTGACATTCTTAATACTCCACATAGCTTCACATAAGAACCAATGTTGATCTGAATCTTCAGATCCATCTCCCTTAAAGGTGGGTAACCTCATCTCATTTGCCATAGGTCTTCCTAGATTTCTCGAATGAGTATGCACTGAACCACTTGTACTAGTGATCTGAGTTCTCTGATAACTTAGGTTACTCTGGTTACTTAATGCTGCTAAAACAACAGGAGGAGTGATAATAATTACTTCGACAGCAGGCCCAATCCGTAAAGTTGCTGATTCTTCTCGGTGAGGTTCTTCAGTCTGCTCTTCCTCTTCCCTAGCAGACTATGAATCTTCCTCATTCAACAACTCTTCTTCTTCTCCACTGTATAACCCTCCGTCCTATGCTAGTGGCTCGTGACCCTAGTAAAAAAGGTTCACCAGAGGAACTTCTCTAAATGATCTCCCACTACATGTGTGTCCAACCTCTATGTTTCTATCATTGTCTAAGTTCTTGAACATTATCTTTTCAATCTGACCAACTATTGTATCTTCAATATGTTCTTCTCATGCAATAGCATATTGATCTTCAACTTCAAAAAGTGTAAAAATTTTCCTCTAGGTCCCTTAATGAAATATCTCTCTGCTTGGCTATACGACTCTATTCTGTCAATATCAAGCTTAGTAATGTACCCTCCAATGGTGCTATCAAACCACTGATATACTACTCTTGACACAGCGTTATCAACTCACTTGACCTTCTTGATCAACGTCGATGTCAAAACCACAGATGCTCTAGCTCTGATCTCAAACTGGGTATCTACTAATATGGTTATCCACTCGTATATCTCCTTATGAATTCCTCCAAAGAAAATCTCATGTATATCATTAAAGATATACCTTCCCAACCAATCCTCTATGCTAATATTAGGGTTCTTATTCTGAGCCTCAATGAATTCCTTTTCTTGTTCTTCTATCCACTTCTGAATCTATGTATTCGATGGAAATCACCTTGAAATTCCCTCAAGAAGATCTCGGTCCTAGCAACATAACCATTTGTTGGCACAAGAGTAGACCCATGGTTCAGTTCTAACAGTGCACCAACAAGCCCTAACTACTGGCCCTTGCGGCAACACCTACAAAGCAGATGCAGTATCACCTGAAGTAACAATAGGGGGTTGTAGGACACGGGTGTCTGCAACCAGAGGAAATATAATGTGGTTCCAAGGCAACAACACACAACAATCTAGTTACTCTTTATATCCCTTAAACCTACTGCGCAAGTTATATCTCAGATCTAACATAATTATGCAATAACAGTAGAACATAAATCAAAAGAACATACCATCAATCACACCGAACAACAAGATATACATTGTTCACCCTCTCCCTAGGGCTACGTCCACATAACCGTGTTTCTTGATATATTATGTGAAAAAATACAGTTCTATCTATGCTCTTAGCTTGCAGATTTCTCTCTCTTTCTCTCTTCTCTATCTCCCCTCCCTACGTACCCAGCTGCAGGGTTGATATTCACACCCAATTGCAGATATTACAATGTAGAATGCTCTCACACATAAGACTTCTCTCTCACACAATACACAATAGTATCAAAAACAATGATCATCCACAATGATGACGACAAAAATAACAACAATGAACAACAACCCATCTCGGGTCCTCTAGACCTTTATTTATACATTACAATGACAAATGTCTAGGTGTCAAAACCCTAGATACAACAAGCCTAGTTCAACTTGACCCGTACTTCCTGAGTTGCGCCAGCCTATCTTTCCTTCTTTCCCGTGAGGTGCTCCAAAGAACTCGTTGACATCTTCTTCCGCTTGTTGAGTTGTCCACAATCCATCTTCCTTGATGATCTGCCATCCTCATTCTCCTTGTTCAACGACTAGCTTTCCCCTTACTTCGCTCCTTCTTTTCTACCTCTTTGATCACTTCGACCCAATCTCAGTCAATGTGCCTTTCGCGTAGTTCGTACTTCATCTTTTCTTTTCCTTTTTATTCACTTTATTTGTTAATCCATACCCAAGGGACAACAAGCATTTGGTGGCATACCATAGTGTGAAACTCTCCAATACTGTCCGAAAATACCCCACCTATGAAAATGAAATGTATTCAATTGTACAAGCCTATTGTCAATGGAAACATTACATTCGGGGGAAAGAGACGATCAGACACATTGATCACAAGCCTCTGTAGTTCATACAGACACAAGGGAAATTGCAGAATGAGCGCCATCAAAGGTGGTCCACCTACCTACAACGGTTCCATATCAACATAAAGTATAAGACACATATCTCCAATCATGTCGTTGACTGCCTCAACCGACCTCCTATGGTTGCATTCACCACTGTGCTCCATTCCTGTGGACATGAACCATCTAAGTGACCCCAACTTTATCAGTAAGATTCAAACTTCACCACCACCTATCAGCTCTTGGGTACAAGTGCAATTGTCACTAATTTTCACATCCAGGATGAAATATTATGCCACCTAGGCCATCTCTGTGTTCCTACAAGAGAGTGTGAAAATATTATTTGGGAATCCCACTACAGTCGCATGGTAAGACATTTTGGCATGGAGAAAACTGTGGTTGTTCTTTAGAAACATTTTTATTGGCCAAAACTTCGACAGGATGTCAACAAGTATATCAGATCTTTCACTGCCTATGCCATTTCCAAGACAACCATCAAGAAGAAAGGATTATACACCTCTCTTCCTATTCCCAAGAAGCCTTGGGAATCCATCTCAATGGATTACATGTCTGTCTTGTCATCCACCAAGCAAGGAAATGACTATGTGTTTGTGGTCGTTGATCAGTTTTCAAAGATGGCCATCCTCACAGCCTGCAAGAAGAATTCCACAATGAAAGATACTTCTAATCTCTTCTTTGAACGAGTGTGGGTCCACTTTTGGATACCACATACCATCATCTTTGACTGAGACATCAGGTTCCTCATCACCTTTTTGTCGAGTCTCTGGTTTCTGTTGGACTCCAAGATCACAAAATCCACTTCTTTCCACCCACAAATCAATGGCCAAACAATGGTCGTCAATCGGATGATTTTGCACATCCTATGCATGTACAACTCTAAGCATTCATGTACATGGGACGAGAGTCTCCCATATGTCCAACATAGTTACAAAAGGGATCTCCATAGTTCCACCGACCATAGCCCATTTCAGGTGGGTCTGGGATTCCAACCCTTAGGACCCAATGATGTTTCACTTCCTCTTTCCACCACAAAGACAAGCTCTTCCCCTGATCATTCTGCGATTGAAAAAGCCACTAGATTAATTGAGCAGATTCAACACATCCTCCAAGAGGTCCAAGAGATTTTGCAGAAATTGAATGCTAAGTACAAGCAACGCCATGATCAACACAGGGTACCACACCAATTTCAGGTTGGAAAAAAAATCTAGTTACATTTGCAGAAGGAGCATCTCATCGGGCCCCATCAGAATCTTCGCTCACTTAGTTATGGGCCTTACACTATCACCAAGGCTATGGGTAGAAATTATTTTGAGCTCAACACTCCACCCTTCCTTGGTCTGCATCCAATATTCAATGTGGACCTCCTTCGACCATATTTTCTCCCATTATTTGACACCGTTGAGATCGCAGAACAAATGACACGAACATATCTCAACCCTCACTGCATGGAACAAGCATCCACTGATTAGATAGTGGAAACATAGGTCAAGGGCACTCGCCATCAATAGATCCAACATTACGGGTTGTCAAGGCATGACAACTCCTACACCAAGGCAAGTGGCTCACCTGGGGTCAAATCCAACAAAAGTTTCCTCACTTGATGGGGGAACTCAATGGAATGGAGACCATTTCTTCCTAAGGGGGGAGGATTGATCCAGGCAGATATTGGTGGCCACCCATCTATTTCAACTGGCTCCTTGTGTCCATTTTTTGTTCAACACGTTCTTCTATATTTCTTTGTAATCGAGGGTTCTACACTTCTGGGGCTGTCTGAAACCCCACACATCCTCCAGGTGGATATGAGTGGCTTCTCACCTAATCCAACTATGTTATTTTGTATGTTCTCATGTTAGCACATCTTGTTGTACTTCTAGGGCTGTTTTGGGGCCCTAAACGTTGTTTTTTTGGCTCGCCATAGTCAAATTGTAGAATAAGTAAGAGTTTGATGGAGAAATGTGTAGTTCTTTGAAATACCTTTCCAACAGGCTATCACGCACCTAAAACAGAGGTCGTATGAAAAAGTTATGATCCTTAGAAGTTGAGGTACCAAATTACACCAACTTACCCATAGGGCCCACATGAATTTTGGCATTTCACCTTCTAGTGTTAGGTTTTTTGATGTCTAGGGTTTTGGCATTCATGAATAATATAAAAAATGAATTTGGAGACTCATTGTAATCCATTTTTCTCATACAGATGTGCATAGCAACCACATCGCTTCTTAGAGATAGCTACCACCATTCAAGAAAGTGTTTCAGTTCTACAGTTTTACAGTTTCAACCTATTTCATTATTTAGTAGAAGATATTGTTCACTGGATATTTGTGTTATTCTTCATATCTCTGTGTTTATCATATTCATTATGTTAATCAGTTCGTTCCACTCCTAAATCCGGATCACTCATACCACTTTTTAAGTGCCTCAAATTTCAATATAAAAAGCATACAATATATCCAAGAAAAATGTATGAATTATCCACACTTTCATAATATCAAACCCTTAAGGTAAGAAACACCTTACAACTGATATTTTTATGGAAGGAATCCACTTATATTCATTTTCCTCTTCGAGGGAGCAACCTCATAATGAGATAAGCTCCGATTACAATAATATTCACTATGCTTCATTACATTTCTTATACTTCTTTATATAATACTATCTACCTCCTAAGAGCATTCTACAGAAGGAACATTCTAGTAGGTGGAACCTTCTATTGTGTATTATTACAATAGTTGTATTCACACTATTGCATAGGCCTTATTTACTAATGATGGTATTCATTACATACATACATACATACATACATACATACATACATACATATACATACATATACATATACATACATATATATATATATATATATATATATATATATATATATATATATATATATTCCCCTTGGTTACCTCCCTAGATACTCTACATTCTACCCCTCTTAGAAAAACATTGTCCTCAATGATTTTTGTGAGGAAATACAACTATAACATACCATGCTTAGACCTACTGGGCTATTCCACACTTAAACTCTTTTTGGAACTTAATACATTGTGACATACCTGACCTTATCGACCGACCATGCCAACTCCATAAAAACAACAATACCATCTGTATTATATATTCATATAAATTTAAATAGACATAAATATTATGAAACTACAGAGATTCATGTAGAAATAACAGTAAACATATACATGCAACATACATAGGAAATACACATAAATATAAAGACATGTATAAATACACAACATGCAAATGAACACACAATTGATACTTATCATTTATAGAATACTACCAACTGTGTGCAGAGCTTCCACGATCCTCCCATCCTTAGAACACACTGTTCATAACTCTCAATAGTGGGTCACCCTCGAGCTGGGGATAAAATCCACCCAGGTAAAGGTATTCCTAGGCTATGATGAGAAAAATCAAACAACAGGAATGATCTCGTCCCATGAGCCAACTCAAACTAACAAAATTCTCATTTTGCACATGCCTATCCCACCCCAGGAAGTGTGCCCCTTCGTTGTTCAACAATCCTTTAGCTGCCTCACTTCCCTTCTAGTTCTTCAACAACATTACATACAGGAAGTCTCAGAGAAATGTAATTGTAGTTGGGCTCCCTTAGGATATCAATTTCCCACCAATTCTCTCACATGGAGAGAGTTTCTCAAAGGATTGACAACCTGCATCTTCAATCCACGGGCCTGACAACTTGCCTCTTCAATCACTCGGGCCTGACAACCCATTTCTTCAGTTCAGTGCTTAAGTCAACTAGTTACAGGGAATGGTGAAGACAAAAAAAATGTCCAGATACGACCGAGGTGATGAAAGAAACAACTTTCATAGCATGGGACAGATGTTTCTCATAACAAAAAGGTACAATGCTAGCTCAGGTAGGTACAGGTGTGTTGTGCATCCCAGGAAGAATATGGTTTATTGTTGATAACAGGAAAGTACAGGGTAGCTCCATAGTGTGTGCATGATGCAAAGGTCGACTGATGGAGAAAATGGTTGAGTGTGTGAATGGCTGAGTGAGTGGAAAATTGACTGATTCCCCCCACATTTATTTGCATGTGCTCTTGATGACACATGGCTCTCAAGGAGCTCGTTTCTCTCCACTAGGGATTCATTCTCTTTCCCATTAAGAACTTAGGATAAAAATAATTATCCAAACCTTAGTATTTAGGAATATATTATAATATTCCCTTGGAAATAATCCCTCTATCTTATCCCCTTTCATAGGCTCTTTCCCCCCCCCTTCCCTTCCTAGTGGATTTTATTCCCCCATACTCTTTTATCGTGGTTGGTCTACATGCAACGATGTGTTTTATTAATGATATGAGTGTTTACATATACAAAAATAGGATCAATGGCCTTTAGCATCTAGGCTCTCGGTACTAATAATAACATAAGCCTTATGGCCTATAATAACCTAGCTCACCAACCTATGAAACATATTCACATTCACATTTACAATTGGGGATGGTCTTGGGGTATTACAATCCCCTCCCCTTATTTATGCATTATCCTCAATGCATTATATACCATGCACAATTCAAAATTATTCAAAATTCTCCATGCTTTTTCTATTGGAAGATTGCTATCCACCTCATGCTCTACTTTCAAGCACCATTTTATGTATTCATACTATAGCTGGAAGTCATTTTCTCTATTCCATAGAGCTTCTTCAGGAAAGAATTCAACTCATTGTTCCATTTGACATACCCTCGTTATGACAACTGGCATGCCATAAGAACTCCTAAGTTTCATCTTCCTTGTTGCACTCACCCTTCCATGCTCAGACATCCCTTCACTGCTACACAGTCCTTCAACGATCCATCTTGCCAAGGCTTTCACACACAAGGAGAACGCCAACTCATTATTAGAACCCCACCAAGGTTCTACATTTATAGGGCTCTAGTGTATTCAATATTAGTTGTTATTTCCAAGCATTCCACTTTAATCAACATTATCTCATCTGCATCACACACATGAAGTTATCATGAGAGAAAATTATGAAAAAAATCATTTAGAAACTCAAACTTATTTCATAGGGAATTCAACTTTTCCCAAAATATGAAATTCTATTTCATAATTTTTCATGGTTGTTGCAATAGTAGGATGCAGTCTTCCTTTTGGATTTTAGCAAGCACCATATTGAATACCACTTTTCCTACAATTCTTCTATATTGCATTCAACCAACAGATTGTCAGTATTTCTTGTACATCATACTTTCATTGCAATATGTACCAAAACCTTACGAATTGATCTTAGAATTGTCTACAACTAACGATTCAATAAACACTACCAAACCATTTATTAAATAGAAAAAATTATCATTCTATGCATATGCATGTTCACCATTAATATCAGTAAGATCCTTACTCTATTTTCTAAACAGAAAATTTATTGTAGTCAATGCTCATGTGACTACTTGACTTGCAACTTTCTTGTTGCAATGCCCTAACAACTCTTGAAACATTCTTAACTCAATGATTTTGTAACATTTCAATTGTTAGTATAATTAGTTCTGTTAGATAACATATATTCATGCATTCACAAAAAAATCATTCAACCATGACAATTCTATCATGCATAAGTGCAACTCTACTACTTACTATGCATGACTGCAACTCTCAATGCATATCTATTCAATGCACTTTTGCATTGATTTTCATGATGCTCTATATCTAAGTCATGAATATCACCATGGGTAAATTGGAAGTCTAGCCAATTCCTTGACACATTCTCCATACACTTCCTATTGTATTCTCAATTATTTGGATGCCTTACTTTTTGACCCGAACACTACACCAAGAATATAATTATGTGGTGTTCATTAGTGTTAGCAAAAGGGTTGCAATTCAACTATTATTTAAAGGTAGGAAGTTCCTTGGACATAATGTGGTACATAGCCTTTCCATAACCATATCTTTCCATAACCAACCATGTCATGGTCTCATACATGACTAGCTTTTCTGGCATCCATTCCTATAATAGGTTCATACCCTTTATTGCTTTGGTTATTACTTCATAACCAAATTAACATGACATGGTACTATGTCAGTGTGTGCATTCAAGAAGCTTTGATAATTATTACATACCTTCATCCTTTACCACACCTAGTGGTATCTTATTCCCATTTATGCATTCAAATATTACAATACTATGATTTTATAAATAAATATGGTTGAGGAAATTCTTACCTAAATTCCCTTCATCAATTATGTAATAAGAGAACATAGAAATCATACCTGCATAGCTTCCATTAAATAAAGTTCATGCTACATGGTTAGCTAATAATAATAGAAGCTCTCATGCCTCCTTTATCAACCTTATAATCAACACTTCATCTTTATGTTGCTTCCTTCCATATGCAACAACATTAGTAGAAGCACATGCAACATGAAATAATCATCTCTTTCTATGTATGGTTTTATAACAAGCCATAACATAATTGTTGCTACTATAATTGAAACAACTTCTTTCTCCATATAACACTTTTCCTTACTGAACCTAGAATCCTTTAATTCTTCTCGTATTCCTGAATCTTCTTATGCTCTCATTGTAATCACTATACATGATTATTGCTGCCCTGAGCACTTTCTAGCCAAATCACTCTTGGCTACTTTTGCATTTTCAGCCAAAAACTAAGCTAATATTAACCTTCAGTATTCATTTATATCCTGGATCCATCTAACTCACACTTAAATAAATTATAATTCCAATCATGTCGTCTTATAGACTTTTGGATCTTCAACATCCATTTACTTTTTGGGACTGAACTACTTCAGCCATTTCCTGACTGAATACTTTATCACTTGAGGTCTCTTGCACCATTCTCTTCTCCTTTCTTAACCAACTAGCCTCAAACTTGACTTGCATAGCCAATCTCTAGCATACTATAAATATGCACATATGCCTTCCTCACCAACTGCATAGAATTAATTGGAAGTAATTAACACTGCTTTTAATTTATCATCATAATTTCTAGTGATACTTCCAACCTCCAGGAATTTCAATCATGGTTCTATGCCACTTGAGATGGATTCTTGTTAGGTACCATCTCCTTTGCATTCTATACCAAACGTAGAACCATTTTCTTCTTTATGGTTCCCTATTGATTACTCTTCAAAAATTCATTTCTTTTTGAAATTCTGCTTGACTTGAGATATCCATGCTAGAATCTTTCTTATCTACTTTTCACACTTGTACCCATATATAAAGCTGATATTATTTTTTCAGCATTCCACTATTACTTGGATCCCTCTGATCCAACTCCTACATGACCAAATTACATTTCCAGTCATGCTCCCAGATTAACCTTGGATATTTAACACTAATTTCTTTATTGAAGAAAATTGATTTATCATTTCCTTGACTGATCATATCAACACTTGAATTTGCTTAATGAACCATTACTTCCTCCTGTCTTGAGTCTTGACCCATTTGATTTTAGCTTGACTTGCATAATAAACTTCTATCATGCCATATTGATGTCCTTCATACCATGCTTCCCTTGCACACTCTGATAACAATATTGGAGGTGTTATCTCCAAACTGTAGGACTGATCCTTGGAGATGTTACATCTTATATCCAAATATACTCCTTGTTTCTCCTTATCAGAAAAATAACATTTTAACCTATCAATATTTTAGAGAAGATATGCCCACACTCTACTGCCTTATATGTACATTGGCATCCTTTAGAGTGAATGGAATTTCACTACATGAGCTACTCTTATATCCAAATTCCATTGAGCACCTTGATTAACATGAGTGTATTTCTTGTAGTGGATTCCCAAACTTCATGGATGCACCTAGATTCATATACTAACATTCTTCAGTCTTGGCCTTTGATCATCTTGTGGGATATTATTGACATGACATTATGTCCTCAAGTTCTTCACCTTGTTCTTGATACTAGGCCCAAACTCTTTTAGGACTGCATAGTTTTCAATATTTAACACCATATATTTAGGTGTCTCATCCATATGAGTTGCAAATGTTTGACATCCTTTTTTGTAATATTTCTTCAGCTGCAATGCTGAAATTTCTCTTACAGTTATTGCCCTAGGAATTCCTTGCACTGTCCTTAGGTTCCCTTCTTCATCCAGGAAATTAAATGCCTTATTATGACAGTCTAGGATAGCATGGTGTTGGTCCAACCAATCCATACCAATTAGACATTCATAAGAACCTAAAGCTAGGATGCTCAAGTCTGTCTTGGTGCTCAGTCCATTCATGTCCATCGGACATGACTTAACCATCTCATTAATTTTTTTCTTTTATCTCCTACAGTCAGCTACACCAACCAAGATTTTCCATGCTTTCTTCCACTTCAATCATATGTGACTAAAAAATAGATTTCTTTTTTTCCAGGGATGCATATATCCTAGGTACACTTCTTCCCATGTCCTCCATTGTCTCAATCATTCTAGGTTCCATAATGCATCAAAATTCTTTCTTCTGATTTTCTTGAAACTTGCCTACCCAAGTCAATTTTATGAATGATTAGTTATATTCTACTGTTCAAGACCTTTCCAATTCCTACTTCCATGCTCAATTCTGAGTCTTGAGCAGAAAGTTATGGGTATTTAAAACAAATCGTCTTTTATATGATGTTATCCTTGTACATTTGTTCTTCTTATTCAGAGACGAATAGCTTTTGGACCCATACTAAATCATCTTTTTAGGTTAACGAGATTCTATAATTTCCCTTATTTGTAGGTCTGTACAATTCAAAAATTTGTGGGCTCCTTCTCTAAGCCCTTTTCTATCTTTAAAAATCAAAATTTGGGCACTAGCCCCTTTTTACTTCGGCCAAAATCTCATGTTACCATGGGATATGACCAAGCACTTAGCTGAAAGGTGCTTATTCGGAGCTTCAGGACATCGGGGCTCCAGAACTTCGGGATTCATAGGTCTCATCTTCATAATACTTCCTTTCCCCCTGAATTCGGAATTGGTGAACTTCCAAACTAATGATTCTTCGAAGATTTGGGGCTTTGGTACTTCAACTTTAGGCTTCGGGAGATCCAAAAACTTAACACCTTATTTCTCCTGAATTCCAAACTGGTGAACTCTCGAAGAGGCTCTCCGGAGTTTCGCGCTTCAGAGGTCTTTCCAACTTCGCACATGAAAACTACCAAATGTCGATTTTTTGAACTGTCAGGGTCTTCTTAGCACTGTGCACCAGGGGTACTACATGTCAAAATATGGAGATGACATGTCGCCTAATTTATGAGTGACACGTGTCAAGTTCCAGTTGGAACATAAGTCCTGTAAAAGGAACGAATCAAGTTGACATGTGGCACACATAAGTGGGTCCACATCACTCTAGGTGACGTCATCGTGCCACATCACTCCAGGGCTCTGCAAATTTGGTACTCTAGGATTCAGAGGATCTTACTGCACAACACTTCACTTCCTCCAAATGCTAAACCAACAAACCCCCAAAGGTTTCAAGAATCAATGGTCCACACTCTTGGTTGAGATCCACGGTCAATAGGAGCTCCCAGTCTCCAGGCTTTGGAGGATTTCGCAACACAACACAACATTTCCCCTGAATGTCGAAGTGGCTGACTCCCCAAACCGCTGCTCTCCGGATATTTAATACTTCGACACTCCGGAGCTTCAGGCTTCGAAAGATTTCACATTATAACAATTCAAAACACCAGAACACTTAATTTTTGAAGATATGCTATCTGGAGCTGTTGAGACCTGAAATTGACATTCTCATTACCCTATTTTACTCTTCACCTATACCTTTTTGGACCTACCTAAAGCTTGAGTGAATGACAAGAACGCTACCAATTTCCAATAATAAGGTCATAAGGTAAAGTATGGTTAATTCATGTATTTTGTGGTTTATTAAGTTAAGGAATTAAATATTTCTTGTACTAATGCTCGATTTGTCATATGTGAATCTTTGACCCTTAGATGTTTAGCATTCCTGTACCATCTCTGTCATAATCCGGTACCTGTGCACCAAGATTGTTGCTGTCTGATCTGGTACCAAACACGTCTAGTACTAAATCTTACCTGTGGTGATCCAGTACCAACAAACACGCTCTATTATGATTCGGTACCAATGGCCACGCTCTGTCATGATAAAGTACCACCTTTTGTGCCCTGTCGTGATCTGGTACCATCTACCTGTTACGATCCAGTACCAATATGGAAGAGCCTAATGCTCTAAGTTAAGTGCCAGATCTCACCTAAGTCAATGGGTGGATGTCTATTTGTTTAGAAAGGCTATGATAAGAATAGTTTGTTCATTGCCTCATCCTCATGCACTTCATGTCATGAGGATGAGGCTAGAGATGTAATCGAATGATTAAACCTTAAACAACTGATTGATTTGAAAATCACTTCGCCTCCTTGTGTTTCACAATGCAGACTATTAAATAGCCGTGGCAAGGATGGTAGAAGAGTAGGAGAGTTAGCATACCATCGATATGTAAGCATCGTATGATAGTACTGAACATATTTCTGAGTAAAGATTAATGGAATGTCATTAATTTTATCTCCATATTCTGATTATCTATGATTAAGGATGAGTTGAGTTGTTACAGAGAGTTTTGATTTCATGTTTTGAAGTGTGAGTGAGAGTAATGTGTGTGTTAAAAGAAAGCTTCCTATAGACTTCAACAACTAACCTGTTGAAGTGTCAAGGGCCCACCGCCGAACAAAGGTCAGCCTCTTCATAGATTAGCATTAGTGTTTGTTTTCAGTAGTATAGACAATGAATTAGCTAAAGATTTAACACTTTTAGATGATAGCAGTGTAACTTAGATTAAGATTTCCATTCTATAATTGCTTAGATCTTTAATTGCTCTGTTTTTGCATATGCTTTGTTTTTTGTTCTCATGAATTTGATTTCCTTGAGTGATCATAGCTATTGGCAACAATAGTCAAAACTACTTGGAGAAGAATTAATGAAGTTCATTGTGAACCACAACAAAACCAACATATTGACTGTTGAACTACCAATGCTATGATGACTGATGTGTGATTTCCTTTCAGAAAGTGTGGATTGCATAATTAGTTTTCTGGGTCAGACATCAGAGTTGATCTATCAAACCAATTCCATATCATACTTTCATGTGCCATAATGGAATAGATAGCCTCTCTATGAAGGACAACCAAAGTGCATTATAGTTTGCTATTTTGATTTGTTTCTAGTATACATAATCTAGTTTGATTCTATACTCGTGACATTAGGAATTACCTTTCTTACTGGTGTCTTGTAAATCTGTTGATTACGAATCCCGAATTGATAATTAATGAGTGCATTATATTAGACATATAAGTAACACAACATTTTGGCGCCGTTGTTGGGGAGTTGTAAATGGTAGGAAGTAATCTTTAGTTTAGATTGTTTGCATAAATGTTTTAAAAGGCTGCTTGAGGGAGGAGGATAAAACGTTTAAGATGTGAGCGAAGAGCGATGCGACCACTAGAGTGGGATTCTCCGAAACCAGGTTGCCTTCTTACCTTCTAGATAGAATTAGGATTTCAATTCATCTAAAGAATCAAATTTCCATTTTATGCATAGATATAGAGATAANACTAATCCAACTGACACTGGTGCAGGAAAAATTCCACCAACAGAAAATTCAAGGGAAGCCAACGAGGCTCCAGAAGGAAAACCTAAAATGGAAGAATCAGTATTGGGACAGGTAGAACGTGAGTCTGTTGAACATTTAGGAGACATAGAAAATCCAGTTTCTGAACCATCCATTAGTAGAATGGCAGAAGAAGAAGGAAATGCATCTACAGATACTGAGACCTTTGGGTTTCCAATCTTGGATATTTCCAGAAACGCCAGCATGAAGAGTATCCCACTATCCTCGTTACCCACTTTCAGAGGTATGTCAACTGAAGATCCATATTTATTTTTATTTGAGTTTGACATATTATGTAGAAGCTATAACTACTTAGACGATGCCCAAAAACTTAATCTTTTTTCTGCTACAATGAAATATTCATCCTTAAGATGGTTCATGAGCTTAGGAGAAAATACAATTCTTTCTTGGGATCAAATGAAAGACACATTTTTACGAAAATACCAAGACTATTGTAAGGATAATGTTAAAAATGACATTTTTAAAATGCATCAAACAAAAGATGAAAGTCTTGAAGACTACTTAGAAAGGTTCTTATAAAACTATCAAAAGTCAAAGCTATTCACCTTAGACCCAGTTGTAGTAAGAACTATATTCTTGAAAGGTCTTAGGGATGATTGCATAGAAGTTTTAAACTTGTTAAGTTCAAGAGATGTACACCAAAAACCTTTTTCAGAAATTGTAGATTACTGTAGGAGATACTCAAGAGGACAAGCTAAAACAGGCAAAGGACCAAGAGATCCTTTCAGCAGAAATACAAAACAAAGTTCAGGGACTGTCACCAGAACTGAGTTAGGAAAATTATTCGAGAACATTAAAACAAACATATTGAGCACAATAAATAACCAATTAGATACTCTGAAACTGAAAAAAAAACAACAAGAAGATGCTTTAGCAATATTTTGTCATAGATGTTGAAAGAAGCACAACAACAAGAAAGAATGCCCATTAAATTTCATAGAAATCTGTGGTTTGTGTACACTAGAGCACCCCACATATGAGTGTCCAACCTTTCTTGAATTACAAGCCATGTATAGGGGAGGAGGAGTCTCACAAGAACAATCATACCCTTCTAGAATACCTTGGAGAGCCCAAAATCCCAATACATTTTATGATCCTAATACACAATATCAACAACAACAATGGGGTCCTTCCCCAATGGCTTATCCACAATGGACACCTCAACAAACTTAGCCTTGGAAACAAGGTTGGAGGGGACCTATGTATGGAAATCCCTCTTATCCTACATATCCACAGTACCCTGCAAACATTTCCCAATTACTACCTAGATTCAACCCACCACAGATACAAGCTTTACTCCCACCTCTGATACGACAACAATTTACAACCCCCTTGAATCCTAATCAACAACAACAAATATCTATAAATCCCAATCAACAACCACAAAACCAAGCTACTCACAATCCTCCGAGACCAACAACAATCCCTTCCCAGCCATTCCCCAACCCCAATAATCGACCCACCCACCCTATACAGAATACAAAAACTCAAACCTTTCCCACCTATGAAATTCAACTACGATCAGGAAAAGTTGTAAACCAATCAAATCCTGCAGTAATAATTCAGGAAGAAAATGATAATAATTCTAAGAAAGAAAACACTCAAACCACCCCTATAGAAGAAGATGCCTCTCCTCCTATCCCAATCACTTCTCAATCTGTATGAGTACCCCAAAAAATTAATCTCCCAGCTTACCCCGAAAGACTGTTAGTGAAGAAACCTGACCCACCCTTGCACAGAGATATAGAAGATGAATTACGAAATGTGTGCATAAAAAGACGTCTGCTACAAGCTATTAAGGACATCCCTATTTATGCCAAAATTATAAGGGATCTTTGCATTAAGAAACTAGGAAGGAAGAAGAAGGAACCTCCTCTTGTTCAGGTAGTGGGACAATTATCTGAATTTATGTATGAAATGCCATATAAATATAATGATCCTGGAAACCCAGTTGTCACTATTGAAATTAATGGCATTTCTCTACCAAACACACTCATTGATTTGGGTGCAACGATTAATGTAATGCATTTTGACACTATGAAGAAGCTTCAAATCAATCAATTAAGACCAACCCAAACCATGATCGAGTTGGAAAACAAGTTAATCATTAGCCTTGCAGGAAGTCTAGATGATGTCACAGTCACCCTAGCTTCTTGGGAATATCCAATAGACTTTTTAGTCATCTATTCTAAATCATCCTCCAAACTAGGACACCCTGTGGTTCTTGGCCACCCTTGGCTGGACATAGCATATGCCTTTATCAACTGTCGGTCTGGTGAGATGACTATATCCAATGGCACACATAGCCAAAAACTTGTTCTCTTCCCTCCTACCCAACCGGCACAGGAAATACCTATTTGGTTAGAAAACCCTTATGGAGAGGAAGATTGCATCAGACCTCTATTAACACTTGAACAAGTAAGAGGAATACAAGAACAATCATATGAACAAGTCTTAAGCTTATTTTTGGCTGACACAAATTGCATTGAATACCCAAGGTCTTTTGCAGATTTGTCACATATTTTTAGTTCCTAATTTCAACAAACTTGGCACCTTGATATCACTCAATTATACACTTTATCACCAGCCTCCTTAGATAAGGAAGGAACTACTGAACTTGTTGAGATTATCCCAGGAAAACCTTTGTATATCAACTCTAGTTTGGAACCAAAATAAAAGACAGAAGTAATTGAAATGCTCCAAAGACAATTTGATGCCTTTGCATGGGATTATGCAGACATGAAAGGCATTCACCCTGAGACATGCACACATCATATCTACACTAATGACCAAATCAAACCAGTCAGACAGCCTCAACAGAGGATGAATCCAGCCCTTAAAGATATTGTAAAAGAGGAATTGCAAAAACTCCTCTGAGCCAATCTCATATACCCCATTTCAGATAGTCAATGGGTATCTCCACTTGTCATTGTTACCAAGAAAAATGGTAAATGGACAATATGTGTAAACTTCCGGGAGTTAAACAAAGCCACCCATAGGGATTACTTTCCCTTACCATTTATTGATCAGGTGTTGGATACCCTATCCGGAAAGAAGTATTTTTCGTTCTTCGATGGGTTTAGTGGTTCCAACCAGATACAAATAGCACCCAAAGACCAGGAAAAGACCACTTTCACCTTCCCTTGGGGCACATATGCTTATAGGGTGCTCCCTTTCGGACTTTGCAATGCCCCAACCACTTTTCAAAGAGCCATCCTAGCCATTTTCTCTAACTTGACCAATGATTGTGTGGAAGTCTACATGGATGACTTTATAGTCCATGGACAAGACTTCCAGGAAGCATTGGCCAGTTTAGAAAAAATATCGATTAGGTGTAAAGAAACTAACCTTTCCTTAAGTAATGAAAAATAAAAAATGATGCTCACTGAAGGTATTGTTTTGGGACATCACATTTCCCGTTCTGGCATGAGAGTTGATCTGGCAAAGATTTATATCATCACACAAATCAGAATACCTTCCTCACAAAAGGAAGTTCACATCTTTTTAGGACATGCTGGCTACTATAGAAGATTCATTCCGAATTTTACAAGCCTAGCTACCCCTCTATTTAAATTATTATCCAAAGAAGCTGAATTTAAGTGGGATGATGAATGCCAAATATCTTTTGAAATTCTAAAACAGAAATTGTCAACTACCCCTGTATTAAGAGGACAAAATTGGTCCCTTCCTTTTCATATCTATACCGATGCCTCAAACACAACCCTTGGGGCAGTCCTTGGACAAAGAGAAAATCAAATGCCCTATGTTATTTACTTCGTTAGTAAAAATCTGTCTCCAGCTGAAGTTAATTATACGGTCACATAAAAGGAATTTCTAGCTGTAGTCCATGCTATCAATATATTTAGACACTATATTATAGGATATCAAGCTTTTGTACACACTGATCATTCAGCCATCTGATTCTTAATGAACAAACCTGTAACAAATCCTAGAGTTACAAGATGGATTTTATTATTACAAGAGTTTAATATCAATATTATTGATAGACCTGGTAAATATAATCTTGTGGCTGATTTCTTATATAGAATGATTCACTTGGGAGATAATGCACCAGTAGAAGATACCGTTCCCGATGAAATTTTATTTTCTATTTCTACATTCACTCTGTGGTATGTAGATGTTGCTAACTATCTTGTGACAGGGAAGATGCCTCAGAAATTGTCTCCTAGTGAAAAACAAAAGGTAATTCAAATAAGTGCAAATTACATGTGGCACGATGATTGCCTCTACAAAACAAGACAATATTTGGTGATCAGGAGATGTGTAAGGGAAGAAAAAATTCATGATATATTACAAGCCTCCCATGATGGCCCCTGTGGAGGACACTTCGCAGACAAAAGGACTGATTACAAATTTCTGCAATCAGGTTACTACTGCCTCATATTTTTAGAGATGCTAAAACCTATGTATCCAATTGTGATGAATGTCAACGAATGGGTAAGCCTACTGCACGAGACCAAATGCCATTTCAAGCCCAAATAGTCATTGAACCATTCTAGAAATGGGCATTAGATTTTGTAGGGCCCATTAACCCTACATCTAAAAAGAAAAAGTATATACTTGTATGCACTAACTATGTGACTAAATGGGTTGAAACAAAGGCTTTACCAGCTGCTAGTGAACAATCAGTAGTAGATTTCCTTTTTAATGATATCTTTACTAGATTTGGTGTACTGCAAGAAATTGTGACTGATCAAGGAACCAAATTTACCTCTCATCTAGTCAAAGTTGTTACAGAACAGTACCAAATCAAACATAGGAAATATACACTCTATCATCCACAAGCAAATGGACAAGTAGAATCCACTAACAAAGTTATTGATTCCATTCTTACCAAAACAGTACAGTTGCACCATAAGGATTGGGCTGATAGATTATTAGAAGCCTTATGGGCTTATAGAATCACCTGGAGGAATACAATGGGACATACACCCTATGAGTTAGTGTATGGGAAGCAGGTGTTTCTCCCCATAGAATTTCAGATCAAAACCTTCAGAACTACAGTACAAGTTGGCATGAACTTGGATGAAGCCCAACAATAAAGACTCTTGCAGCTTAATGATTTGGATGAAACCAGGTAGGAAGCACTTCAAAGTACTACCCTCATTCAAGAACAAAGAACAAAATGGCATGACAAGTATCTCAAAAAGAAGAATTTTCAACAAGGAGATTGGGCCCTATTGTATGACAACAGATTCAAGAACTTCAAAGGTAAGTTGACCACCCGTTGGATGGGACCTTACGAAATTGACACTATCTACGATAATGGTTCAATGAGGATAAATACAATTGATGAAAAATAGACACCACTACTTGTGAATGGTCATCGGTTGCGAATTTACAACAAACCTTTGTCAAAAGAAGAATTCCTGACTTGTATACTACAGAATTCAGACATGCAGATGATTAGTAAGGAAGGAGATCCTCCTACTAACCCACAGTGATTGATTGTTTTATTTGAAACTTTTTGTACATAGGTGTGGATCGAATTTTGTTAATAAGTTGAAGGTAACAAAAGACCCTTACCTCCTTTTGTTTTACTTTCGCAAATTTTCTTTTCTTTCGTAAGCAAATTTTTAATAATCTATTTGATCCTTCATGAATTTGCTAAATATCAGTTGTAGGCATCAACAATATTATGTTCTATTCGGTACCAAAAATCCTGTTCTGGTCCAATACCAGTCTGGTACTAGAGTGTATCCTTCTACAGTATTATCAAGACATATTGACAAAGCATATTTTAAAATTTTATGTCAACTAATTTGAAGAATGAAGCCATGCAACAATCACTTAAGACGGAACCACGAAGCCAAAAGCACTATCAAATGGCAGCCCTTCTGTTGACAACTAAAAGGGAAGTATTTTAATTTCTTTTGGTTCTGTTGCTGAGAAGTATTTCAATTTATTTTGGTTATGTTGCTGAGAAGAACTTTAATTTCTTTTGGTTCTGTTGCTTAAAAACAAACTAAAAAGAAGGACACAATCTTTACCTATGATTGCTCAAAGAACCATAATCCACTTTAAAGACTAGAAGTTGCCTTTACCTAGTACTTCAACATGATTTAAAGGAAAAAATATATTAGCCTATAAGCAACTATCTCACCCTAACCAGATTTCAATAGTATTCATTGGATTATCTTATTAAAGAGTAACATATGAGTACATGAACACTCTCTACCATGGGCACACTACAAAAAATGTTATGGCAGAGGATGTACCAGTACCCCAAGGAAACTTTAGGTTATTCTCTTATGGACAACTTCAGACAAAATTATACATTTGGATCACTCTAAAGAAATAATGTGCATAAAAGTTTATTTTTTCCTTCAGACAAATCTTTAAAAGACATACAAAAGTAGAGTATATGCCTTCCAACCCAATACCATCCCACCCTATAAAAAGGTTTTCAGACGAGCCTCCCTTGTCACCGTGCAAAGCACTCTTTAATACAAACCAAAATAGGTGACTATGGACAAGAAGCCTCTGATGGAAAAAGGGTTTAAGAGACTAACCCGCTGGGATACTGAACAAGTCTGCTGGTAGTGGCTATCGGTCTGTGGTATGTCTAGGAAAACCCATGAGGGTACTGAATAGGCCTGTTGGCAATGGGGCATTCTGCCTGGGGAAGGCACCTCTCACTAATTATTACAACTACCCCACGAGAGTACTAAACAGGCTTGCTGGCAGTGGGTTCTGGTTGAAACATTTCTCATCTATACTTGTCTGATTGAAAAATCCACTTTTTTCCATCTAAAACAAAAAGAGTAAAGGTCATTATTGGCTTTCATGAGATACAAATTCCAGATGAATCAACAATATAATTCTCCAAGCAAATGTCCATCTGAGAATCACCTTAAGTCAACTTACCGATCTGACATCTAAATCCTACACTATATAAGAAGGAAACTTCTTAAGAGTGGAGCCCTAACTAGGGAGCCTAATCTACTCATATTGTGAAATTTATCTATAACAACTAATGACAGTAAATCTTTGAAGCAAGTTAGGTGGGCTCTATTCTTCTGGCAAACATATATATTCCCCTGTTTCACTACTGAATGCTACCTTTGTTAATACTCCATTAAAAGAAGGGAAATTTCATGAGATGCAAACATATATGTATTCCCCTGTTTCACTGTTGAATGCTACCTCTATCAATAATCCATTAAAAGCAGGGCAATTTCATTTTTTTTCTGGCATGAGATCATATGTTAAGTGATAAGCTGTACTTCTAAAATTTGATTGGTTTCTTTTTCTCTTATCATCCTTCTCCATTATGATATAAAATGATTGAATCTTCTTGCCTACAGAGATACAACATCTTCGGCACGGGGGAAGGTCAGAGAGCCCCTTCAGAACTCTTTTCCAGACTTACATGATCACTCTGCTGAACCAAATACAAAAGAAGATACACACATCAGAAGTACAGGACATTCCCATACCAATTTTTCAAGAAGCTTCAGTATAAAAGGATGAATTTTGACAATTTACAATCTATCACACATACTATGGGAATCGATCATACAAAGGTGAAAGGAAAGGTAAAATGGTATTTATTTTCCTATGCTCATAAAACTACAATAAATATGAAAAGCTATACTAGATCCTATGATCTTAGTATTAAACCCATGCGCCTATCCCTCATACCTATATGCCTAAACCTAATTAATCCTCTCATATCTCTTGAACATGGTTAAAGGAAAAAATCATATCAAAATATGAAGCATGCATAGCAATGATAACCCACAAATATATTTCTTCCTCAAGCAAATTCACGAACCTATCCTATACCATGAACCACGATCCAACATTACTTTCACCACCCGAACGTCCAATCACCTATCTCAAAATGATGCCTTGAATACCCGATGTATTATCCTCATCATTACAGTAACAGATAAATATGAAATGGATTATTTGGTGGCGAAGCCATCCAGATAAGCCTCATTTGGTCATAATTTTTCCTTGCAAGCACCCTCACTTAAACTTACCATTCACAACACCATCACCATATTCCCCCTTATCGTGAGCTTTTCTCTAGTTTCGAGCTTGCTCCTTTCCGATACCAAACCCTCCATCAATTCACTAAACCCTTGTCCTACAACCCAATCTTTTTCTCAACTTATAACGATGGTCGTTACAAGACATGAACCGGTTTTCCAAATTTATAAGGAAACCGAGGAATACCAATTATGTCAAGAAAAATATGCTAGATGGGGGTGGATACCTTTTCTAGAAAAAATTACAGGCTGGAACAAGAAGATATCTTAGGAATTTATACAAGGTTATGATGGAGAGACAACACGTATAGGCAATCTACAACTGATAATTAATGAAGCAACCATAAGGGAGGTTACAAGACTACCTAGCAGAGGAGCTAAATACTTCAAAGGTGTGGGAATTAACAAAGAGATGTGCCAACAATTCTTGAAGGCAGATCATTAGCATCCTAACTGGAAGAAAGGGATCCCTAGAAACTACATCAAAGAAGAATACCATGCAATGATTACCAGTCTTCAACGATTTGTCACCTGTGAAGGCAGGTATGCCATGACTTTCATTTATCACCTTAGGCTCCTATTGCATTTTGAAGGAGGCCCTGAAATTGATTTTCCCTATTTTCTATGGATGAGTTTGAATAAAATGGCAAGGAGTGTTAAATCCATCTCCAAAATAGAAAAGACTAGCATCTACCATCAAGGTTTCATTAAAATGCTAGTTTTGCATGAGTTTAGGAAATAGAGGATTAGTTGGAAAACCCTTATCACACAACACCTTCCCACAGGAAAAAAATCTATGGAGGAAACCTAGCATGGTCCAAAGAAAAGTAAGGAACCCCAAGAGAAAAAGAGCAAGAAGGATAAAAGAACTCCACCATCATATAGGGAAGTGAGCCAACATGAAAAGGAAGGGTCCTCCTCCACAGTCAACAAGACTTCTAAAAGCTCTGAATTAAAAGGTAAAAAAAGTTAGTTGAGGAGAATTCCACGGCGGCAGTTGAGAAAGAGGACCATCAGGAAATTATAAAGAAAAGGAAGCCTAGCTCAGAAACTAAAAGTAAACAGTCTGTGGCACAACCCCCTGTCACCATTTCACAATCAGAGAAGAAGAAAAGGAAGCCTATGATCATTCCTGATCCGATACCTCCTTGTAAAAGAACTACGATGAGCATGGCAAAGAAGGGAAAAACAATAGTTAGTCCTCATACACTGGAAGACCCAATCGACCATACCTCCCCTTCTGAGGATTTACCAATTCAAGATGACATCCCTAGTCTGACCGAAGAGCAAGCCAATATTACTCTATGTGGGATGAGGGAGGAAGTCGAGGAAAGGGAATGCACCCAACTAGCAATGGTAGAATCAACAAAGAACTTGACAAGCGAACAAATGAAGAAAAGGATTGGAAAATTACAAAAGCAAAATCAGGAACTCCAACAGGAAGTAAAGGAATATCACCTCTTGGATAGATATATCAAAAAGGAAAATGAGTAGTTGAAAGCAACCAACCAAAAAATTCAAGATGACCATGAAGATACCTCTAACAAGATCAAGAATGTATTACGACTCTTACAATATGTTAGGGTCATCAAAAGGGAGCTAAGAGAAGAGGCTTCGGCCATCAATATCATTGATCCACCCAAGTAAAGAACAGAGTCTCAAGTTTTGAAAAATTTGGGTTTTGTTTTCGGTTGCATGAGGACATGCAATGATTTTAGCCTGGGGGAATGTTGAGACATGAAATTGACATTCTCATTACCCTATTTTACTCTTTACCTATACCTTTTGGACCTACCTAAAGCTTGAATGAATGAAAAGAATGCTACCAATTGCCAGTAATAAGGTCATAAGGTAAAGTATGGTTAATTCATGTATTTTGTAGTTTATTGAGTTAAGGAATTAAATATTTCATGTACTAATGCTCGATTTGTCATATGGGAATCTTTGACCCCTAGATGTCTAGCGTTCTTGTACCAGCTCTGTCATGATCTGGTACCTGCACACCAAGATTGTTGTTGTCTGATCTGGTACCAAACGTGTCCAGTACTAAATCTTACCTGTGGTGATCTGGTACCAAAAAACACGCTCTGTTATTATCCAGTACCAACGGCCACGGTCTGTCATGATCTGGTACCACCTTTTGCACCCTGTCGTGATCTGGTACCATCTGCCTGTTACGATCTAGTACCGATATGGAAGAGCCTAATGCACTAAGTTAAGTGCCAGATCTCACCTAAGTCAATGGGTGGATGTCTATTCATTTAGCAAGGCTATGATAAGAAAAATTTGTTCATTGCCTCATCCTCATGCACTTTGTGTCATGAGGATGAGGCTAGAGATGTAACCGAATGATTAAACCTTAAACAATTGATTGATTTGCAAATCACTTTGCCTCCTTGTGTTTCACAATGCAAACTATTAAATAGTTGTGGCAAGGATTGTAGAAGAGTAGGAGAGTTAGCATACCATCGATATGTAAGCAGCTTATGATAGTACATAACATATTTATGAGTAAAGATTAATGGAATGCCATTTTATCTCCATATTATGATTATCTATGATTAAGGATGAGTTGAGTTGTTAAAGAGAGTTTTGATTTCATGTTTTGAAGTGTGAATGAGAGTAATGTGTGTGTTAAAATCAAGCTTCCTATAGACTTCAGTAGCTGACCTGTTGAAGCGGCAAGGGACCACCGCCCAACAAAGGTCAGCCTCTTCATAGATTAGCATTAGTGTTTGTTTTCGGTAGTATAGACAGTGAATTATATAAATCTTTAACTCTGTTAGATGATAGCAGTGTAACTTAGATTAAGATTTCCATTCTATAATTGCTTAGATCTTTAATTGCTCTATTTTTGCATATGCTATGTTTTCTGTTCTCATGAATTTGATTTCCTTGAGTGATCATAGCTATTGGCAGCAATAGTCAAAACTACTTGGAGAAGAATTAGTGAAGTTCATTGTGAACCACATCATAACCAACATATTGACTATTGAACTACCCATGCTATGTTGATTGATGTGTAATTTCCTTTCAGAAAGTGTGGATTGCATAGTTAGTTTTCTGGGTCAGACATCAGAGTTGATCTATCAAACCAATTCCATCTCATACTTACATGTTCCATAATGGAATAGATAGCCTCTTTGTGAAGGACAACCAAAGTGCATTATAGTTTTCTATTTTGATTTGTTTCCAGTATACATAATCTAGTTTGATTCTATACTCGTGACATTAGGAATTACCTTTCTTACTGGTGTCTTGTAACTCTGTTGATTACAAATCCTAGATTGATAATTAATGAGTGCATTATATTAGACATATAAGTAGCACAACAGGAGCATCAGGGCTCTGGAGCTTTAGAAATCCGGGCTTCATAGGTTTCTTCTGCAACTTTCATCAAAACTTCTGAACAAGCATTTTCTGGAGCTTTTAATACTTCGACGCTCTAGAGCTTCTGGCTTCAGAGATTTTTGTTGTTGAACACCATCCAACCCCTGAACTATCAAATTATGAATAGATGATCTCCCGAACATGCACTCTCTAGAGCGTCGGGCTTCGAGAGACTTCTCCACTCTGCATCACAAATCTCTCGAACGTCAAATTCCCAAATACTTGCTAATCCGTGAACACATGTCCACAAACACAAATGGTCCGGATTGGCCCAGGACTTCAGATCTTTGGGGAAAAATCTACTTCACGCAACCACAACCCAATTCTCCCGGAGTGTTGAATTTTCAAACCACTCGTGGATCGAACGACCCACCTTCTCCCAGATATCTACGATTAATATATTCTTTGGGACTCTGGGGCTTCAGGGACTTTTCCTCCTTTTTTTCAAAGACTTGAAAAATACCGAAGTAGCGAAGTCCGAAGGAATTGAGGGGTTAACAACCGCGATACTTCCCTAGATATGACAGCTGTGAGGGATCTGTCTTCTCCCAAATAGATCCAATGGCCCAAATCTAAACTTTGTGGCCCAAAACCACAGTTGTTGTGGTTTCTTTCCTCTGTTGGCTTTCTTGAATCGCTAAACCTCCTGAGCTTTTGAACACAACCAAGGTGTTCTCTCAGTTCCCTTCTGGCACTCTATAAATTAAATTCTATGTGAAATTTCACTACAATTTCAACTTACACGACCCATCTAGGCTCATTGTTGGAAACTAGGCTCTGATACCATATTGTAACATACCCAGGCTTAGACCGGCTGGGCTATGCCACACTTAAACTCTTTGCGTAACTTAATACATTGTGACATACTCGGCCTTATAGGCCGACCATGACAACTCCATAAAAACAAAAATACCATCTGTATTATGTATTTATATAAATTTAAATAGACAAAAATATTATGAAACTACACAGATTCATGCAGAAATAATAGTAAACATATACATGCAACATACATAGAATATACCCATAAATATAAAGATAGGTATAAATACACAACATGCAAATGAACACACAATTGATACTTATGTTTTATAGAAGGCCACCAATTGCATGCAGACCTTCCACGATCCTCCTAGCCTTAGACCATGCTGCTCATAACTCTCAGTAGTGGGTCACCCCTGAGCTGGGACTAAAATCCACCCAGGTAAAGGGATTCCTAAGATAGGATGAGACACATTAGACAACAGGAAGGATATCATCCCAAAAGACAACTCGAACTAAAAACATACAACCTCTCATTCTCTACATGCCTGTCCCACCCCAAGAAGTGTACCCCTTCTTTGCTCAACAGTCCTTTGGCTACCCCACTTCCCTTCCAGGGATTCAACAACAGGCCAGACAGGAAGTCTCAGAGAATTGTAGTTGTAGTTGGGCTCCCTCGGGAAATCACTTTCCCAACAATTCTCTCACCTGGAGAGAGTTGCTCACATGCCTAACAACTTGCCTCTTCAATCCATAGGCCTGACAACCCGCCTCTTCAATCCCTCGGGCATGACAACTTGTTTCTTTACTTTAGTTCTTAAGTCAACCAATCGCAGGGAATGGTGAAGAAAACAACAACGTTCATCTAGAACACAGGTGATGGAAGCAACATCTTCCAGGCCATGGGACAGATGTTGCTCATAACAAAAAGGTACAACATTGGCTTAGGTAGGTACATGTGATTTGTGCATCCCAAGAAGAATACAGTTTACTGTTGATAACAGGAAAGTACGGGGTAACTCTAGAGTGGGTGCATGATGCAGAGGTCGACTGATGGTGAAAATGGCTGAGTGCGTGAATGGTTGAGTGAGTGGAAAATAGACTAATTCCCCCCACCTTTATTTGCATGTGCCCTTGATGACACATGGCTCTCAAGGAGCTCGTTTCTCTCCACTTGGGATTCATTCTCTTTCCCATTAAGAACTTAGCATAAAAATAATTATCCAAACCTGAGTATTTAGGAATATATTATTATATTCCCATTGCTTTCTCTAAATATTGTTTATGTTATGTTATTTTTGCTAAATAAGTACATTACAAGTGGCCTATCTTTCTTGAGACAACATGTTCCTACATTTTAGAGAAAACAATTAGGCTATAGATGTGTTTTAGTGTCTCTAAATGATGTATAGATCTATCATTTGGTAGTCAAATCTGTGGTTGGGGAAGAATACAGGGATGAAACATAAGTGACATCATTTGGTTGGACACCCTTGTAACCCCTATTGGTACCCCTTCGAGTAGTACCACATCAAAAAAAACTTGTATGTAGATTTATCTTCCATGTTATCTCGGGTAGAAGCCCCTTAAGTGCACCTGAAACCAAACTTACTTAAACCTTAGTTCATCTTGTTGCTATAGTACACTGAGAGCAACACTTGGGGAGACCACTCTCTAGTACCTGAGAATCAAGTAGTATGACTAAGGGTATGATCCAATGTTCATAGTGTCATGAGATATTGGAGTGAGTATTATAGTTAGAAACTCGTATGTATATCAAAAATCTATATCATTCATGTCTTTAAGACCCTACAGACCCTAGTCTATACAACACATGCCATGAAATTCCTACATAAAGTGAACTATAAAGAATTTGGGGATTGTATCAATGTAGTAATACTTAGTGAGGAATAAGAATCCTCCAAGAATAGTATGATGCCATCTTATTAGATAGTTAGATGGTAGTTACTTGGGTCCTCTTGATTAAATAAGCCATGCTAAGTAGTTGGTACCCATTAATGAGGAGACCACAAGTAGTAAGACTTTTGGTTGTTGTGAAGCTATTTATATAGATAGAAGACTAGGGTATTTTATGTGAAGTATTGTTATTGTAATTAGAGCTATGCTCAAAGGATATTTCCCCCAAAAATAATTCCATGAACATTGCTCATGAAACTATTTATAAAGATACAAGACTAGAATATGTTATGTAAACTATTGTTATTGTAATTAGAGCTATGCTAAAAAGATATTGCCCCCAAAACAAGTTTCATAAACATTGCTCATTCTTATGAAGATCTTTAATACAAGAGATATATCCTACTCATTATAGATTTGATTTGGGATAAATTTTATATAGATACATAGATTCATACCCTAAGGTATCTTCTAATAACTAAAAATGACTATATTTTTTTTTATTCAATAGAAATTAGTAAGACTCTAACTTAATTAAACTCCCCCATAGCTAGGTTGTATCATCTTTCAAACTCAATTATTTATGTTCTAGATTTTTCTTTTACTTATATTATATTAGAGTAACCATATAAATCATGTATCAACTGTATGTACTTATTTTTATTTTTAAATAAACCTATCTTTTGAGATAAATTAAACTTGATAAATCTGAATTTAAAATAAATTTACCCAAATCAACCACAAAATAATTTATTGATAAATAATAACACCAACTTTTGGATGGAATCTACATTGAACCTTGAGGGAATAAAACCTGCAAAAATCGTCAAACCGATGACGTAAAATTTGTTGAGCAGACAGATTGTAATACAACGTAAACAGTTATGTTCAACCTGAAGGACAAGCCTAAATAGCTGAAGCATCCACGATGAGACTGAGAGGCATCTACACTTCTGTTCTCTTTCGAGCAATCATTGTTGTACATTGTCTTGTCATATCCAGATTGATTTTCAAAACTCTGATCACCCAATGACCTCTCAAGTCATGTACAGGTGATCGTTAGTTCCACGCCCTTACTATGATAAGAATTGAGAGTGGAATGATATCTCAATCACGGCCTATATTTCAATTCCCTGTGGATTACATCCTCGCCACCTTCCCTGTGGAAATAGTTTCTTCTGCCTAACCTCTAATCACCTTCCTGTTTTCAATTTTGGTTGTATGTTCCTCCTCCAATGGAACCAAAGAAAATAGACATCGAAAACTACTTGAAATCTGCAAACATACCTTAAATGCGTTACTGACAAATTTCCTCAATTGGTACTGATAGAGGCCATTCCCATCACAAAGACGAGGGGCTGGAACCCTAAGAGAGAGACACCAACAGGATGAGGATGATGGAACCTTAAGAGAGCGACACCAACAGGATGAGGATGATGTTTTGGAGAATTGATTGACATTCTTTAACTTTGTGAGGACATCAAGCCCTGGAAACCAGTTTTCAAGCAGGACCATCTAACAGGAAATTCAATTCAACTAGCACGTCCATTAGCAGAAGCAGGCTTGGAAATATTAACAATAATAATGTAATTTTTAAGGTCACAGCAAACACCAATTCGAAAGAATTGTACATACCCTATTTCCACTGAATTTGAACTTGTTATTTATAAGATGAAATATATGTGTTTTATAATTAAAAACACTCAATTAGTGCATTGAAATCAGATATTTCATGTTTGAGGAGAAGATAATATCAATACAAGTGATAATTTGAACTGATTAAGCTTTGTAATTTGAACCGATTAAGCTTTGTATGAAGGAAGATAAACAATGCATTTTAATTATATTATAATGAGTTACCAAAGATAATGTTTTTGTCCTTGCATTTCCCTCAAATTGCAATTTAGTGGCTTTCATTGGAATCAGTGGCTTGATTTCTCCTTGATTTTCCCGGCTTCTTATCCACATGACATTTGAGATCCCATAATGGTTCAATAAAATCCTATGGACTTGGCATTATGAATGCTAATTCTTCCATACCGTTGATCTCCTTGTTTTGTTCTCCAAGATGATGCCATTAATAAATCATTGGAACTTTCTTCCTCTAGGAGATGAAGGTGAAGAGTCTTGTATGAATAAAACTTCTAGGGTAGGCCATGATACCATGATCAAGGTATATGTATGAAAGAGGTGAAAGAGGTGTAGGTGTTTGATGTCTAGTATTACTTTTCATGTATAGTGGTAGAGGGGAAGATATCAAGGAAAATATGTTAAACACATCAGAATTTATCTTAGGTAAATTCCACTTTTTAAGGGATAGAGTGCTTTTCTTTACCATTATAGGGCTAAATCCTACTCTCTAGGAGTTAAATTCCACCTTTTTAGGAATGAAAGAACACTTTAGGAGTAGATCCTATTTTCTAGGAGATAGTTTAATCCACTTGACTAGTAAAAACCAAGTTAACTTACCTCATGAAAATGCACTTGGCTTTGTATTTGCATAGGCATGTTAGCTCATGATTTTCATGAAGTTAAGCCTACCATAGTTACATGACCACTAATTTGATTTTATTGTATTTAGTTGCATTGTATTGCATTCTTTCATCTTTGGATTCTCATTTTTTCTTTCAATTCCTTAATCAGAATTACATTGCTCCAACTATTCATTTTCTCTTCTCTTATCTCAAATTGTTAATTGTATTATTTCTCAATTAGATTCTAGATCCTCTTGTAGGTTGGTTAGCCAAATATTGCATGGTATCAAAGCTTGATTGAATCTAAGGGAGTAGTATACAAGTTTGCACGTGGAAGACACAAATTAGAGTGCACAACATAGGATGGATCATTGGATGGATCAGTGTAAGTAGATAATCCTCACACCATTCAACTACTATGAATGGAAGACACAGATGGTCATTCCCTTGCAGAGTAAAGGCCTATTTAGGATCACAATGGGAACTGAGACCAAACCAAATTTTGTTGTTGAAAAGGTAATATGGTTTAATCGAATGTATGAAGCATATGGATTGTTATGTCTCTCTGTTTCTTCTAGCATCTTATTCCACTTTGAATTTGCAAAAAACACCAATGAAGTCACGACCTAGATGGAACGACTCTTCAAGAAGGAATATATGTTGTGAGGACATAGTTGGAGAATGAGCTCATCGGTTTGAGATTGAGTATCTTCGACACTATCCAATATTTCTTCACCAATTTTAAATCACTATTGTATCAACTCAAATTATGTGGCATAGATAAGATGGATAAGGAAGAACAACTCATTCTCTCAATTTTTTCCAAATTGGGTCCTAAGTACTTGGTCTTTTGTTTCTACCTTCCATGGAACAAAATTTGCATTTGGAGCTACTTAGACAATGTCTTCATTGGATGATTGTGTTTCCTTTCTTACCCATGAGCAATATAAAGTTGTTAAAGTAGGTTCCCTCAAGACAACAAAGGAACATGCACTTGTTGCGAATGAGGGAAGCAAGACTAGCAACAAACGTAAACAACAATTTGAAGGAAAGAAAGACGAAAATCAAAGGAAATAGCACAATCTAAATTCTACACAGGAGTCATCCAACTCTAAAACTAGGAAAACAAATAAGGTGAAGGTGATATGTGATTACTGTAAGAAAGCCAATCATGAATGTTGAATACTTAATCCTCATGATTATGGCATTTTGTAAATGTCATTGTAAATATTATTTAGGTGAAATATGAAGAGTCATAGGTTATAGAAAGACTCATTTGAACCTCTTGGAATATGTAGCCAAAGGTCACTTCCTCTTGTATATATGCATAATGTGAATTAAAGAAAATTATTTCAAGTATGGAGTTAATCATTCTCTTCCCATACCTGGCCTGACAATGGTATCAAAGCAATTTTTAACTACACAATTCCCTACTCCCATGTGCAGAAATGGATTTTAGATTCCTTGAGGTGTGTCTTTCCTACCATGAGCATTACCCCACCTCCCTCATCCCTATATACCTTAGTTTACAATCTATTTTTTGATCTATTCCATATGCATTTCTTCATCCTCAAACCATTCTCCAATCAAACCTTCATAGCGTGGTCACATCTTCAAAACTGACAAATTCTCCAAGGCATCCATCTTCAAGTTCACTATGGATTCAATTAAATCCATGGACAACACAAAGAGTAGATGTAGGTTTGAATGAGAGAATGGAATTTTTGTGTCTCATTGGAAGTAAATATAGAAAACATTTCAAGCATTTATATGGAGCAACCAATGTTTCGATGGGACCATTTCCCTAGTTGTTTTATTAATCATTCTTCTACTAACCATGGTAACAATTCGTCTTATTTGATGTCTCATGGTCACAATAGTGGGTTGAATTTCAATGAGACTCAATTTTCTTCATTTCCAAATTCATATTACATAAATTATTTTCCTTCCAAATCCGCAGGTGCTCATGGGTTTGAAGACAACAAAGTTTCTTTGAGCATTCTAGATTTTCCAAACATGAGCTATGGCTATGATGTTGTATAGAGTAATGGAGATGGATTGTCTTTTGTAAAAAAATATGGGGGAGGCCAGAAGGGCATCTATATTAATAATGCATTTGTGGGATTTCCTTCTCCTCGGCTGGAGGATGTGATCTATTCCCTATAGAAGTATCTTATGTTTAATAATAAAGAGGAAGAGTATTTTCCTATTGTGGATGTGCATTCATGTGACGAATTAAGAATGTATGAGTTCAAGGTCCGACATTGTAAAAAATGATGTGGAAGAAATAATTTCATAGGTAGGGGGGTTAGGCATAATCCATGTAAGAGATCCATTGCAAAATGAATGGGTCACATGAAGAAAAGACATGTAGAACCCCATGGGAGAATATCAAAGACAAGCAAGATATGAAAGAATACAAAGATAAAGAAACAAATCTAGTGAAAGGTAAAGAACCTGAATCTTCTAATTATATTGTTTCCCATTGCAATATTGGAGTAAGTGAATATTTGTTTAACACTGCATTTTCTTTTTGGATATCTTCATGGCTACTTAACATAGGTGTAACATGCCACATGACCTTCCAGAGAGGATTCTTTGAATATCACAATGACAATGTAGATGGTATAGTCCATTTTGCAAATAGATTAATTTTCAAGCCTTCGGGAATTGGCACCATCAAGATTAAATTTCCCAGAATCCCAAGATTTATTCTACATGATGTGCTCTATATTCTTGAGATGTGAAGGGAATTGTTGTCTCTTGTGCACACTCAATGGCAAGGCCACCCTATTCATATATTCGGTGGAAAAGTTGAAATAAGGGATGTTTCTAACAACATGGTCGTGATGATAGGAGTGGAGGATGGAAGATTGTTGAAGTTGAAAGGGATATCTACTCATGAACTAAATTATGCATACCTCTCTCACCATGATGAAGGTACATTACCATCTAGTCTCTTATGACATTCTATATTTGGACACATTAATTATTACATCCTTGTTAAAAAATAATGGTGCTTCTTGTCTTCCCACCATTCCAAGGACTTTGAAGCAATGTGAGGCTTGTATCCTTGGAAAACATGACAAGAAACCATTTCACTACTCTACTTCAAAAGAACGTAGAAAACTAGAATCGATGCGTTCTAATTCATGTGGCCCCACGGGTGTTCCATATGCTAATGGAAATAGATATATCATTACTTTTATCAACAAGTGTACCAGGATGTGTTGGGTGTATTTGCTGAAAGATAAATAACGAG